>CM060966.1:69389420-69844420 GCA_030765045.1 Tenodera sinensis | reverse complement strand
CTCAACTAACAAGAAGAAGATACAGAAATAGGAGTTTGTAAGAATGGTTAGTACAAGAGTAGAGAAACTCATGTGAGTACAACACATCATGTTTTTTTTTTTTTTTTTTTTTTTTTTTTTTTTCCCTTCAGTTTGAACTCCTTGTGGTATAACCTGACAGAAATTATATTTACTGAAGAATCTTGATGAGCTTGAATTGAATACGCAATCATTTGTAAAGAGTACGGCAACAATAAAAGTTATAGATCTGTTAACACACCTTTCTGCCACCTTATTGATTTATATAGAATCACACATGTTAATATGCATCATCGTGATGCATGGCGTCACTGTTTCCAAGTGAGTTGTTTGTTCACTATCATCAATGTAAGATACAGAAATTAAAGAAGTATAAATAAAAAATTATTTCTTAGTATTTTGGGTTCATTAGCAACTATCCAAAGAACGTACCAGAAAATGTAGTAGTGTGTATAAATTAATGTGAAAGTTTACATTGGTTATCGTCATGATGGAAGTGAATATTTCAACAAACACAGATATTATAAGGTAGTATTCAGGTTTTGAGACCGCCCCCGTAGCTCAGTGGTAGTGGGCCTACCTCTGGCGCGAGGGACTCGAGTTCGATCCCCGGTGTGAGGCCTGGCCCGGGGTGCACTCAGCGTTGTTATGTCCCTCAAGGGCCAATTGAGGGGCTACTTGAATAAAGTAGCGGCCCCTGGTCATGAAGACCATATAACTCGCCTGGAGGGATCAGAGTGTTGACCACGCACCACCCCCTAGTACTGCATGCCATTCATGCGCCTGTGGTAGGCAGAGGTGGGGGACGCAGCGACTGGGCGGCAGGTCTTAGCCCGGACAGGGCTGCTACGCCACGGGGTTAGTTATTTAGGTTTTAAAACGTGACGTCCTTGTTTCCATTGTCAATTGAAATCAGAAGGAAACAAAAGGGCATTATTGCATTGCATGTATTATTATTGTTTTGCATGTTGAGGGAATTGAAATTAGTCCAGTATTAGTCGTGTCAATATTCTATGAATTCAACAGATCTATGTTGTTCTTTCTATAGTACCTGTGTTTCATGTACGCCATAAAGACCGAATTAGGCAGGGTTTTGATTATAATAGCCCATTTTCAATTCTAGCACCGTTTAATATGAGTTTCTGACTATAGGCTTTTGAGTATGCATTAAATTACAAAACGGTTATTGTGTCCATAACAGAAGCTCGAAAAATCTGGAAAAATTCAGACTTCAGCTTATATATCGCAATTTGGTTCTGGTCATATATGTGTTTCCGCGGTTTCATTTTGCAGGAGAAGGTCAAACCCGTTGGCATGATGGAGATGGAATCTCCTAGCTTATGGCAACTGATTAACTGACACCGTGGTTCCATAAACAAGCGCTGCAACGGCCGCGCGAGTGCGCTGGTTAATTTCTACTAACTAGTTCAAGGTAATGAAAATCTGAATTATACAACGTTTCACTGAAATATAACGTGAGAAACCGTAATGAAACTGTGTGGATAAACAATAAAAATATTAAACGCACTTTTATATCAACACCTATTTTCCCTTAACTACATTTTGCTTTCCGTTATTGTGATAAACAATGTACACTGTGCTGCATACATGTACATAAGAGGACAAATTTTTATTCTTTTCCTGTGAAGAATGACGCTTCTTTTCACAAAGACAGAGAAAAAAAAATTTCCCATTATATTTTATGTTGACACAACTTCCGAATATTTAAATTAAATTCTTTATTTTGTTACTCTGGTGTGCACCACTAACCTCCTATATAATTTATAGGAGTGTCAGTAAAGCAAATCTAAATATGGCTAGAACATTCCTGTGTTATTTATAACGGTACCGGTAATACACTGTTGGGTGTGTATGGGGTAAAGTGAGACCTCAGGCTTGTCAGAAAATGCAGCCAGCGAAGTACAGAGGTGCACAGAAGTCTCCTACAGTTGGGGTATTGGCAGCAGCTTGCACAAGGGGCTAGGGAAGAAGGCTTTAAAGAACCTAAGCATTTGTGCAATCTGTCTGCATCCGCAGGAACATACCGCTCTACCGACCACACCTGAAAGACGGCAAGGGGGAGAAATGGGAAAGGAACGGTAAGGAATCCGTGGAGTAGAGAATCCACCCGGCACTTGCCTAGTGACACGGGGAAATCACGGAAAAACCAAGTGAGAGTGATCGGTAGACGGGGATTGAATCCGCCAACTTCCGAATGCGGGTCGCACATCTTATGGTGGTGCCACATCGTACGGTACACTGTCGGGTATGTGAGATTGCCTTCACACATCGTCATTGAAGTATAGTCCGCTATTAAATTTGATGCTATAAACCTCTGCCTATGTGCAATCGCACTTTTTGCACTTATCTTTTACTATCCGAGGTATTATAACGGGTGTTGTGAAAGTTCTTCGCATGATTCACATCACATGGTCACAGTGTGTTTATTTTATCAGTCAATTGCATGTTTTGGGGTCACATTGACCAACCACATAAATTATATAATCATACTCTGCAATAATTTCTCACAGGCTTGTATAACAAAACTGCTGATCGGAGCAAGTAACAAACTATTATTTTGTATATCCTTGTAGAATTACGCATCAAGTTTGGAATAAAAGCCATTTGCTTTTTCGAAATTGGTTAATCAGAGAACAAAATGCCATTAGAATTTGTTGTTTGTAATGCTTCTATGAAGTAGTTATTAGAAGAAATTTAATAAGTTCCCTTCCACCCGCTACATATCGAGAGAGAGAGAGAGAGAGAGAGAGAGAGAGAGAGAGAGAGAGAGAGAGAGAGCTGGTGGTTCTTCAGCTCCGTGTGCGATATATACGAGTATGGCATGACGTTTTCAAGTCAATCTTGTGTTTAACATTACCGAGGGCATATATTTGATGTTTGTGAGGATAACCAAAAGTTACTAGTACTTGATCATTAGACTGTGTGGAGAAATGTATGAAAAGGCCTGAGGAGAATGTTCTAGCTCTTGTCTTGCTTATCTTGAGCAAAATGAGCAAGGTGTTCGCCATTCGTCCAAAAGAGAGAGCGAGAGTGAGTGAGAGAGAGAAGAGAGACAGAGGGTGGGAGAGAGAGACGGGGGGGGGGGGGATTTTTTGAAGAGAACTGATTCTCTCGTTTAGCTTATAATTTGAATGAACCACAGCAGTATCATCAGCATATATTGCTTTGCAGTGTGTTGCACATCAGGAATGTCATGTGTAAATACATCGAATAACTGAGATGCAAGAACTGATCCTTGTGGAACACCAGTAGATATCGGTCGTATTGTTGACACACTATAACCTTTAATGCGAATCAGAAACAGAACATACATTGAAAAGATACTTAGGTTGAATGGCTAACCACAATATAAATACCAAGGGAGCAAGACTCAATGTTAAAGGAGTACTCCTCTTTGTTTCTAGCGGTTAAAAAGTGGGCTTATGAAGGTAAGCGTGGTGACATATTCATTCAACAAATACACATTTGTTACAACCGAGATGAGATTGTGACAAAAACTCACAATAACGTAAAAAAGTTTTGATTTGTCTTCCAAAATAGATTTTCCAAATGCTAAAAAGTAATTCTTGTCATCACGTGTAAAATTCGGTGTAAAAGTCTAATAATTTACGATCGTCACACTTGACAGTTATTTAGCACATTCAGTATTTCCATGTTCTCATAACTCAGGACTCTTCTTCAACGATTCATTACTACATATATTTTTTTTATTTTTTCCTTTTTAGTTATTTTCCCAACTACGCTAAACTTAATATCTTTTAGTCCCTAAATATATGCCTATTGCGTACATGACAGTGTATTCACTACAGTTTTTAGAAATTTACTTTGAAAGGTTAGCATGTGCTGGACATTGGGTTTCCTGCTGCAGCCCCAGGGCTGACCTCATAAGTCTTCGTCTTGCACATGGCATTGTTTTCCACGTTGAGATGCATGCTCCAACCAATCGCAATATAAGAACGATTAGAAAAACCGCTACTTCGTATGTACAAAATTATCACGAGACATACTCAGTTTGCCCATATGATTTTTCATTATTCCCTTAATATTCCTCCTTTAACTCCAAAGGTCATATTTGTGGCCTGCCCTGTAGAACATATTGCCTGTCGGGAGGTCTTACCCGTTAAACAATTAGTCCAGAGTCTCTAGGGTTTTTATACGAATATTAAATTCACACACACACACACACACACACACACACACACACACACACACACACACACACACCCACACACACCCACACATTCACATTCTCATTTACACTTCCAGACTCTGCGGAGGATAAGGAATAATCTTTGTGAAGAGAAACATTCCCATCCCGTAGGCGAGAATCCAACTCTGGGCCCCTTGCACAGCAGGCAGGTACTCCACTGACTGAGCTACGGAGCCAACTGATGCCAGATTTTGTAACCTCGTTTTGACGAATACAAAGTAGCTGGAGAAGATGGCTCATATGACACAGATTATTTCTCAAAATCACTGTGATGAATATAGTTTGAATTTTCAAACTATTTCAGACATGCAAAACGCCTTTTGCTGATTTTTATGCGTTCTCTGAAATGAAGTATTTGTACCGTACTAGTTCCTCAATTTTAAAACTGTGTATTTTGTTAAGTGTACTGAAAGAACAAGGGCATTAGTGCTGTTGGCGAACAGATGACGCACAAAGTAACACCATATATGCAATACCTAATTTTGATATGACCAGAATTTTAGAGCAGGAAAACGCACATGTGTACCAAAATGACACAATTTGATTTGGGATTACTGAGCCACTTATTTATCAAATTGCTTTCCAGCTTAATTTTCCGGTATACTCAAATAATTTTGCGGGTGGTAACGATGGGTGGTAACCATGGTTGCATATTTTGTGGTGTTTGTTTTGGTACAGTTTGTTCACCAGCTCCTGGTGCTTGACAGGAATGCAGCGAGCCCGTACGTCAGTAAACAATTCCAGGTATACAGCGATATCTGAAGCTGGAGTCGTGCTTCTAGTCACAGATAGTAGCACCAACCTTGGAATGTATTTTCGCTAGATTAAAGCAAAGGAGTCGCTCAAAATAGGGGAACTTAAATGCTATTTTCCGTTCATGCAGCTTATTTAGCTTATAAAACGTGGTGTGGGGGGTGGGGAGGAGGGAGGGTTGTAGGTTTAAGGGCGCTCAACTTCGTGGTCATCAGCGCCCTTAGAAAAGCAGTTCATGGCAATAGCTAGATATAAACTTCAATAAGAAATAAAATTACTACTAAAGAATGAAAACATAAATATACAAAACAGCGGCAAAAGTCAGAATTACAACAACGCTATAAATATGTCAAAATAGTATAGACAATTAAGCATATAAAGCGTCAAATCCTCAAACATATGTTGTACTCCACTGAAAACTTAAAAACTCTTTCAACCGCTTTTTGTCGTCCGCCAAGACCTCCGCAAGTCTGGCAGGCAGGTGCGCTCGAAGCTGCGTTAGAAGGGAATACTCTAGCAGCACATGACGGACTGACAAAAGGTTGACACATAGCGGACAAAGAGGAGCAGGATGCCTTTTAAATAGGCAACAATGCGAAAAATTGCAGATATAATTGCAAATGTAAAACGGCTCGGTAAATTGCATAGAACTCTGCAGTAAAAACGGAAGTGCTATTTGGAAAACCGAATGTATAAGGTTCACTACCATTAACATAAGCACATCCAATTGATGCTCTTGGATGCACCGGTGTAAATAAAGCATCGGTCAGTGTAGCCCGATAAAAATTCTAAAACAACATGTATGAATACTATTAAAAGGCATCGTGGGCTTCCGTTGCACGGTCATCCCAAGATCTACATGGGGCATGCCAGGCAACCAAGGTGGACAGAGCTTCTCACTCTTGGCAAACATTCTAGGTGGCTCAGCTGCAAGCTTCCTTAGAAGCTCCCGGAAACGAAAACCCACAGGCTTAGGACTAAGTGTGCTTTTCCTATATCGTTCTCTTAACGTGGTGATGGAAAAAGAAGCGAACGTTGGGTGCTTATGCATACATCTAAGCGCACAACGGCCGCCCCGTAGTCGAGTGGTTAGATCATTCGCTTCTCACCAAAGCGGCCCGGGTTCGATCCCAGGCAACTGCATGTGGGATTCGTGGTGGGCGAAGTTGCGCTGGGGTGGGCTTCCTCCGGGTTCTCCGTTTTCCACCGGTACTCCATCTTCATTCTATGTATCATCGGTGTCACCGCCTGTGGTGCCGCAGTAGTAAAAGCGGGAGTTAAACACTTTAAAAAACGCACGACCTTAATTTTCCCAGAAAATCTCACGCCAAAATTTCAGAGGAGGTTCGGCTTACTTGGTGTAAAGGCTCACGTCAGGACTCGTTGGAAGAGCTCCTATTGCCATGCGGATGACCCTGTTATGGACCGAGTCTAATCTTCTCAGCACAGATGGTCCACTTTACACTAAGTAGAATGTTTCCGTAATTCCCCTAACACCATGAACTGGTGATCAGACAGTATAGCAATAAGCGATCTATGAATGAGTTGCTAAAAATAAGCAAATTGTCAAGATAATTTGAATTAACCATTTGTTTAAAATGTTCTTAAAACGCAAGCTGTTGGCATTTTTCACGTTCTATATAATTTGCGTGTTAATGGTTAGACTGCGTTTTGCTCTACTACCTTTCATTTGGACGTATTACCTTCATTCTGCCCCTGTCTTATTAGCAGCTAGGAGCTGTGCAACTGAACCATTATGTATGCATGGCTGTGTTATCCTTTAGTTAACATATTAAAGATTATGAAGATTTATTAAACTATTAATTGAACACAGTCAAAGATGTTCCCCCGAATGACAATTTCAGAATTCTTTAGTGTTTGCTAGTTCATTAACGAACTACTGCATTTGAATGACTCGTGATTAAGAACATATTGCAATGGACTATCGGGGCTAAGCTACTTCACAACGCATACCAGGCAGGCGAGCAAAGAGGCCCAGTGTCAGGCTGCCTCGCGTGACAGTTTATGTGTGTGTGTGTGTGTGTGTGTGTGTGTGTGTGTGTGTGTGTGTGTGTGTGTGTGTGTGTGTGTGTGTGTGTGTGTCTGCGTGACTAATTGGGGGGAAGAACCAAAAGGAGTTATCTCCAGAGCTTTCTACAAAGATCTGGCTACGTCATAGCCAACGTATTTGAAGAAGTTCGCGAAAGGATGGTGTGTCCCCGATATATTTGAAGTTGAGCAAACAGCATAGGCAGAATTACAGTTACAGACATGAGTCGGTTAGTGTGTCAGTGAGTGGAAAACAGCTGTGCGTGTGTGTGGCACATCGTGTCGAAGTGTACGAAGATTTAACGAGTCGAATGATTGTATTGTCGTAGTTAGTATATGAGCGTTAGAGAAAGTGAAGAATGACAATGAAAGGACTCAGTCAAGTTTACGAGAAGTAAAGGGTTAGTTGTAATATTACGAAAGTATATAGTCTGTGTTAACATCAGTAAGAGAGAACTGAACTTTGTGCACAGTTTAGAAAGAAAGTAATGTGATAGAAAAGTAATTGGGTGGATTTTGTTATTTTCTCACACTGGTGCCAGAAGTGGGTTTCGTCGAATTGTCATTTTGTTGCAATATTCATTGGATAGAACTACTTCAACTCATCACCCACCACCATCTTGGTGGTTTCAAGAACAGTAGGCTTGCACTTTGATCATTTCATCTTCGTGATGATGTTATTTCCTGTTCTGAGATTTTATATTTCTTGATTTATTGCAGAATACGTGTTTAACTACAGCATTACCTGTATCTTCAAATAGAGGAGCAGAAGTATTAATAAGAGAACTTCTTTGTGACAAAACTGCGTGAAATAAATAAACCCGGTGAACATATATAATGGATTCAACCTGGAAAAGCATTATATCAGAACACCTTAACCTGTGTTCCAGGCAGTTTTCTGACTCAGATATTATCCTTAAAGTGCTATCTCTTCATTCTCTATCTCTCTCTGGTGTACATCCTAATAATTTCGTTGCTCCTTCTGCTATCCGTCTTCGATTCCATCAGAACGTCGCTTCAAGCTTTCTGACTTTGTCAGATCTTGACATATTTGTTAGGTAAGCGAGAAGTAATGTTCCACGCACGATGGGGTTTCCCAGATATCTATTCATTTTCCTCTTATCCTCCGTCAAGGAGGAGCGCAAGAAATGTTATGGAAGACAGTTATGGATGCGAGTTCTTGAAAGGAAAGCCTAGATGTTCGATATATTCTAACCAACTTTATTGCTTTAGAAATCCGTAACCACGAAAACAACAGCAAATTAAATATCCCTAGAGAGCACCGAGCCGGTTTACCCATAATATCTGTTCGTACATAAGGTAATATCGTTTTGTGAGTCTTCCTAGGGTCAGCACTGGTTGACCGTTATACAGGGTATCCATAAAACACTATCACAATTTGGATAATTATACCATAATGAAATTGATTACATTTGAAATAAAAGGTCAAATATTTTAAAATTTTTTTAGGATATATTATTTAATATTTGTTACTAAAATCATAGATATTGAATGTGTCACCCACGAGTGACGCAGCTGACATCAAGGCGATATTCACATTCACGCCAAACACGCGTCGGCCAATTTGATGAAATGGACTGGATGGCAGCAGTGATAACGGTTCTTGCAAGTTTTTGGGTATTGGGGCTATACCAGGTGAGTCAGCCGCGCCTTATTTTTTTGGAAGGTAGGCCACCCATCTAACGGCATGTGCGCCTTAGTCCAGTTTTGCGCTTAATAAAGTGTATTGCTTGACGTTCTTAAAGAGAGGAATGCGTAAAATTTAGAGCAACAGTGCTTTAAGGGACAGAACGTACTCCCCGCTAAAGTACACCTCAAAAACATACGACTCGTTTGCTGAGAGCGATTTCCGGTTCCTAGCCGATTTTACAAACTTTTTATTAGAGTATACATAGCTACGTAATTCAGTAAACACCTCGGAAAAAGTGGACCTATCATATGAGTACACTAACAACGTCAGCTAAAAAGAAAATGGTGGACTCTTGTACTTACAGCAAGAATTGGCTGCCAAAAATTAGGAAACATTTAGACACGCCTCATCCATCATGGACCCGTACAGTCAAAACGGACATATTATTAAACAACAGTTTATTTGCATTTTTTGCGTGAACTACGCCTCGTGCATCTCAATTAATATGCATAACAGCTTTTGCCATTTAAGTAATAATATTAAAACGCCCAGTAAATGATTAAAACTGTCTTAAAAGGCTAAATCAAGCCCGAAAACTTGCGAGGTGGCAATGGAATAGCATGCAAGTCCTACTATAGAACGCGGTACGTGCTTTCAGTTAAGTCTCGAAATAGCTGAATAGAATTGTGACGGTACCTCTGCGCTAAGCCCCAGTGACACAGGTTTGAGTCTCAGCACTGTAAATATTTTTTTTTTATGTTCATCAAAACTTGGAAACCGAATTCACAATAATCTAATTATGAAGTCCGTGAAGGTTTAGGACATTATAATTTAAATCGTCTTTGGTTGTGTGCATTTTTAATAGCACAATAATTAATTGTGTGCAAAATTGAGTTTAACTTCCATGTTAAACTCTGACAATGTAATTTCCTTGCTTTCTGTGTTCAAATGTGTATGAATGATCCTTATTTCAATTGCACATACCTATAGGTGTGTTTAAATAACTACATAATTGTAGTTCACCAATAAAGAAACATCAAACAATGTCATAAAACATAAATAAAACAATAAAAATGCATATAATAACAGTTTTCAGAATAATATTTTGTAAATTGTGAGGACTGCACGGTAAAAAGAATTAGTGCATGTAGGTGACTAGAACCACTTTCACATCAGATTACTTCGGAGTCTTGCGATCGTTCCAACTGAGCTACCTAGAAACGTGCGCGGTAAACATTCCGTTTAAGATGTAATACTCGCTGGTTCCAGTGAACATTTGCAGGAGTGTAAACGTCAGCTGTCTAATTACGAATATATTAAAAAGCGATGTGATAACATCTATATTAGTACTAATTTCATCGAGTATTTAACATCCATGTTAAATACGCAGGTAGAACCTAGTAATGGGGTCGATGTTTTCATGTTGGAATATAAAATGCGGATTGCATAAAACTCAAGAATAAGGGGCAGCTGACTCACCTGATATAGACACAATCAAGGTCACGGTATCATGTGTGTAGGAGCTGGATTTTGAAACCACCTGAAAGCATGCTGTGCTTACACCACACTCTATGTGCTATACTATTCCTAAACACACTAACTTTGTTCTTGTGGGTTTGCCGTTACCCTTAAAACTTCTTTAATAATAAGACAACTATTTTGATTCCCATCATTGCTGCAATCTTGTCAAATGTTCTCCATTGTTTACATTGCTGATATCATCAATTTCGTTTGAATATAATTATCCAAAATATATTATAAATATGATATTTCAATACAATTATCTTAGAGTATGACAGTACTTTTATGTATTTTGTAATAGCAGTTTGTATCTTGCACTGAAGAAGCCCGTATAATGCAATAAAACCACAATAATAACACATCTGCGTCAAATGTAACTGTCATATTCTTCAATTATTAGAACCAGCAGACCTGTGGTTGGTCTTCAGACTACGTTCTATAGCTCCTATTTTATCCCGACTTAAGCTGCAAATAGTGATATTGGTGTTACTGTAGATATTAATGGGCATGAAAAGCACTGAGCGTTCCCTGTTTATAATCCTTTGACCTTTAATTTGTAGTAACTTTTAGTATAACACAAAGTTTAAAGTATATGTAAACTGCATTAAAGATACAAGGCATATACTCATTTCCTTTTTGGAAGTCTTTTCCATTCTGAATAGTTTTTGCGTAATTGGTAGACAAAATCTTACTACATAGAAAACGTAGATCTCACTAAAGCAGACAATGTATGCCTAGTAAATATTTTCTTCCAGATTTAACCATTTTCAAGATATTATTTGTTATTTGTATTATTTGTTATTAAATTTTAAAATACTTATATTTTAAAATACTTTAATTTTTCTGAAGTGTGAAGTCATAATTTTTTTTTTTTTTTTCCTCCTGCTCAAATAAACAAATGGAACATCAAAATCATCATAGAGCGAACGCTGTTAAAAGATATTAATCTCGTTTAAGCTTATTGTATTCCCCTGTTCATACTGTCACGTCGGCTCTGTTCAAGGTGGGGTACGGACGGAGTCGAACTGCTTCGCGCCACGTCTCGTGCCGACGAGCGGACAAAGACGTTCAAAGCCGGGCTGCCTCGCGGGACTGTTGTGTGTACATGACTGTTAATCGAGACGGCAGGACCAAAAGGTTATCGAGAACGTTCGCGAGACTTCTAGCTTACTCATTTCCGGTGCTTGTGTGTGTAGAAATCGAGAAAGGTCCTGTAACGTTATACTCAGTATATAAAGATGCCACAGTGAGTGAGTATTAGAGTTAAGTTACAGAAATGGGTCGATCAGTGAGTATGAGACGGCTATGGGTGTGTGTGTCGTGAGGGAACTCAACAATCGTCGCGGGTGATTGTAATGTCGTAGAGTATAAGAAATAGAAGGAAATGAAGAAAGACACCAAAAGGACCAAGCAAGGCTATGAAAAGAACAGTTTTATGTTGTGTTAGCCCGAAAGACTATAGACTGTGTTAACAGCGAGAAGAAAACTGTATTTGTGGTAAAATTTAGAAGAAGACAATAAAGTGGTAGAAAAGTAACCAGACGTATTTCATAGTCTTTATTACAATATTTTATCTACAACAAAGTATGCAACGTAACTATTCCTACAAATGTTTATGTTATTAACCTGAAGTAGATAGAATAATAAGTTATTTTGTTCAAAAGTATTTGGTGGAACAATGGGGAAAAAGTGTCTTCATATTGAAGCCGAAATTGTGAACGCCATAATTATGGATAGAATATTGCATCATACGGCGGAATTAAATAATCAGAAAATGTTAAAATCGTTACATATATAAAGTTACAGGACCCGGGAGATTAGTTGTGACTAAAATTGTCAAAAGGCACGAAAAGGTACAGACAAGTCATTAGGGGCAAGCTTCAGGTAGTCGAGCGAGACCTGGCAAGACCAGTTTTCCTGGAAATCACTCAGCGCCGGTGTGAGCCGGAAAACAGGGGATGGTCGTTTCTTCGAAACCCTGTTGCTAATTAGAAAGTGAAAGGTACAGAGAGCGTCATAACGCACAGGCACTTGCCTGCGAGAACCCGGAGAGAAAGGGTCGCCCTCCAGAGCCCGGTGGGTCACTACACTCGTCGCCCACATCTTCAGTCACGGGACTTGTATTCCGGATCCTCAAGTGTGAGGACATATTATAGTTAATATTAACGATTTTCTGCCTTAGTAGAGACACGGTAACGACTCAACTAATTTAATAACGATCGGCAAATCTCACGTTTTCTTATTTTGGTGAGAATAAAAGTGTTTCGACGAAGTTCTGGTTTTATTCGCAAACACTCACGCATACCCTGAGATTAAAGTCACATGCCAGAGCACACGGAGTAGAAGACATCAGAAAGCAGCATTCCGCATAGGAGAGCATAGGAGCGACGATTCGACATCATATGCCGCACAACGTGGAGACGATACCACATCAATATTTAGAACAGGTTAACATAGCTTTACATGCAATTGAATTCAAACCTTCATTGACAATAATTGGAACACCGTTACAAGCACAATACAGAAACGATTCTTATTGATATTACTCGTACAATTCGCAAACGTTCTTTTTTTTTTCTTTTTTTTTTTTTTTTTTTTTTTTTAATTAACGTCCTCCAACATTGTGTCATATCGGACGAATGAATGAAATGAAATGGGTGAAATGATGCCTCAAATGAGCCCGAGGTCCACGGAGCTTTAAGTTACCCGACATTCGTCTTCTCAGGGCAGGGAAAACCTCGGAGAAAAACCTTACCCGGATAACTTACCCTAAGCGAGATTCGAACTCGCGACCTCTTGAACATGAGGCAGACACGCTAACCATCACGCTACAGAGGCGGGCGCAAACTTTCTGCTTATACTTCTGGCTGCTTATGTGTTCTTCCAATTTCCCGAAGAAAGTTTTGGAATAACTGGGTAACCAAACATAGTGCGCAGAAATGCAGTAAATACGTGGCCGAACTTATCACAATATTACATTTTGAAAAACATTAAATGATAGCGTGTGTTTTTGTAAATGTTCGTGTTCCTTCTACCTGTTACTTTGCGAGCGTATATACGTTTTCATACATCACCAAAACAAATTTAGTAATATTTGTTTATTACAATCAATTTGGAATCTGAAACTTCGTCAATATCAATTATTGAATTCTAAGTACATAATGGAAGTGAGCTACTCCATAATAGAGATCATGAACAGTAATATTAACTGCTGAATTTGCTCTAAAGAAGTAATAACAGGCTTATGACGAGGTATAATTATGTTCATTATATCAGAAGTCTTCTTCTTCGTTTCATTTTTCTGAACATGTTATCATAGCAGTGTTGCTCAGTTATATAGTTTGGTATTAGGTTGGTAGGTCTATAATTATGACGTACCAGAAGCAATTTGCCAGTTACTTTGTTCGCATTCACTACCAGATGATATGGTTCACTAATACGTTTTTCTTCCAGGAGATTTTATATGTCCCTTAAGTTGAAAGAAAATGCTCCAAGGAATTTTCAAATATATTTATGTCTCTTTATATTTTATGTCTTGTTATTAATACTTTAGTAATTTTTGTATAATCAACCAACGAAATATATTTACATGCTGTTCTACATCGTAATAACGAAGGAGTATGAATAGTTCGTTGGTAATCAGAGTACAACAAAGCTGCCATCGGAACCAACCAAACTGGACTTGATTGAAGGGACAGGAGGACACCTCGACCCACCGTGACCCGACAGGGTTCTATTGTGGGCTACTACCCTCACTAGAGGTCAGGGATAAGGCGAAGGAAGACCGCAGGTCTGTCAGAGGACGGAATCAACGGAATACAGAGACGTACAGAAGTCTATAACAGTTAAAGAAAATGTCACCTGGCGCACTACCGAAGCATTTTTCCCTCCCAGGGAGAGCGCGACGAGGCGACCCTTGCGGCGCGGGCAGGAACTTCTAGGGCGGGTACCAGGGATGCCCTCAATATTCTCTTAAACCTGCGATTGTTTTATGATGCGTAGTTTCAACAACACTTTCTCAACTAGTTATCTGCGGTAAGTAGAAGAAGCTTGTACCAAAAAGTCTTTGCCAAGATTTCACTGGAGTGTGCCTGTGGACACTATAGCTGAGAATTAGAATACCGAACTAGGTATTTAAGTTCTGTATCTTCTAAGTATTGCTAGAATACGATCTCCAAGGAGACATCCCTACATTAAGTTACCCTTTATATGAAAGCGTTTTCATTGACCTTTTTCCTCAAAATAGCTCTAATGTGTTTTATTAAAATAAATGTGTTTCACATATTTGCGCGACAACTGAAATGTGCATCTGTTACATACCCTTAATCCCTAATTACCTTTATATACCCGGCGAACTGTATGAGCTGGAAAAAAATTGTTAAATCGCACAATTCATATCCAATATATTTTTTGTGGCCCAAACTTGTCAGGGATGTTCCGTGTTATTGGTTTCAATGCTCAAATATTTGTGTTTTTTTCACTTCAAAATTGTTATTCGTTTCGTCATCACGCACAGATAAAGGAATTTCAAAGCCATTACATAGTGCCCCTTTCTTAAAAGATTTGCCCAGCACTTTAGTTTACCATATCTTGTATAATCGATGTGTGTATATACAGAATGTTTCAAAAACAATGACAAATGTATGTTGTACGGGACGGCACAGAGCACAGACACAGACCTCTCTACATTACACGTGGGCTTTGAGCTTTGTACTCCCTTCGACATTACAGAGCCTATATGGGCGGTAGTAAGCCTTATGCACATGACCCAGTACGAGCGGTTGTCTTTGAAGATCTTCGTGAACTCGAGCCTAAAGGTCCTCCGCTGACCATATAGGAATGCCATACACAGTACCTACTCTTTATACAACTCCACAGTAAATAGTGGAAAGGTTTCAGATCTGATGAACGTGCTGGCCATGAAACTGGGCTACCTGTACCAATCCATTGATATAGATACGCCACTTGAGGTTATTCCGCCATTTACATCAGTGTGCTGGAGCTCATATCGGCCATTTCCACAACTGTGCACTGGTACATGTCGCACTGCTGTTGAAACGTTACTGTACTGGAAACAACACAGTAACGTAGCACGATGTGCACAGAGGACTCTATGGAGCAATTTAGCGCATGTGCAGTAATGTTATTATGCTCAAGTCGTTCACGCCAATACAAAGACGGCTAAAGGATTGAGTGCCTTCCGTATATAGCGGAGTCAGCCCTTATTCGTTGGAAGGTAGGCCACCCATCAAACATCATGTGCGCTTTAGTCCAGTTCTGCACTTACTAAGACGTATTGCTTGACGTTCTTAGAGAGACGAATGCGCAAAATTTAGACGAACAGCGGTTTAACGGACAGAACTGACTCCTCACTAAAGTACACCTCAAAAACATACGACTCTTTACTGAGAGTGAGTTCCGTGTTTCCAGCCTATTTTACAACCTTTGTATTAGAGTATACATAGCAACATAATTCAGTAAACGGTTTTGAAAAAACGGACCCATCATATGAGTACATTAACAACTTCAAGTAAAAAGAAAATGGCGAATTCTTGTACTTAGAGCCGGGTTGGCTACAAAAAATTGTCATATGCGCCTTATCTACCTAGAACCCGGACAGTCAAAATGCAAAAATTATTAAATAACGACTTATTTAACTTTTGACTTAAAGTACGTGCCATAAAACACAAATAACATGCATTTACCATTTAAGTAATTTAAGTAATAGTATTAAAACGCTCAGAAAAAGGTTCAAAACTGTCTTAAACGGCTAAATTACGCTCAAAATGTCGTGAGGTGTTAATGGCATAGCGTACCGACATACTAACACTAGGGTTTGAACTCGAAGTCTCCTTTCAGTGAAGCCTCCAAATAGCTGAATAGAATTATAATCGTATTCCGTGCATTAACCCCCAGGACACGGGTTCGCATCTAGACATTGTGCTTTTTTTTCTGTTCATAAAAGCTTGGAATCCGAATTCACAATAATGTAATTTTAAAGTCTCTGAGGAACGGTTTTGGTTGTTTACATTTTGTAATACAATAGGTATAATGAGTTCTGCCCCCGTTGGACTGTAGTGTGTTATTATGAATGCCGACTCCCTTCATTCTCCACGTGTATGGCGTCACACGATATTTTGTGCCATTCCTTCACAATATATTCGACAGACAAGTACATAGTAGCCTTTGACCTACGAAGAAGCAGTAGCAAAGTGAAGGCAACTCAAAATCTGTATGGGGAGAGATATCCTCATTTGCAACAATACCATAAAGTAGAAATAAAACAATTACGAATTGAAATAATAATAGCTTTACACATAATAATTGTTCAGATAACGTTATTTGTAAATATTATGCAGTAAATAGTTAGTACATGCAGGAGACTCCAGACACCTTTACAGCACACGGATTATTTACGAATCATGTGCTTGTTCTAACTGTACTACCTAGTAATTTCAGAGGTAAACGAAGACAGATACATCCATGTTGAACACTTGGGTTGAACCTAGGAAAGGGGCCGATGTTTTTATGTTAGAGTATAAAATGCGGCCGACACAAAACTGGAAAATAAGCGGAAGCTGAGTCACCTGAGATTGTGCTAAACAAAATCATTTGAGATGTGTATTCCTTGCCATTAACTATGTGAAGTACGAGTATATGTGTGAAAGTAGCCAGTGACAGCACAATGAAATTACTTTTTGTTCCTCAGGCTGAGTTATTTTGAAATGACGGTCGTATTATTATCTGCTGCAGCACATATAGAGGAAGACTTTTCAGATTGTCAATATACTCCGATGGAGATGTAGTGCAAGGAAGCAGGCTTTGGACTACGGAAGCACCTTATCTATCGCCTAAGTGAGACGGCTATCCACTTTACTTCACATGGCAAGTGGTACAGACAGCCCGCCCGCCCTGAATGTTCCATTCACTGCCACCAGATTACTGCAGGGGAAGGGGGAATAGGACGATGTGATGTTCCATGTCAGAGAATTTCAGTACTCTCAAAGCCTCTACACTATAGACCTTGGCATGTGTGCTGATGAGATATGTAGATCCTGTTCAGTTATTATGTAATGCAAATGATTAAATTCTGCAGTTATCAGTTGTTATTTCATTAGATATGAATGGATCCTGTTCGAACATTGCCAGTACTACAACCTTGTACTCACCATAACTCTATAACAAAACAGATCGATATTACTGCAGACTGTTGTCATTCGGTTTAAACATTCCGTTAAATTAATTCGTTATTGGTCTATTTTTCTATTTAAGGAAAATTGTTTACGATTTCCTGTATACTAGTCACAAGTAAAACAGTAACATTTGAGAATACCTCTCCGAAAACACACACCAACAATTTTGGTGTTCATTACCACGTGCATTCATGCGCAGTAAGTTCAGTCCATACCTTCTGTATTTATTATTTAATCACACTGAAGAAGCATTATAATCCGCCACTATCATAAGCAATGCCACGGGTGATTGGCAAATTATCGGTAACTTCTCAAGTCACAGAGTGATGGGAGAATTCATCTAGAGAATCAGGAGTGTATTTATTAAGACTATTTCACGAATTAAAGGATTATATATATGCTTTATATGGATAGTGCAATCTTATTTAAATGTATTTACTAACCATTTTGAAAGAGTATCATATTAATCAATCATTTAAGCTTGAGTATCTGCTGTTAATTTATATACTTTTGACCACAAAATGTCTGAAGTTGGTTTCAAGCATTTTCCTGGTATATTCGGTGTTCTGAGTTTTCTATATTCGAATTATTTAATCTATTTTAGCATTAGACGTTTTACCGAAGCGAGAGTCAGCTATTTTGACATTTAAACCTAGTGGCTCTGTTCATAAAGTGTCTCGCATCTGTGGTACAGGGCAGCTAGATTGTCTAATCTGATAACAATATGAGAATAGCAGGAGAGGTGATAATGATATTTGATAAATTTTACGAAATTTAGAATGGTCATTGGTTGAAATTTGAAATGGTTATACACATGAATGGTTGATTTCAGCCCAGTCACGTATGAATGGAATAGTCACCATTATCAGTTAACCTACAACATTGAAATACTAAGTAGTATATCCCCATATTGACTGATCCTGTTTGTATGAACATTGTTGGTATCGGTGACACTGTTAGTACGGCTTTCAGTCGCAGTTCTCTAATGCTCTTGAAACGTAACAATATTGACGAGAGTCTAGTAAGATATGTACGTTTTCCTATATCCGATTATTATTCCATATATTCTTGAAATGTTTGTTTGTTACCTTTGCGATACAGTCCTTTCTCATTTAATGAGAAAATTTAAGAAGTGAGGTAAAAATAGATATAGTGGGGCAGAACGTAATGGGAATATAAGACATTTGAAATTAAATTTTGCATTTTGGTTTCCCACTTTGCAACTTGCATATGAATCTCCGTGCTGAACTGCATATGAATCATCGCTTTACACTATAACTTCTTAACCTCCGGCACGCATTCGCTTTCCGTTTAGGATTACTTACCTGATTGGGGGTTTTAAGAAATTAATACGTTTATCCATTGAGTCGCAGGTAAAAGCTGGGGAGCTAAGCAAGAACTCTATTCTTTCATCAACCTGATTAATCGATGCTCTTTCTAAAAGAGATAGCATTTCTTCTAATTTGCTCTACACTGGTAACCACCTAAAGATAGTTTAAAAGTTCGCCTTTTAAGTGAATGGTGTTATGTAAGCTCATAAAGCAAGAGAGAAAATTTAATGATGTTGGCTCCAAAAATCTAACTACCAGAAACGGCACCTTTCCTCTTCGCACCCTTGCCCTGCAGCTGAATGTGCACTGTTGCAGAAATTAACGCAGCACTTCTGAAAATTAAACTAAATTTCGAAATTCATTTTACCTAAACTCTATTACCTCACCATATCTAGCTGGTGGACGTTTACGTGGATTATCCTCAACTAGCAGAAGCCTCTGAAATTATTTATAAGTAATCCTTATATGTTCCGTTTAAATTAGTAATGTGTTGACATTTATCCGTAGCAGTATAAGATGTATTTAATAAGAGCTATTGCTCTTTATCTAAATCGTACGCAGTATAGCAGCCTCTGTTAGGTGAGTTACAGAATGAAAGTGCACAGAGAAATCGAAAGTTCTGTAATATGGCATAACAGTGATTCTTCACAATGCAGCACGACACTGGCTAATTTTATTTGCTGCTGTGACAGAAGTAGACTAACATGATTGACTTAAAATCACTTACACCATAAACTATATTCCTTATTAAATATCCTTTAATCACTCATGCGAGGTAACATCATTTAAACTGGGAGAGAATATTTGAGTAATGATTCTTTGCATGTTTGGGCGTACACGAAGAATCAACTTTGTACCTCCTTTCTCTCTCTCTCTCTCTCTCTCTCTCTCTCTCTCTCTCTCTCTCTCATCCTCTCCTCTTCGATCACTGCAGCCATTTTAAAAGCCTGCCGCATGTGATCTTTGTCTCTTTAAATTAGTCAACCACACCTTCCTGCAGGTCGCTAGAAATGACTTCCCTTTTCTGCATTTTCTGTGAATCTTAATTCAAAATTTCCACTTATAATGGTTTTTTGCTGCTTTGTGCTGTCACATCAGACATATTTTGGCAACTATGTGTGTGAAATGCATGTTAGAAGAGAAATATACTTGCCTGCATTTTGCTGTATTTGTGTTTGATTCCGCATGCGGTGATTCTTGTGAATAAAATGCGCTTTATACACTGAAAATTAGCCTACATTTATGGATACTTTCGTTGGTCAAGCTATATGAAGAAGTTCTGGATGTACCCATATAAGACAATGAATTGCATAGATTTCAGCATATGTGCAAGTATGCAGCATTAGAGGGTACATTTTGAAAGATAGAAGTAGAACTGCTTCTCTATGGGACAAAATACATTGTAGCCCAATAATAATTTGGCAAAAAAATAAAAAAAAATTAAGAATTGGTTAATTTTGGAGATTAGTTTCCAAAACCTTAGAAAATTATAGTAATTCACCCCTCAATCAATCCATACAATTTTTTTTTTGTGACTCATAGCTCTGATCAAAAACTACCAACCAGTTTTGTGAACAATGGAGGCCCATGAAACATTATGAATATGCGATATATTTGCATAATAAACTGTATGAATTAATTTATAACTCCAAAGGTATTTATAAAATTTCAATGAAATGTAGTATTCATATTAACTATTGCAGTAACATTTTCAGAAACATTAATACAAAGCTATCCTAGTTTAAGCTTTCTCTCCAGTTTCCATTAACACACCTACTTAAGATTATGATTGTAAACAATTAGATATTGTTTATTTGTGGCTGCGGATATGTCCACTCATAATTTAGTTCTTAAATGCTTTGCTTCATAACGGTTGCATATTTTATTAGACACACCTGCAATGAACTCTGCAATAGAATTTTCATTTTGAGTAGTGTTGCAGGCTAAGGGACTTACCTCTTCTCCCAATCATTTGTATTCTGTAACTTGCTATTGAAGAATTCCTTAGCACTATACCACTATATCGGTCTCCGTTAGGTTGCGAGTCACTTGGAGAATTTAATGTCGTATTGGATGTTGCCTTGGTATCCTGGGGTTAGAGAAACTGGAAGGAGACCAGAAAATACATGGTTCAACTTCCGGCTATGGCATTGAATGTTTCAGTCTGAATCTGTTTTCCAATCTTATTCTTGCACACAACTAGTGCAAAAGAACAATTAATAATAAATAAATCCGTTTTGCAATAAACGGAGGATGAAACTTAGAAATTAAAAGGGTGAAATATAATCACTTGCACAGAAGAAATAAAAGTAGGAATTCTAAAGGACTTTCCTTACTCTCTATGGTTTTTTTAATAAATAATGATTAAACGTTACCGGATTATGTACTAACTGAATACATAGTAATATAATATACGGAATTAGAGGAAGATCCTTTCACTCCCACAGATCCAAAAATTGTCTATAATTTGTATTCAACCAACTTAAACTATAAATAAGTAATGCATTAATAATATAGTACAATAGCTACCAAAATGAACAAACGTTATGATTTTGGAACAGTCGAATGCAAGAACCTTTAAAATAAAGTTACAATGTTTCATATTGTCATAACAAAAAGGATAATTAAGTTAGAAAAATATGTTTAATAATAAATAAAATGTTAAATGAACAATTTCGGTAAACTGAATTAAACCTGGCATCGAAGAGATTAAACAATAGGATATTAGAAAATTCATGTAAGTAGCTTCAGAGTTCGGGATCATTTTTTGGACTAATATGTTCTCAGTGTCGTGAAAGACCGCTTTATTTTTCCTCAGATAGCTCTTAATCCAGCATGAGGTCCTTTAACGACCCGGAAATACCAGAAACGGGCCTTCAGTTTTTCCTACCTTCCGAAGAAAGTCATGCTAAATATTATTGCTTCTCCACCGGGTTTGAACTCGTGACCTCCAGGACAAGCTACTGGCATGTTATCCGTATTTTCCTAGTCGATAGAGAACGACAGTGGCTAGCTATATTCTATAAACTGGTATTGGAAATGAAGGTATTAGAAAACCACTAAATGCTAAACTTGGCAGGAGAAAGTTGGGTGATGCAAGTGAAGCTGGTTGGATCATTCATTAAAACTGATTCTTATAAATCCTTAAAAGGTCTACTTCAGTTACCAAACGCAAGGCCAAAAGAATACTGGCAGAGCTTTTGGTCCCCAAACCGATGCTTTCTCGGGTTAGAACTCGCCAAGATGCGTAATCCTTAAATGCAGAAATAAATAACAAAGAATAGTGGATACAATGCAAGCTCGGCAAGAAGGTCCAGTAGGAACTTGAGCCTATCCAATCTCCTGAACTACTGAGGCCTGGGAATGTTGTCAGCCCTAATCCTCCTCCTCTTCCTCTTCCCCTATCTGGGACAGCTAGTCAATAAAGGATATAGACAGCAAATAAACCTGAACTTTCGGTTCCTCAGATACTCTATGTCACCAGTGCGAATGAAAATTTCGTTTGATTTAGCTCTTCATAAGTGATTATCAATCCTAATCAACCTTGCAACTGCAATAATTGATATCGATAATATTAGAAATTTTGAGTGTTGTTTCGTTACAAAATGAAACTATTTTGCAATTCAAATTAATTTAATGCCTTTTATTTGCATGAAAGTTAAATGCAAAGCTTTCTGGTGGACTAGGTTTTCTGTTTTCTTTTCCTGTGCTTTCCGACAGACCAACACGTGACATACAGTTATCCATGAGCTAAATGTGAAAACCCCAAGTTAATTCCGCAAACTTCCAACGACTGGCCATGTGATATGTTAATAATCATCACGAAGGCCAAACGCACGGGGAACTGCAGCCATTTGAAATCGAATATCAAGTCCATTGGACTCATCGGGATGCGCGGAATCAAAATATCCTCTCCTTTGCACTTTCGCTTGATAAGTGTCGCCTCGATGATATTCATAAACGTTTTCACAGCCTGCCTCGTTCTATTGCATAGTTGAGGTTGACTGATGTTACGCAACATGATGATGACTGAGCCTGTTTGACAACTGTGTCAACCGATTTGAAGGAAAATAACTGTCCTGGAATTAAATTTTGAATGGCCTCCTTGAAATTATTCACATGTGTTTTTCGCCGCCAATATGGCTCGTCCACTCAGCCAGTTATGATTTTCGAATTTTGTACTACGTTCGGAAAAACGCCGAATGAGCTCCATCGGTTTGGTCAACTCACAGAAATCAGTGGGCAGTGTAATGAATAAACAGTGATTTTCCCATTACCAATGCCCAACAATTGATTAGTAATGACACCTGCATTTCGATATTCTTGCAAAATAGTAGCATCTTGGTCGCTAATTACATGCCACCATAAATAAGCATGCGTTTAGTTTGTCAGCTACTGCTCACCATGGAATAACTGGAAGTCTGTCGAAAGTCACCGGACAACGAAATCATGACTCCACCAAAAATGGATTGAGTGTCACGAAGATCTTTGAACGTTCTGTGCAGTGCCTCTAGTGACCTCTTGTGAGCCATCGTGCACTCGTCCCAAAAGGTTAATTTGCATACCTATATAATCTGCTTTTGGCTATGTTGCAAACTGGTGTCTCGTTGATTTGCATGCTCAATGGCAATTCCAACGATTTTAAATGTAATAGATGCAGCTGTCAAACGATAGGTTCGCCACAAACGCCATATATTGAAAGTAGTATTTCAGGTCATCTCCTGGCACTGTAATGAACACTGAAAATGGACATGGAATTGATTTCACAGTCGCTCCAATTTGTTTAACTTACCTTGAGAACTTTAAAATACCGAAATCCGCCAACTAATTCCCCAAGTTTCGCTAAAACACATATCGTGGTTATGTCTGAGCGTGCTCTAACTCCTCGAGTCTCTCTAAAACAAAATTGAATGCCTTTCTGTACTTATTCTAAGTCTGCAAAGTCAATTTACCGTAATAGAACAACTAGTCAAAACGAATGTTCGCAAAATGTAATTAAAGGCGATTTAGCCAAGTCTATTCTCAAAATTCGCTAGCGTCCTTTTTTGCCAAAAAAGATTTAAATGTAATAGATTCAGCTTCCAAATGATAGGTTGGCCGTAAACGCCATATATTGAAAGTAATGTGAAGCGGCAATTCCCATACAAAATTACCAAATTCCATTTTTTTAGTTTTTCGATTGTTTCCTACATAAACACAAAATTGAGGCGAACAAAACAAAAATAAATTCAAATCGGTCGAGCTATTTTCGAGTTTTTTCGAGACTAAGGCACGGCAGTTGATTGTTATATATTGGGTGTCTCAAAACACACCGAAAACACTTAGTGTGTCGTGCGGGTTGGCAAACTGATTGACTGTCAAACAGGAAACCCTGTCCGGAAATGCACTGTTTGGACCTTGGGGAGCGTCGAAGTTTGAGAACGAACGGCTGTAACAATTTCTTAACATTTGCTTTAGTATTTTAATGCCGAAAATATTCAACCCTTCAGCTTTCTGTGTATTGAGATGAGCGACCTGAGCACAATAACATTCCTACGCATGCGCTAAATTCCTCCATAGAGCCCTTGCTGGACATCCTACTGCATTACTTGTGTAGTTTCCAGTACAGTAATTTGTAACAGCAGTGCCACATAGCTGTGGAAATGCCCGATATAACCTCCAGCATACTTTGATTTAAATGGTGGAATAACCTCAACATTGCATATCCAAAACAATGGATTGGTAGGGGTGGACCATTCCACGGCCACGACGGTCACCAGATCTTACACCTCTCAACTATTTTCTGTGGAGGTGTATGAAGAGTATGGTGTATGAAGAGTATGGTGTATAGCACTCCTATAAGGTCAGTGGAGGACCTTATGTCCCAAGGCCACGGAGCGAGTGAAAATATTCAGAGACAACCGCGTGTATTGGGTCATGTGCATGAGGCGTACCACTGCCGATATAGGCTCTGCAATGGCGTAGGAGGTACACAGTTCGAAGGCTGTGTGTAATATAGACAACCTTACGTTGGGTTTATTGAAGAAATGTGAACTCACATCTATCTCACACTGCAATGCGCTACAGCGTCCCAACCGTGTGTTCCCGCACAGAAATAGAAAACCGATCAGTTTGCTGCCCCGCACAACATACTAAGTATTGTCGGTGTTTTTTGAGACACTCTGTATACATGATGATAAGAATGATGATTATAAACATTCTAATAAAAGCTAATAAAAGCTAATAATAATAATAATAATAATAATAATAATAATAATAATAATAATAATAATAATAATAATAATAATAATAATAATAATAATAATAATAATAATAATAATAATAATAATAATAATAATAATAATAATAATAATAATAATAATAATAATAATAATAATAATAATAATAATAATAATAATAATAATAATAATAATAATAATAATAATAATAATAATAATAATAATAATAATAATAATAATAATAATAATAATAATAATAATACAGTAATAATAACAATAACTAGTAATAAAACACAATAACATTAATAAGAACCTAAAAAGTGTCAACGAAAGTTTATGTGCCGTCATATTTCCATGTATTTTGTTACGGCACTTTACCATTTGTAATCCATAATGTTAGGTAATACACGGGACGAGTTCATTTCCTGGAAAAAAAAAAAGTGAAAGTGAAAAGGCAAAGCAAAGTGAAAAACATAATAAGAACCTTTTAGGTTGTTTATAGTCCATTATCACGGAGTACACACAATAGCTCTACCTAGGAACTACCTCTCATATCTCGGCCCAAGAGGCAGAAGGAAGCTCACGCACGCCACTGCTGTCACTATGACTGGTTATACCCCGGTGCGTTCTGCAACTCTTTCAGCGCTCGAAGGTTTATCTATAAGCACTTATCCCAATTCCGCATGAGCTGAAAGAAAGGGAGAAACAACTAGTAATATAACGCTAGACTAGACATAATATAATATAATATAATTAACATAATATAATGTAATTATATCCAGTTTAAATTGTTAAACCTGCGTTTATCGTAGAAGCCAAAAACATAGGTATGCAGGAAATTACAAGACTGCTCAAAGAACTCTTGGAAACTAAAGAAGAACGTACATCAAAATTATATTTGTACATAGCTGTGCAAAAGAAAACTTGAGCTGCAACACAAAATGTTGTTGTTAGCTAATGCTGGATTTCTGACAATGAAGCCATTAATCCTCTTGCTCTCCAATATTTTTCACAATGATACTGAAGAGAGCAATAGCAGTAATAGTAACCGTTTTTTAGAGAGCACAATATTTTTATGTTTTGGCGGTCACACCGCTCTCTCACAACCCCCAGAATGTCTGGAGGACCACACCTGTCGTTGGTTTACCGGTCTCACCGACCTGACCGGGAGGATTATCAAAATAAATTCACCGACCATATCCTCTGATTACCAATCAGAGGACGTATTACATGCCATGACAGGTCAGCATAAATATAAACTAGACAGTCCAAGAGCTACTTGGACATAAGTGTATTAATAAATGTCTTTTAGAGGGGACATTTCCAAGCCCATTAAAAAATCTAGTCATCTCAGTGTATAAAATCTCACTAGTACCTGTCTTTGCTAAGGTGTTAGAATTAGTTATATATATAAATAATTAGGTAACTACATTGAAAAATATAAGATACTTAACGACTCCCAGTATGGTTTCCGGAAAGGGAGATCAACCATAGATGCTGTAGAAAGTCTAGTAAAAAAGTACTTACTGCCTTCGAGGCCAAATATTTCACTCAAGCCTCCTTTTGCAATTTAAGTAAGGCACTTGACTGCATAGACTATACTTATTTACTAAGTAAATTAAAATATTATGGTGTTGACAGTACAGCCCGGGAATTATTTAAATCCTATCTAGAATCCCGCAAGCAAATTGTATGTGTAGGCAAGAAGAAATCTTATATTGCTACATTAAAATACGGTGTCCCCCAGGGTTCTGTTCTCGGGCCTCTGTTATTTGCACTAATGATCAACAATTTACCATCTTTTGTATCTAGCCACACCATATTATATGCAGATGATACCAATTTTCTTCATACTAATCCTGGCTTACATACACTTAGAGTAATAGCAGAAAATACACTGTCCGAAGCAGATATCTGGTTTCGTTCTAATGGGTTTCTACTGAATGAAGCCAAAACTCAACTCATGTTATTTAGTTTAAGAAATACGCCCACAGACCTATACTCAGCAAATGTTAAACTCCTTGGCATAATCATGGACAATAAGCTAAATTGGGAACCACATATCAATCACATCACTGCAAAACTTTCAAGGGTAATATCTTATTAGGAATCTAAAGAGATGTGTAACGGGTAATTATATAAGATCAGCATATTTTGCATTCTTTCAGAGCATAATATCTTATGGTATTCTACTCTGGGGAAATTGCAACACAAAATAAACTAATTAAATTTAGGTGAAATACAGTTTTCAGCACCGCCACGGAATTTTGGTATTACGATTAAACAAAATGTATCATTGAAATGGATGGATTATATAGACAAAATTAGAATGCGTATCTGTTAACTGTGGAACTATATAATTCAGGAGGATTCCTAGATGATGGAATGGGCTTAATGTCTAATGCCTAATGCGTTAAGTGGTGGTGGCGGTGGTGGCTGCCGCGGGAGAGATACGGTGGCGGTGATTGGGACATTAATGTTGGTATAAAGATAACAGAAAACGTAGAGCTAGCATCTCATCTTGGATGTCTGTTCCCATTAATTACCACATTTACAGTGAACAGTATTTTATGGCAATTGTAAGAATTCCGTTGCGCGTAGTCATATAAAGTCATTTCTCATTTTACTGGATTTCTGTTGGACATAGAATCGGAGGAACACGTATTCCATCATTGTTTTCTAATTTCAGCTGTCAAAGGCTAAGCCATAATTTGGAGGAAACCCTTTTACAATGCCACCAGAGTATACGGCGAAATAAATTCGATTGGTATGGCACTCTTACAGAATGCTTTGCAATTTGTATACAAATTCACTAGTCCCGAAATCCTTAAGAGTTACCTTCTTTAATTCCGCCCGTGTTTTATATATTGCAGCTAACATTCTAAAGAAAACAATTTTTCATGTTTACTACATGGTCTTACTTGTTGACTTCCAAACTTGAATCGAAAAAACAAAAAACAAAACAAAACACCAATGCAATGTTAGAAGCGGTTTAGTATACCAGGTGTCCCACTTCATCCGGCATCGGCGTAAGCAGATAACCCTTCGTGCATTAAAACAGTTTCAGAACTCCATGGCGCAATTCTAGTCATAGAGACGGCAGTGACGTGTTCTGACTCTCAGCGAAGACATAAGGTGAGAGGCAGTTGAACTAACGTGTGTAGTCCGTGATAATGGACAATAACAGTATAACAACCGAAAGGTCTCCCTTTAGTTACAGATCTTTATTTTCCAGGGATTATGTAAACTCACATCTGTATATAGTACTATTGTTTAACATTTTGAACTGGAGATTGTAAAGCGCAAGCATGAGCGCACGTAATGTTTAATGAGCATTTGTTCGTTGCTGAATAATATTTTTGTATCTGGTACATTTTAGCACGCTATTTCAGTATACAATTTATTATGCAAACCCGTTAAAGCATACATGAAGGATATCTATGTTTGCATGGATATCTGTATTACTGCTAAATATTTTCTTTTCCCTTTTCTTGTTTTTATTGCTAGTTGTTTTTGTTGTTGTTGTTGTAGTGTTTAACGCCCGCTTTTACTACTACGGCACCGCAGGCGGTGACACGGATGACACATGGAATGAATATGGAGCACCGGTGGAATGAGATGGCGGGGGAAACCGGAGCACCCGGAGAAAACCCGCCCTGACGCCGCTTCGTCCACAACGAATACCACATGCGGGTCCCTGGGATCGAGCCCGGGCCGCCTTATTGCTAGTGAAATACCATGCAGTATTAAGTGAGCACAGTGCTAACGCATTTATTTTCCCTCGTTCTCATCACTCAAAGTTAAAATGAATGCGTTTTAGTAATAGGTTCTATAACTAAACATTAATATTTTCGCTGTATATCATTAACATACATGGTGCAGCAAAATATTAGCGAATATGTAAGAAGGCATTCTACTTAGAAAATATCTTTTACCCGTAACCCTTTGAAGAAGAACGCAATATTTGCGTGAACAGAAATCTGGTTGCTGTGGTGGAGAATGAACTTTAAACACGAAATCACCATCTTCCTCTCATTCGTTGCGATTCAATTGTTCAGTGTCTAACGGAAAATTATATGCAGCTTGATAAAAAATATTGCACTCATGGTTTAATAAGTTAAACTACTTAATTATACAGTAGTGTACGAATAGAATAAGAAAATTAAATTTTGAAGTTTAAATATATTAAAAAATAAGATTAATCGTTAACCCAGTTTTACTTCCTCTACTACACAAATTAGGGAAGGTATTGTATTCGATCCAAAAATTTTATGTGGAGATTTATTATGCTTTGATTTCTCTGAATCCAAAAACAGGCATTTCTAGAAAAAATGCCCGTGTGTCTATGTGTGCGTCTATTGTAACTCAAAAACGAAAAGTCGCTTAAAAACCAAAGTTGGTATTTAAGTTTAATATGTTTCAAGGGCGCCACATGAAGACTTTGAAGAAAATTCCTCTACCCTAAACTATGCTTTCCACTGAAACATTTTTAAACGTTTTCATTTTTTCAAAAATGGCTCTAACGATTTTCATTTAATATGCTAAATTTTAAACCTTTTTTATAACAAATAAAATGTGTATTTTTAATTTTCTGGCTATATCCAATGTAGTCTTGTGTATTCTTGATGCTCTCTGCATAACTGGTAAACCGCAAGAAAAAGACCAAACCGTACTATACAAAAGTAATACAGATTTCATTAAAATACAATTTATATTCGATGATTTTTTTCTGTGAAGTGAGCCACTTAGGAGATATTCCTCGTTATTTTTCGGAAATTTGCAATACCTATAGACGTTCTCAAATGCGAGCTCGTTTGTTTGGTCTTGCTCATCTCAAATTATCATATAGCTATCACTCTTAAAACATTTAATTGCTTAGAGCCTACTTATTCCTCCTGCACCTGCAAGAAAATTGATAATAAGATAATTTCTTGATTAACATGAAATAGCTAGAGGAATAAGTATTTGTAAGAATAGTTTGTGCACGAGTAGTTATAGTTATAAGAGTGCAACACATCAAATTTTTACGATAACCTGTAAAGCAAAACCACATTGCTGTTTTGCTACACATCCCTATAAATAATGTTTAATTTAGCTTACACACTTCTGTGGTAGAGTACGTGTTCTGTATCATGGTTATCTCCCGTGGCGCAGATATCATTCCTTCGTGTAATGTTTCATTCAAATGCAGTGCTGGGAAAGAGGAGGCACGTTACCCTATAGAGGAGAAAGCGAATATACCTGTCCTAATTTTTTCACAAGATGGGATTTCAGGCGGTTGTGCAATATATCAAGGAAGCCCATTGCAGCACTGGCAATAGGAGAGAAGTGGTCGTAAATTCTCGGTCTCAAGCTCGCACTACATTTATTTACCTAAGCACTTTTTAAATGTGCATAGGCCCGTTTTTGTTTTCTTCTTTGAAATATTGGGGATGTAGTCGGCCTTTCTACACAACTAGCTTTGAGCGTGGTTGGTCATAAGTAAGTATTGCATAAGATTTTATGCAGTATGAAATTAAGAAATATGTACATTAATGTGTAACCAAAATGAGTGAAAATATAAATAAGTATGCAATTATATGTAACATTCAAAATTTTACTTCCTTACTGCAAAACAAATTCACGATAGGCTAGTCAAATCTCTATGTTTATTATTAGTCAGCTCACTTTTACTACAGAGTACCAGTTCTCCCATCCAAGTGTTTAAGTCACATTAGAACGATATTTACAATTAATTATAATATAATTTTCCAAATGTTCTGTTGTCATGCACAGTCTTCTGTCTGACAATACGTTTCTATAAATTGAGAAAGATCGTTTAACTTCGCAAAAAGTCAGCGGTACATATTTGGGATTATGCTAGGAATAATATTATCAGGGGTTTTTACATTTTCAACATTAAATAAGCGAGAGAAAATAACAAGATTTCATAATGCAGGGTTCTTATTCAGCACAGATTGCATGTTATATTTTAACTATGTGGTGTATTTTAACTATACGCACCAGCTCAAAAGGTTTATAATAACTTAAACACGGTTTTGATGCAGCTCCAGAATCCAATTTCCCCACAATTAGATTAGCGATGAAGCGGTTTGCATTATCTGTCGTCCCATCAGCAGTAATCCATATACGTAGGTGATTTGCCTATGTCAGCCCTGAGTTTTTTCTAATATGTCAACATAACAAGAATCTCACTAATTCTTCCTGAGAGTGCAATGTTGCGTTTGCAGTATTTTTGTTTAAGTTCAGGTACCTGAGGTTTGTTCTAGAGTATGCTCCCTGCAACTATGTCATGCACTAGTCTGCCCCTGTAACTGTGCAAGTAGTACCTGTCTCTTTGAAGAACCACGTTGTGTGCTCCTAATATGTAGAGTGCTTCGTAAATGCTGTTCAGTTTGAGAGTTCATCTTACACCCTATACGAACAAAAGCTTGGCAGAGGACTATTTTACCATCAGTGATTAAAGCACTGTCAACAGAAATCCACGTTTTCAGTTTTGATGGTAATGAAGACGCAACCGGCGCCATGATTAACGTATATGTAAATGACTGTCAGAAATTCTGAAGTGCTTTCCTTATAGCTCAAAATATGTAAAAATATCTTCTTCTTCTTCTTCTTCTTCTTCTTCTTCTTCTTCTTCTTCTTCTTCTTCTTCTTCTACATGGTTTAGGCTATACAGCCCGTTCCGGCGAGGTCATCAGTGGAGTCCATCTTCTGCGAGGTCGGCCAACATCTCGTGCTCCTCTTGGATTATATAGGAAGGTCCTCTTAGGTATCCTTTCTTCACTCATCCTCATTAAATGTTCTGTCCATTTCTTGTTATTTGTTTTTATTTTGTCTTCTAATTTATAAATATTTAGTTCTTCTCTTATTGACTCATTTCTTATTATACCTGCTCTTGTGCATCCTTTTACATTCCACAGAAATAACATTTCCGCTGCCTGTATTCTACTACTAAAAGCAAAGGATAGTAGTAGAATGTAAAAATATGCAATATAAAACTTTGGAACAAGGGTCCTAACAGTGTAATTCACCGAAATCTTAGTTTTTCTTATAACTACATTTACAGGAACAGAGTATGTAAATACATAAAATACTGACTCTAATCAGAAGGACAGTCTCTGTTTTGTGCCTCAGTCCAATATTTTTTAAAAGTAGAACAGGACGCCAAAATGTCTTTTGTGGCAGTGGCTTATCGATATAATACGCCTTTAATTATAGTTCTAACAAATTCAATGTCCTGTTTTGCATTATTTTGCTGAAAAATTTTAAAATATTAACAAACCGACTTTGACAAACCAAAGGGCTGTTTCATATTATGGGTCTGCAATATTCGTACACCTGAAACCGTGTGTAGACTTCGCTGGAAAAGTACAGTTGCTGACCACAACTGAACTGTGCCGGTCCGCGCTATGGTAAAGCGATGCCAACTAACAAGAGTGGCAGTAATTTTAGGTCCCACCCCGAATTCACCATTTTTGTTACATTTTAATTTTATTACATAATAATTAATGAATTGTTAGTTAATATTTGATGTTAAATTACCTATTAATCAGGTAAAAGAGCTCTCCGTTAGATTTAGTATGCTATGGATAAACAGCATGGCAATGTCCTGATATTACAGCTCCTGTGGTTCGAACAAATGATGAACCCAGATTGTTACATTTTCACATAACGGGATCAACAAATATAAAATATACATAAGGAGGACGAAAATATTTACGGAATAGGTTCAATAAAGGATCGAGAGCTTTTGTGCCTTATTTAATCGAAGTAAGCCCAGTTATTGCAAAGATGGGTGATTGATATTGTAAAGATGGATGATTAATAATATGTAATCGAAGTGAATAAAGGTGATTTATGGGAGAAAGCCATATCATTTTCAAGCGACTTCCCTGCACCCGCAAGTCTCATCGCCAAAAACCAACCGAGCCGGTGGAGTGGTTGAGTGGAACTTAACGACCACCGCACAACTTGTAATCACTTGTGTTTGATGCGAATGCCGCCAACAATATCGGAAACTGTAAACGCATACGCTTGAGTCAAAAGAAATTCATTACAGTTGTGACTTTGGCAGAAGGCAGTACCTACTACGAGTACGTCATGGGGGCGATCGGATATATCACATGTATATAGTGAAAAACATAAAGGAATAGTGCGTGCAGGTGTGCTTTCAAGCACCCTATTGACTAATTGTTTAATAGTCAAAGTTTTGGTGATAAAGATATGAAATTAGTAGGTATTGAAGGAGCGTTCGCTTACCATACTGTCCACCACAACCAATCTTTCAGATCAATGGACTGTGCTTCTTAACTTATTCAATGTACTTATGAACCAAAATTTACTTGTGGTGGTAGCAAAACAGAGGCAACTATAATAAACGTTTTAACCCCATTTGCCATTTCTCAACTAGAATATGACACAGAAAGAAAATTTTATTTCAATAATGACGAGTTCACCAAACCATAAGGACGTAAAAATAATTCCAATGCTTGCTAGGTACTTTAATCCTACTGAGGGGATTCAAGTTAAAATATTGGATCTGAAATCTTTGCCTGGAGAAACTTCAGAAATCACTGATATATTTTCGGGTGAGTGTTTGCAAAATAATAATTTAAAGGAAAAACCAATTGCTCTTTGTGCTGATAATACAAACTGCAATTTTGGAGGTATATCTAGAAAAGACGTCAACAACATCTTCACAAAACTGAAAGGAAACTTAGGTCATAACTTACTTGGGATTGAATGTTCTGCTCATATAATCCACAATACTATCAAGATGGCTGCTGATGCCTTCCCATTGATATTGAATGTATTGTTTTTAAAATATATTCTTATTTCTATGTGTATACTGTAGGGGTAGAAAATCTTAAATCATTTTGTGAATTTGTAGAGCAGGAGTACAAACAAGTTTTAGGCTATAGCAATACAAGATGACTTGCTTTACTCCCTGCGGTCGAACGCCTTTTGGTGTTTCTTCCTCTGAAATCATATTTTGAATCTCAAAACAAATATCCACTTGTTATCAAATCATTCTTTGAAAATACTTTGTCGGAAGCTTGGCTGTACTCTGTTCACAATCAACCATCAACCTTTCAAAGAGTAGAGCATCGAACAGTTGCAGCTTTGGAAGTAATTTCTGTGTTAAATGATTTAAAACCTAACTTAGTTTCAACTGTGAGCTCAGTTCTTGCTAAATTGAGAAATGAAGCTTTATCATCAGAGATTACCAAATTTTAACAGCATGTCCATACATTCTATCAAACTGCAGCTGAAAATTTAAATATGTGGCTTGAACCCATTGAAAGTTTGTGGAACTGCAGTTGGGTAATACTTAAGGCAGGAGTATTCCAATGGAAGGATATACAAAAGACTGAAGATTTCATTCGTGAAATGTCTCCTTCAACTATAATAGAGATACTGGTCTGTATGATGAGTATGTGTACATTAAACAATATGTCACGAAAATATTCGAAAAATGGAAACTGGAAAAAAGAGCTATAAAACATAATCCTAAAATAATAATGAAAATTAAGCCTTGTGTTGCTTGGTTATAATTATTTTCTAATAATTCATGATGACTTCATGCGATGGTAATTCCCGAGGCTAGTAGAACTGTTGTATTTAAAAGAACTTGATTGTTAGGTAGAAATTATTTCACATTGTGATATGAACAATGTACTTTAAACCAATTTTCTTAAAATATTAGAATTTCTTCTTTGTTTATCTCGTACTAATGTCCCCCCTGAACGAGTGTTTTCTTATATGAATGCTTTGTGGACAAATGACAACGCTCTTTCAATACAGGCTTTGAGGGCTTTGTTATATTAACTAAGGTGAATTTCAATCACACTTGTACATATTTTTACCAAATGTTGTGTGGGAAAATGCACTTACTAAAGAAGATACATTCATCCGCAAAATATCAATGAGGAATTAGTTGACTCCTGCTCTAATACGTGTGTCTACAAAGTCCGTATACCCTTATACTAAATTTAAAATTACGCGAGTAAATGTTTTCTTGAGGTTGGTATATATTCATATTACTCTCCTGTCAGATACCCATTGTTGACGACTTCGGTTGTTCGATTGTTGTCGCTCGTATGACAACAAATTAAAAAATCGTATGAATCGAATTAGTTGATGCTGAGATATTGAGAAAGAATGGCTGATACAAGTGATTACACAATTGAGGAACGCTTAGTGTCCACTGTGTGGGTTCATGAGCGTAAAATTAATGGCAAATCAATGAAAAATGTCATGGAAGATTTCGTTGCACGGTTTATGAAAGCAGCACCGATAAAGAAGACGTTGTTAGCGTGGGAACGGAAAACATTTTTAACGGGCAGTGTTCGCGACGCGACGAGAAGTGGAAGACCATCCACCAGACTTGAACTTTGTGCTGACGTGGAAAAATCTATCCAACAATCTCCGGTTAAATCCTTAACGAAACGTGCTGCATAGTTAGGGATACCATGAGGAAACACATTAAAGTGGATCTGAAAATGAAGTGTTGGCGTCCATTGAATGTGAATGAATTATCACATGCTGATTTGGAGAAGCGTGTTAATGCTTGTGGTCGGATGCTGCAACAATTCCAAAGAATGTCTGAAAAGGCAAAAGTCATGTTCACAGAAGAATGTGCTTTTTATCGCAGTTTCCGTAACCGCAATGTTTATTTCTGGGAGAAAAAAATCCAAATTTTTTCGAAGAAATAAAGCGCAACCCACCACATGTCATGGTCTGGGCCGGAATGACACAAAATTTTTGATGGCCCTGTAAATCAGAACACTTATCTCCATATGATTGATGACTGGCTCCTCCCGTAACTGCAAAATGCGGGAATCTTAAACAGTGTTTGGTTTCAGCATGATGGGGCTCCAGCTCACTTCGCAGTGGCTGTTCGACAACGTCTGAATGCAATCTTTGGAAATCGTTGGATCGGTAGAGGATCGGCAATCTCACATGGCCTCCAAGGAGCCCTGGCCTAACAACTCCAGATAATGCACTATAGGGTTACAGCAAACAGAAGGTGCGGAAGCAGCGGTACTTTACAACTGGTGAACTGCAAAATGCGGTGCGAGTAAATTTCCAGACAGTGACTCCAATGATGTTGAGTAAGATGAACACGAGAACATGGCGGCGTATTCGGCTGTGCAGAGACATTGGGGGGGAGGGGGGGACACATACCGATGTTTTAGAGTCCTAAGATGTAAGGAGAAGCATTTAATTACATAAATATTGAAAATTTGTACTTTTATTTCACGTCAGTTCGAATTTGTTTGCATTTTGAATTTAATATATTTAATATACGGACTTTGTGAGCACACAGTATATGTAAGTTATACATTATTTATTTTCTATTTATTATTAGTTGTAAAACCTTCGTATTTTTGACGAAACAATTTTACGCATTCCATTTCTCTCTTTTTTTCATCCAGAAAAAGAAAACTTAAAATGACCCCTTTCCTTGTTTAAAAAATCTGGTCACCTTACATGAAGTGCAATTCTTTAGCTGATAATGCATTTAGCAGCATGACATTTAGTGACGGATGAGAAAAATCTAGATTGGTATGGCAGAATGTATCATTTTTAAGCAGTATGCTAAAGGTTTAGGGGGAACAAAATGTAAGCAACCTATTACTCATCTACTATCTGGCACAGCTATTAATAATTAAACTGCAGGACTAAAGAGGCAATAATTCAAAGTTAAGATGCTGAAAAAAATTGAAATCACATTTGGCGGCAATTACATAAAAGCTCCAGACACACAACCCCAACATCAAGAAACAGAAATGTACCCTAGGTAAAGATGGATGGAAATTAAATCAGTGCAATCCTTGTAGTGGCTGTTGGGGCCATAATGATCAGACATGGGGGAAATTCTCAGTGGTAAGGATCTCTGCGTAAGCATAACTGAACTATGGAACTTTTACTTCACAAGGAGGAAGATCGTGTATGAGAGTGTGCAGTCTCTTTCAATGACAAAGTGGAACTGTGGCGTGAAGTGCACGGTGCGTTATTGACAGTGACCTTCCTACCTCTTTTATTTACATGCCAATCACAACATCCCCCGCACTCTGCGGTCGATGCGTAGTCAATGTAACGTCCATTTGAGATTTTCTCCCATGTCTAATAACAAAATAATAACAACAAAATAATAACCGTTTAACTCCTTGCTCGGTTTATTTTGAAGCAATAAATCACTTATAGCAAGCTCAAGATAGTCCTTTTGTGCATTTTTATTTTCGTTGACAGATGCCGCTAAAAAGAACTACATTCTCAAAACAAAGCAGAGCTTAAAGATACGTGAACTTTGATTCTCAATCTAGCAGAGCGCACTCTGCGATTGTTGGCATATCGGGTTCAATTCAAGCAATAAACTGAGAAGTGCATGTATGCAGCACGTTATATATGTATTAATAAAATGCGGAATTGCAATTTTAAAGGCATCACACAGCGACCAACTGTAATACGGCTAAGGCCTAAAGCCTACGTATTCCTATATTCTCCTGGCATTTACGGGAAAATTAGTGTTAGTTCCGCAAGTGTTTAGCAAGAGTTAAATGAAATAGATAGAGGAATAAGCGTAATTAAGATTAGTTTGTACAAGAGTAGAGAAACTCATGCGACTGCAACACATCATATATTTTGTTCTTAGGCTAAGATGATTTATAAAGCCAGAAAAAGAAACAATCGTGTTTTACTTACGGCAAAAGAAGTGAAACCGCGAATGCTGAAACAAAACGAATATGTATACGACATACATAAAACTAATTGAGGATGTCCACACAGCAACATGTATTGTTTACATATAAGTGTCTGCTTATGCAGCAAGTGCAGTATAATAAATTTTGTAGCTTAATCTCGATTTCATTTAGATAACTGGAGAGACTGCACATTATAACAGAAGGCTGAGTAAGCTTCATATACTGCAGCATCTTTAATGCAGGCTCAAGTTTACACTAGCTGCAGCAGATGTTAGAGATTGCCCAGGGGCAACTCTACCCAATGACCCAACCTTTGTTCTCTACCGGGGTCACGGAGTAAAAATATCTCGCTCACAATTCTATGCGCTTGGCATTTTATCCGCCTTTTACTGTCTCTTTGGACGTACATGTTTGGCCGACAAAAATGTTTTCTTACAGTAATAGGTAACTAGCTGAACTACCCCGCGTTGCCTGGTTTGGCGATTTACTCCTTCACTTACGTTGCACTTACCTAGGAGCCTTGTGTTTCCTTGGCGGCACTTAAAAAGTATATTACTTTATACACTTAAACAAAGGGCTAAACTTTTAGGATACTATGAAGAACAAAAGTAACCAAAATAAATAAACACACGGGGAACACACTGCATAAGCACACGGTTAAACAATTACAAATACTACACGAAGAAAAGCGAGTACAGAGAGCCGTGTGAATATACTACGTTGTATTTCTATTTTAATCTTATAGACGATTGTATGAATTGTTTGCAGTATACAGCGAAGAGAAAGAAGTGTTATTGTGTTTCATCAAATAAAATAGAGTAGAGAAAACAGTGTGAATATAGTGCGTTGCATTTCTACTTAAGATATATAGCAAATTGCATGAATTGTTTGTGGAGTAGAGGACACGTGAATGTGTTATAGGTATAAACGAAAAGCGCGTAGAGGACTCTATGTCAATGTAATAAGTTGCATAATAAAATGGATAGCATACAAATCTCCATAAAACAATGCACCAATTTTCAGTGTGAAGGATCAACCGGTATACATATACAGTATATACTGTATATGTATATAACCCGTATGTATATACAGGGTGGAAGGGAAGTCATTACATTCCATTACAAATAAAAGAGTCAAATGGCATTTTGTGCTTTGATCAGCCAATTTCGAGAAAATAACAGGTTATTCATAAAATTAGAAGCGAAATTCCACAAGAATGTACGGAGATAGTTTGTTACTAGTGAGTTGCGTAGAGTAACTTATCTCTGACATAGTTTCGCTAGTAATTGTGGGACATCACACAGAGTTTGGAAATAATTAATCACTTAAAATACGTGAAGGAATACTACGAGCAGCTCTTTCAGACGTGAAGTATGTCGACAACTTTCGGTTGAGGTTGATGAGGGAATTGACCTGATTTGTAAACAGGTCAAGCGCTTTCGCTTTCTTGTGATGTTTTGGGAGCTAACGCGTTTGATTTGCTTATGCTCGCACAGTAAACACGGAAGGACAAGGCACTTTATATGTTTACGTTCTCTAGACGAACGTTAGGAAGTTTATGTACTGTGTCACCCACACAATCTGAAGTGTTGCCAGCTTGTTTTCGACGAAACTAAAATATGTCAGCAGGAAATAGAGACAGAAACGTGAGGTACAAAATGCGTTCCAAATGCTAAGATCTACCTCTGGTTTAAAGTAATGTAATGACATCCCTTACACTCGGTATATTATATATGTATACACATACGTACATACATACATACAGGATGTAAACGAATAACACCTCACGAATTATACTGGTGATAGAGGGTTCATAGACAACTTGAGATAGGAAACCAATGGTCTACGACGTCAGGTTAATAAGTTATACGTATTCAAAGTAATTAGAGACTGTGACCAATAAATCGTAAACAGAAATAATTATGTCAATTTTATCCACTGGAATCGAAATAGTGCTTACCACGAAGTTAGTATAGCCCGTCTGCTGTCTCTTTGAAGAAGCATTTCTAAATTGTGGCGTTTTCAAAATTGCTTAAATTGGAGAATTAACGTGTGCTGCACCCCACTGCAATGGATAACAGGTTGTGGCGAGTGGCTACAGAAATATACGGTAGTTCTAAAACCTCTGGTTTGGTCGCACGGTTATGACGATTGACTGTGGATCTGATGAATCCGAAATATCGAGTTCAATTCCGGAGATGAGTAAACCTTTCTTCCCTTTCTTTTCCGTTTTGAGAGCAATGATGTGCTTATGCTTTAAAATATCAAAATACCACAATCATATGCAATGCACATAGTGTTGTTTACTTCCATTACATAATTTATTGCCTGATTGTTTCTCACTCTCCAATTCTGGGCACCACAATTTACAAGTTCAAACATGTGTCTGGTATTCTTCTCTCCAAAAACCGCAAAGTCTTTTCATCGTTCATTATTCATTGTAGTACACCGAACCTCAGACCCATACATTACTACTGGCCTTATTAATGATTTATGAACTTTGAAATTAGCATTTCTGGTTACTACTTTCTGTACTTTACTTTGCACTCAAAAATTCGATGTTGAGATTTCACCGGAAATATATCTTTTGAGACCCCCTGAATAGAAAAGGCGCTTTTAGAAAAAGGTCCATGTATGTGTGTCTGTCTGTCTGTCGGTCTGCATGTCTAACTGTCTGTTAGTCTGTGGACAGCATAACTCAAAAACGAAAAGTTGTTTAAAAACCAAAGTTGGTATTTAAGTTTAATTACTTTCTAGGGTGTGAAACGAAGATTCTGAAGAAAATAGCCCCACTCTAAACTATCCCTTACATGGAACATGTTTCAAAAATTTTGATTTTCTTAAAAATCTAACGATTTTGATTAAAATGCAATATGTTTATTGTATTACAAATCTAATGTACACCTTGAATTTTCTGGCTATAGCCTATGTAGGATTGCTTACTCTGGATGACTTTTGAATAATTACTCGTAAACTGTAAGAGATAGACAAAATCTTGCTGTATAAAAAATGTAGATTTGGCTAAAGAACAAAAATTATGTCAATAAAAGATATTATTAGCAGCAGCACCACCACCAGCACCAGCATCATCACCAGCAGCACCACAACCACCAGCACCACCACCACCAGCACCGCTACCTTCACCAGCACCAGCACCAGTACCACCACCATCACCACCAACACCAACACCACCATCAGCACCACCACCACATCGCCACCTAACTAGCACCATCATCACAGCCACCACCACAAATAGCATCACCAACACCACCACCACAACCACCACCAACACCACAACCAACACCAACACCACCACCAGCAGCAGCACCACCAATACCACCACCGCCACCAGCACCACCACCAGCACCAACACCATCACTAGCACCATCATCACCACCACCGACACCACCAACACCACAACCAACAACAACACCACCAGCAGTAGCACCACCACCAGCACCATCATCATCACCAGCACCAACACCACCGACACCACAACCAACATCAACACCACCAGCAGCAGCACCACCACCAGCACCACCATCATCACCAGCACCAACACAACCAGCAGCACCATCACTAATAATAATAACTATACTGATGATAAACATTAATAATAACATTACAAATATCAATAATGATAAACATAACATTAAACGCACCAATAAGAATAAAATAATAATATATTTATTATTAATGTAAATCATATAAACAATATAAATAATATAATAATTTAATATAATATAATAACGTCAAACAACAACAACAACAACAACAATAATAATAATAATAATAATAATAATAATAATAATAATAATAATAATAATAATAATAATAATAATAATAATAATAATAATAATAATAATAATAATAATAATAATAATAATAACAATAATAATAATAATAATAATAATAATAATAATAATAATAATAATAATAATAATAATAATAATAATAATAATAATAATAATAATAATAATAATAATAATAATAATAATAATAATAATAATAATAATAATAATAATTAAAAATAATACTAACTACTCACGCGTTGTACACGCCAGTTGAGGCCTAGGTATTTCCTGTGTCACTCGCACCCTTACAAGCAGAACAAAGTACACACACGCCACTCACTGGATTTACCCCTGTTATTTCTGCAACTTTTTAACGCAGGAAGGGTTGTCCACTTTTCCGAGGGCCAGCTGGAGTGGGCCAGCTGGTATGTACACACACACACACACACACGCACACACACACACACACACACACACTCTCTCTCTCTCTCTCTCTCTCTCTCTCTCTCGTAGATATATATAGAGAATGGAAGTGAAATGATCCGTCACACTTTAACAGCGAATTTCTCATGTTATGAACAACAAGAAAGTCTAATACTAAAATGTTGAAAAGTTGATAGTTTTCGAAAAAAAACATTTTTATCAAAACAATTTATCGTCTGGCTGAATTATTATTGATTGAAGGTTCTTTATTTATGGCTATATTCATAGAAAATTGAATAAATGACAACTTTCTCCTTTGGCGTATTTCAATAGATTCGACGGTTTTTGTGTAAATTAAATTTAAAATAACCCACAATTTGTTGCCTTTTTGTTACCAGGTGATGATAAATATTTTTGATAAAAATATTTTTTTCTAGAAAAGCATAAACTTTTCAATATTTTGGTATTATACTTTCTTGTTATTTACAACATGAGAAATTCACTGTTAAAGTCTGACGGATCATTTCACTTCCAGCCTGTCAATATATATGTGCGTGCGTGTGTGTGTGTGTGTGTGCGCGCGTGTGTGTGTGTGTGTGTGTGTGTGTTGTATGAATAACTACGCAAAAGAGTAAAAGAAGAGTAGAGATGACCATGTGAATGTAATACGTTGTATTTCTATTTCACACATGTAGGGAGTTGTATGAATTATTTGTAGAACAGGGAGTAGGAAAAGAAAGGTGATTGTGTTTCGTAAAAGAAAAGTGAATGGAGAAAATGGGGTAAAACGGTGAAAACGCAGTAGCTCTATTTCAAACATACCGAAAACTGTGTGAATCATTTATAGGAGAGGGAACAGAAAAATAAAGTCATTGTGTCTCATGAAAACCGTGTTAGTGTAAGACGTGTAGTGCTATTTCAAACATAAAGAAAAGTGTGTGAATTATTTGTAGGAGAGAAACAGGGAAATCAATGTGATGTATTTTTAAAACAAAGGTGAGTAGAGTAAACCGTAGGTATATATTGGTTTCATGCAAGAGAACCTATAGATATGCTTCAGAACTACTGAAAAAGAAAGAAAGTTTGAACTTGGGTAAGTAAATCTAAGAGTGATACACCTATATGGTTGTTACATAGGTGTCGATTAAGTGGCTAAAAAGGCCACAAAATTCCTTCTTATTTTTACTTTCTCTAGTGGTAAGTGGGGGAAGATTGTATTCCATCCAAAAATTCAATGCCGAGGTTTCACCAGAAATATATGTTTTGAGACCCCCTGAGTCCAAACAAAAGCAACCGGGTGCTCCGGTTTCCCCCGCCATCTCATTCCACCGGTGCTCCATTTTCATTCCATGTATCATCAGTGTCACCGCCTGCGGTGCCGTAGTAGTAAAAGCGGGCGTTAAACACTACAACAACAACAATCTGGCTGTCTTTCTGTTTGAGTTTTATTTTGTTTGAAATTCTATGTAATTAAAGTACTAAAAGTTATGTATAAAGGCGCAACAATCAGTATACAGGTGTTTAAGCAGCTTCTGATATTGCAACAGGAGTTGTGACTGGGCAAACCTAGAATAAATTGTCCTATGAACATATGTCCAAAAACAAATACCAGTTGAGTTATGAGCCATTTCACTTGCGTTGAGTATTTACTTCAATCTACTTCACCCAAGCGGATGGATTAATCAAAGGGATCCAGGAGCATGGCCTCTCCATTTGCCGGGCCTCAATCCAATGGATGTTTATCTATTGGGATATTTAAGGGCATTGGTGTATGCCGAACCCATCGACAATGTGCATACCTTATAAGAGCGTGTGACTAATACATGTGCCAAAATCAGAAAGCAAGCATTGTCCTGGTATGGCAATATGTCTTGAGGCTCCACCACGGTGGAATCCCTCATGTGACAGCCACCTAACGTAAAAGCAAGCAGGCATGATCGAAGGAGTTCTGGAGTTTTTGAGAAGAGGAGTTGAAGCATGTGTAAGAATGCACGGTAGCCATATGGAGCATCTCCTCTAGTAGTATCGACATAACGTGCAGATGTTACCAGAGCTGATGTTGTAGTGGCAGTTTCTTAGAGTTCACTTGTTGGACGAGGTACATTGCCTGATGTAAATATTTAACAGAAGTTAAATGGCTCATATCTCAACAAGTATTTGCTTCTGAAAACATGTTTACGGGAACACTTATTCTAGTTTTGACCAATCCCCACTCCTGTTGCAATATCCCATTTTTTAAAACACTTTGTATTTTGGAAATTAAAGGTATAGTAAACGGATACATATAAATCAAGGTTAGTCTCCTACGTTGTTTTCAATTGGTACAAATGATTTGCTTAGGAAATGGGTGTTTAAAATTAATGGAGGCTATGTTGCACCAAATGTTATGCTTAAGATGATGCTAATTGCGGATGATCAAATAATTCTTAGTAAAACTGAAGAACTACAAACAGCTGGGTGAAGAAGTTATGTCAGAACTATAATTTTATAATTTCAACAAGTAAGATAAAAACAATTGCCTTCCAAGGTAAACACACTGTTAGCACCAAAATTGTAGTTAATGATACTATATTAGAGCAAGTCAAGAATTTTAAGTACTTAGGAATGCACGTCAGCTATAAAGACGACAATGATTTTAAAAATAAGCTGCTCATGTTTTAACATATATGGGACACAATAAATAGGAGTATAAAAACTAAAACTAGAAAATAAACGAAAATTAAGTTTTACAAGGTAATGGCTGTGCCTGCTTTCCTTTATGTACGAGTATTTGCAATGCAGACGTTAACGAAAGATGATAGAAAAACAGAAGATACAGGCTACCGAAATGAGTTTCCTAAGATCAGTAAAACGAGGCACTCTTTTAGATAAAATGTCAAGCATAAAATAAGAGAAGAATTAGAAATGGTTTCTATGAAAGAAAAAATTATCAATTACAGAAATGAATGGAAACAGCATTGAAACTATGTTGCCATAGAGGATCCCAAGAAAAGCATTTTCCTACACGTCTAAAGGAACAAGATATATGGAAAGACCAACGAAAGGATGGTCAGATACATCTTGAAGTAGCATTTGTGTCTATTCGTTGAAGTGCAGAAGAAATCAGGGCTAACCTCTGCTTGTTTTACGCAATGATAAGTTCTAATAAACATAATTATATTACAACGTGGAAGCGCTTCTTAGTTAAATCGTGCTAATTTCACATATGAAATGGAATATTAAGCAGATTCTTTCCTTTACTGTGAGGTCGAATTATCCCTTTCATGTCTGAATTATTTTGCTACTTATGCCGTTCTTCCTCTAATTCGAAACCGGTCTGGCATACCTTCAGGCTGCTGGCTTGAATAGCCATGATCGTTAAGGCAACACGTAGTGCACTGGCCATGCACGCAAAGCCTGAGGTCGTGAGTTCGAGTCTCGGCAACCGCAATCAAATGTGCCTGTGGTAAAGGCCGGGGAGGGCCCACGTAAAGTAATCGGTGTAATGGCACGCGAGGATGATGACGGGGTATCATTTGACTGTGGTTGCATGGATTTTGCTTCTTTTCTTATATAAAAAACACTACAGTATAAATTGTAAAAAATAAAATATATATATATATATATATATATATATATATATATATTTTTTTACAATTCAGAACGTCTCAAATATGTATTTTTAATTGGTGACAGACAGTATAACAAGAATAAAAAGCTAAAACTAGTACAAATAGGGGGAAAAAAGCCTATGTATCTCATAAGACACACCACAGGGTTAAGTGATTTATTTATTTTTAAGTGGTCAGATTTTCGCCATTTATTTTTTATCCAGAGGTTTCTAAAGCGTAATTGTAATCTAAAACGGAGGAGGTTTAAACCGGTGGGAAGCTTCCGGTATTCATTTAACATCATTAATATTGAGCACAACCCAGAAACTTACATAGTGGTATATCTACGTTTTTTATACTTTCTGCTGTTAGTAACATTCTGCGCTTCGTATTAATTGCTTAATCCGCCAAGTGCCTACTACGAAGAGAAATGTCCATATTACATTCCACCCAAAAATTCGACACCGAAATTTCACTGGCGACATACGTTTTGAGGCACTCTAAATCCCAAAAGCAATTATTTTTATAAAAACTACCGTTTGGAAGCCGCAATGGGTGTGGGTGCTCGTGTAAACAGCGTAAGTGAGAAAAGAAATGTTAAGTACCATATTTGGAGTTTTAATATTAGTATTTTCCACACATACAAGAAGGTTTTCATAAAAATCCTCTTATCAAACTACTCTCTACATTAAAGAATTATCTTCTTAATTTTCTCAAAACTGGTGTGAGTATGTGTGTGTGTGTGTGTTTGTGTGTGTGTGTGTGTGTGTGTGTGTGTGTGTCTGTGTCAACACACCGCGACCCCGACATGGATCGTTTGCAGGCTACCGCCTACCAGGGGGAGGGATGAGGCGAAGTGAGACCGTAGACTGGCAGAGGACGGAGCCAGCGAAGCCTAGAGACGCACAGATGTCCCTAACAGTTACAGATATTGACACCTGGCGCCCAATCGAAGTGTTTCCCCAAACAAGAGAGAGGATGACGAGGCGACCCTGACGGTCCGGGCAGCAACTTCCAGGAGGGGCCAGGGAAAGGTTTCCAGCGCACAAGCATTTGTGCTCTCTGCCCACATCCGCTGAAACGTACCGCGCTACTAACCAAACCTAAAACATGACAAGGTTGGGAAATGACAAATGAAGTGAAAGGAATCCATGGAGAAGGGAATCCACGCCAGCATTCGCCTAGTGACGAGGGGAAACCACGGAAAAAGCCAAGTCAGAGTGGTCGGTTGACGGCGATCGAACCCGGGACCTCCCGAATGCGAGTTCCACACGTTGCCGTGATGCCATCTCAAAACTGGTATTAGCGATGTTGGTTAAAATATCCTTATCTGATTTACACATTTGCCCCGCATAGGAGTTTTTGACAAAACCTATAAGTTAGCCACTGATTCACTAATTCCGTGTTAAATTGCAGTCTTAAGTAGTAAGCGAACTGTTAGCTCAAGATCGTCAGGTTGCAGGAAACATCTGTGAATCATTAGATGCATGCGTGGTTTGCCAGTCCATTGTCTAATAGCCGATGTGAAGCTTTGGTGATTGGCTAGCAGATGCTTGCAACCGTCAGTGTGAGAGAATTCAGCTTAAGGGAATTCAGTGTAACGTGTACATTTGCTTAATGAACATGTCAATAGCGCAAGTTCATTCAGGATAAAACAATAAGAGCTCTGAGAGACCATATTTCTTAAATTCGCTTGATCCTGTTAAGAAACTGGTATAAATGGCAAAAGTGTTATCAAGGCACTCACCTCCGACCATAACCCCAAATGTTCAGTTGAATTGTTATTTTATTTAAGCGTGGCCAAAACTCTCACACTTGTGTACATTCATTTCCAAACAGGTGCTTTAAAAGAAAACCGAAATCATTTTTGTCTGCTATATCGCATGCCTGTTTACTTTACTACTACTATTATTATTATTATTATTATTATTATTATTATTATTATTATTATTATTATTATTATTATTATTATTATTATTATTATTATTATTATTATTATTATTATTATTATTATTATTATTATTATTATTATTATTATTATTATTATTATTATTATTATTATTATTATTATTATTATTATTATTATTATTATTATTATTATTATTATTATTATTATTATTATTATTATTATTATTATTATTATTATTATTATTATTATTATTATTATTATTATTATTATTATTATTATTATTATTATTATTATTATTATTATTATTATTATTATTATTATTATTATTATTATTATTATTATTATTATTATTATTATTATTATTATTATTATTATTATTATTATTATTATTATTATTATTATTATTATTATTATTATTATTATTATTATTATTATTATTATTATTATTATTATTATTATTTTGCTATAGCAGATTTCCTTGCCAGTAAAATTTTACAGATCAAATGAGAGAACCTGTTCATCACTCCATTCCTATTGCAAAGCAAATTTAAGTTGATGTTTCTTACTGTTTTCAATGAGTTAAAAGGTTATCCTCAGAGTATTTAATAAAATTTGAGCCCAGTAGAAATGTGGACTCACACATTTGCACGTATACACAGTACCCCGTCTCTTAAAAGTCTTTGAATATACGTATAATTAATTCAAGTAACGCTTACAACACTTTAACTAAGCTCAGCACTTTTCTGTCTGGAACTGTCTCTCTCTCTCTCTCTGTTACAAATAAGGGAATTCACGTTATTTCCTTTGTGTAAATAAATTTTAAAATTCATTCAAAAGCAACCAAATTTATAACTTCAAAGCTTCTGAGCAGAAGCAAAAACTTTTGAACGTATGAAGTATATATTCAATATATTGCTGGCGAGTAATAGGAAAAACTACGCAGCATTTTAGCAATCGCATGAACTCTGGAAGATATAACTGTACATATTTACTATTACATTTGTGAGTGAAATTTTAGTTCTATCCTAATAAATCGTGGGAAGTAATTGCTTTTATTGCATTTGTTGCTTCCGTTATAAGCTCTCGTGTTATGCTTTACTCTTTCTTACATAACTTTCTGATATTAATTTTTAGTTCCTCTGCCAATATCAATCACTTCCAGTAGATAGAAGAAGTATTGCACTCTACCCAAAATGTTGATATGGGCATTGCATTAGAAATGCCTGTGGAATACTTGAACCCAAAATATGCTTTTTATAAAAACATTCATGCATGTGTGTATGCCTGTAAACTGCCCACGCGCATGCGAGTAAGTGTGTGTGTGTGTGTGTGTGTGTGTGTGTGTGTGTGTGTGTGTGTGTGTGTGTGTGTGTGTGTGTGTGTGTGTCTATTTGTGTCTGTGTGTTTGTTTGCGAACATCATAAATCGAAAACGAAATTCGGATAAATACTAATCTTGCAAAGAAAAATTGTTCTTATGTTTATATGTTCTTAAACGAATTTATTAGAATATCATAATAGGTTTGATAATGCCATGAGGAAAGAAATGTGCACCCTCACCTTTCAGTGAAAACACCCTGAAGACCCTTATGTTGTGAGTGAATTTTAAACAATTATGAGAGCCTTCAAAGAAAGTGTAGGGGACTTAAGATATGCAATATGTGACCCACTCTTTATTCATAGCTTTAGTCATTAACTATATATCTGCTGCTGTTATTGCGAATTTGCAGAGTTTAAAGTTGTGCATTTTTGCGATGGTACACAATGTTTCTTTAGATTGCCTTCAATCTATGCAAAGCGTTTCCAAAATATCAAGTCCAGTGCAATTATCGTGGAAGCTAGTTTATGCATTTATCTATCGTTTTTCGGTTCTAAATACTTCTATGTAGCTACAATAAACTTAATATTCAAACCATTTTTAAGCATACTTATCAGGATTAATGAGTCTGTTTTAATAAATGTGAAAGTAAGTTGAAGTAGACTGTAGAGAAAGACGTGTGACTGTAATACATTATATCTATACGAAGTATTTCAAATTGTATAGCTGTTTTACCATGATAGTATTTTTGTGTCCTTCAATATAAGTTCCGAATAAAATATATAAACGTTAACATTCCTACCAAAAATAATTTTGTTTTCAAATTTTCACTTCTTCTTTCTCTATTTACCCTCCTCTGGATGACTTGCACCTCCATGATTACAAGTCAGCGCTTGAGGTCAGATCCTTGTCAAATAGCAAAGGAGCTCAAAATCAGAGAGGATATCCATAATGGTGGTCTGAGAGTGAAGAGTGGGGCGGTATGATATGACATGATGGTGAAATGGATGAAATGAAACGTGATTGTACAGCAGATGGTGGAATGAATGACGGGAGAACACGGAGAAAACCCGCCCAAGTGTCGGTTTGTGCACCATAAGTCCCACATCCTTTAAAGAGATTTTTACATTGGTTGTGATTGGCAAAATACACAAGTACTAATTATTATTTTTAATGAAAAGTTCATCCTCAAATTAAGAGAGGCAATATTGCATTGTCATACTAGGTTCGTTTGAAAGCAATGAACAAATATTTTAAGCTCCCATTTCGCAAGGTTCTCAAAAATACTTCTCTCATAGGCGACTGAATTTTGAGGTCATCGTCTAATACGAACTGAAATCGCGCTGAACTTTGATGATTGTGGATGTATGTTGTTGACAGAGCTTCATTGTTGCGTTAATTTTATTACAATGGCTGATGAAATTTTTAAAAGGTACTCGTATAATCGGAAAACCAACTATGACAATCAGGATAAATTTGTGCTGGCATAGTTGTAAAAAATTACGACTGCTTCTGGCTGCCGAAATTTGTGGATCAAAAGCATATTCCTAAGCAGCACACCTCGATTATTCCAGTTGGTTAAGTTGCTACAATCCTATTGCTTATATTGAGAATACGTAATGAACCGAAGCATCGTAATCGCATTTCTAATTTGGAACGAAATATTAATAAACTTCTGGTATAAAATGTTCTCATTAGACTTTTTCATTACATCTTGTGGCCTTTAATTTGTACTACATAAGCTAAGAACGTCACAGAAATAATGGGGGAGAATGCGAATAGCTGCAACTTGTTGACACTAAGAAACACAAATGTAATGCTTAAAAAGCTCAAGGTAGCTCCAATTGTGGTGTTAGGATAATATTAAGAAGAGACTAAATATATCAGTAAGGTTTAATTTTGTTACATGAAGATGATCACTGTGGTAGTGATTACAACAAGAAATATTTGTTCCTTAAATGTTGTCACTTCATCCAGTGTTTCTTAATTTGGCTGGACTAACGATAATTTATGTTTGAATAATGTGTTCATTACTACCTTTTATTAAATGCACATCAAAGTCATCTGAAATGCTAAATGCTTATCTTAAAGAGGTTACAAGTGGGAAGTATAGGTTTTCTATGGCATAATATTAAAAATATTAAGTATAAAAGCAGAGAACGGAAAAATGTTACATTGAACTTGCCTAAAAATTATCCTCACAACAATATATAGTAGGACTTCTGTGAGGAATTTCTGACTCTCCTTCGGCATGGTTTCGCCTTTTAGGTACGTGAATAAACAGTTTATTGGAGATACGCATAGTTATACAAAGACACCACACAGGATTTACAGCTTTCATCTCCAACATCTGTTGGAATTCATGTTGATCCTGAAACCAAAATACTCTTGTGTATTCTACACTTGAACTACACTTAATTTTACTATACACTGGAATAAAAGGGAACTAACCACAATGCATTTTCATTTTACATGGCACATGTGTTATTTCTTCTGCTCAGAAGCGCGAATATTGGGTGACACGAGATCTGTAAGGATGTTGTACACGCAAGAGCTCCTTGCAATTTAGTAATCTTCAGAAGGTTCTTTCTTTTTGTTTTTCTTCTGATATTATTTTCGGATTCTACGTGAAATTTTCTTCGGAATACTTCATAGGTGAGCATAATTTATAGTCTTTCACGTTTCCAAATTGTAATAATAATTATAACTCAATGATAGCTTGCGGAGGGGGACTTCATAACTCGACCGAGGCGAACGGATCCTAAGTCAACCGGAATATTGTTACGACAGAGCAGGTGGCAGGGTTCTTACATTTCCCCAGTTAGAAGCACCCCGGCAGAGACTGGCTCAGCCCGGTTCCTCTCCTAAACCTTCGGGTTCGTACTCTCAAGAGGGCGTGGGACTCGGAAATCGGCTCCCCTCATCCTTGGACTTGTATATCCCATGACAGCCCGGAAACCAATAGGCTCGCCTTCTAGTGTGGAGGACGAGATTTGCAGAACACATTTGTTCCCCCTACCGTGTTGCTCCCGTCGCGGCTCGCCGATGCTTCCAACACTGAAAGAAACCTCAACACGATGAGTATGACATAAAATTATCACCGTAACGAAATGGAGGGGCAGGAAATTCGGTTGATATGGAAATCCTTCCCAAAATTCACCTGGCGACCTGGGAAAACCTCAGAAAAAAAAACCACGGGTGAGAATGTCGGCCACGGGGATGCGCAGCACAGACGTCACCACCTAAGCAGCCCACTCGGTAATTGTAATAAAGTGCTCACTTATTACCAAAGAAGTAGAACATTTATAATAACGAAATAAGTTTTACGTTTCAGAGTAATGAAAGATAAGTACAAACGGTTCTTTCTCGGTCACTGAAAGCTGGGAATATATAAGAGAGAATTTCGTTCCTCTAATGGAATACAGAGCAGTTTTGGTCCCTTGGGCAATGATGTCAGCACATCGAACGTTCCGCCCAACGAGAGCAGTTAATCGTGAACTCTCTGAAAAGAAAGAAAAACAAAGTACATCTCTTGTAACTCCATACCCGTCCCTTGAATGCAAGCGATGTGTTGAAGTGATGCGGCTTTCAACTTTTCAAAACCAAAGGCGCATGACGATTAAATGGTGCACTGCTAAAAAGACGTGCTTAAATCTGTCTCTTTCGTTAGCAGTCGTCGCCCTGGCTACAGAGACGTCTGTCAGAAACATGTCAACACAAGTTCTGGCTTTCTCTTTTAGTGCATCGATCTTAACTACTTATTTATGCAAGGTTCAAATCCCACTTAGTGAACCTCGGGTAGACGTTATGTCTTCTCATTTTCCGCAGTTTAAAGAGCATGTTGTAATGTTTAAAGCCTTTGGCATGTGACTATTTTGTGGGAGTTCGGGTGAAATTTGTTTTTAAAACTTTGGCTGATCTTGTGAATGTTTGCGTCCAGTTCAAGATGCACTGTATAGAAAAGTGTTATTAATCCTTTTCAATTTCTTCCCTAGCTTTAAGTTAACTGTCACTTGCCTACCATTTACTCGATACCTAGAAACGTCAGAGCACTACGTCGTTTTCGGCGATGGACATTTAAGTGAAATCCAAATGTATCTTTCAAATGGATAAAGAATCCTTTAATGTTATTTGGAACTATTAGATGCAGGAATAACATGATTTTCAAAGTATACATTTAAATTTTTCAAAATATGTTAACCTAACTTTGTAGAATAAGAATCATACTAAAACCGTAGGAACAGTGAATTTTGTTGTAGTATGTTTAATCACGTGATTTTAATTTTCAGAAATCACACTCAGTTATATCCATATTAATAGTGCCTTTTACCTTGTAACGCCAGTCACTGTGCACAACAAAGGACGCTTGGGTCAAGCTGCCCACACCAGCCATACGAGCGAACACGTGACAGCAATCAGAGCGGCGGAACCAAACGAGATTTTCTAGATTATTTGAAAAGTGCCGGCGACCGAATTTGTAGAAGTTCCAGAAAATCTGAAGCTCCAGAAAGGTCCATCTTACGTCATCTTTGTTATACAAGGAGACGAGGCAGCGAGAGTTTAGAGTAAGTCAGTTTCTAGTTTTAGTACGTGTGTGTAAGCTGCGTGTGTACAATTGCGACGAAAGGAAGATAGCGAAGCAGTTAACGAGTGTCGAGTTATTTTATCGTCCAAGTCAGCTGTTTGAGAGACAGAGAAAGTGAAACAAGATAGAAAGGAGTGAGTCAAGCTTACGAGAAGAAAGTAGTTCTCAGTTGTAATATCACGAAAGACTGAAGACGTGTTAGCGCCAGTAAAAGAGTACTTGTATTGTGCAAAAGTCTTTGAAGAAAATAAAATGAAAAAAAAAAAAAAACTAGATTGTTCCTGTCATTTTGTCACATATTTTTGAGAGTAAGCCAGACAAGATTGAAAATTACATGGTATTCTCAAACGCATTCTATCATGCAGGAAATATTGTTGCATGCTTTCTTGTGTGATGCTTTGAGGCCGTTATTCCATTTACAGATCCGGGATGGGTGACGGATGATGTATGCATAATCACCGTACCAGTGTTGAGGTCCTCTGGATGTGGCTTCTTTTCCCACAGCTGTGTCAGATGTCACAGGAAAATTCGCTATAATGATGCTTAGTGGAGAAGCAAGTGTTCTATCCATAATTTAACTAGGTTGTTGTAGATCGCAGGCAATGATAAATAATGAAGTCAAAAATATCTTGATTCATGTTGAATTTGTTCCTCAGTTTAACAGGAATTCAAATAAGTTTCTGATCATCTTTACTATTTTAACCCTTAGCGCGATTTTCTCACCGTACCTTTACTTGACATATGTTAAGCTCCGAAAGTAGTTTAAACTAGTGTTCACCATCGTGAATTTTGTGATCGAGATATTTCTATTATTCTTTTCTGCTAAATATACAATTTTAGTCCGGAGTTTTGTTTCTATGTAAATAACACAACTTCCGACAGTGAAAACCAGTTTATCATCTTTTACTTTATGTGCTAAATAGATTTTTCCCTTCGCAACTCTTAAAAAAATCTGATGTGTTGCACGCACATGACTTTCTCTACTCCTGTATTAACCATTCTTACAAACTCTTATTCTTCTATTTTCTTCGTGTTAGTTGAGATAAACATTTGCAGAAATTATCTTATTGTTCGTTTTCTTGCACGTGCAACTAGAATATGGAAATACAGTAGCTTTGAGCGATAGACAAATCTTTTGAAGCTTTGAGATCCCGTTCTCTTTGCACGCTTAACGTACAAAAGATTGAACAACGACGTTCCATTTCATGAAAGTCTTAAGTTTTCCGAAACGGAAATCTCCGAAATGGTTCACTTCAAAAAAAGTTTTTATACATAAATTCTGTGTTTTAGTGAGATCTACATTTTTTGTATATTAAGAATTTGTCTATCTTTTACGGTTTTCGAGTTATTCAAAAGTCATCCAGAGTAATCAGAGCTACATAGGCTATAGCCAGAAAATACAAAATATACAATTCATTTGTCATACAAATACCTTAAACATATGCCATTTTAATCAAAATCGTTAGAGCAATTTTCAAGAAAATAAAACTTTTCGAAAAATTTGCCATGTAAAGGGTAGTTTAGGGTGAGGCTATTTTTTTTCAAAATCTTCGGGTCGCATCCTTGAAAGACTTAATTACAAATCCCATTCCATACAATGATGAATGTCCTCTCTTCATCCAGGTACCATCGTAAGACACAGTTATGTCAATTATGTCAGTGTCTCTTAGGGTAGCATCCATGTCGATGTGAGCCTGCCTTACTGCAGCATGTGCCTTCTTCAGCACCTCTTTTGTGAAGTCAGCATTGCTCTTTGCTATGTATGTGACATGCTTACTGTAAGTGGTTGATGAAAAGCATGTCATACCCATTCCAATACAATTTTTTTCTAAATCTGCATGTCCTGAACCAATATTTAAAAAAGAAGTAACCATCCTTCGGTTCACTTCAAATGGAGGCCTGGCACTGTCATCACTGTGTACTCGTGGGCTTGATGAAACTTCTTTTATTGTAGTTTTGCAGCTTTCACAGGTTACTAATATTTTGAAGGCAAAGCCAGAGATTTCTAAAGTTTGTACTTTTAGTGCTGGTTTGCTACATTGGGTCCACTTCATGCCTTTGTATAACTGTTCCCATACACTTGCATGAACTAGACTAAAACCAGTGTGAAGCATACCTGGGTCGACAGAAGCTTCAAATGCTGCAAGACTTAATTTTCTCCCACTGGCAGTTGTTGAGGGCAAAGGTGAGGTTCTTATGCAGCTTGTAGATGCTTCAGGTTCATTGTTTTCTCCTGAGGTTTCCAAATGCTCACTGTGTACTGCTGCTGTCATTTCACTTTTCACATTTGGTTTCCAACGCTTGTTTATTAAATTTGTAGCCTTATTGCAACGTTTAGAGCCCTTCTTGCCCTTATTGCGTTTATCACACAGCCTATTCATGTTCTGTTCTAATAAATGACTCTCTACTGAAAGATTTATCTAACAAAAAGGCAGCTGTAAACTAACCTGACTAACCTAAACTACAAACGCTACCTACTTATCTTCCCTATTAAAGTTTATACTATCTAAAAACTATACTTATATTTCTTATAAACAATTAAATATGCAGCAATAATGATATCTAAACCACATATATGCTTATTCACCAACAACAATTTCACAAACACAACTCAACAGAGCAACAGACTAGCAAAACCAAACAAACATCTGTTTACCACCAAAATATGCTTTAGAGCATTCTTTTGTTGATCAGTTGAGCCAACACAGTTTTCTAGACAAGAAAATCCCTTCTTCTTGCTTACCCACTAATTTCAAAAGCTGAAAATAAAAGCAATGCTGTACCAGCTACATTGGAATGTATGTGCGCAGCATTGTGATTGAAACAGCTGGTAAACACGTGCGCAAGGGCATTTAAAAAGTCACGTGAGGACCTTGAAACATACGCTAGGGCAGAAACAGAAGTGGATTATGAAACTAGAAGGATAGGAGGATTTTTTGCAAAGATAAAAAAAAAATTTGAATTTTTGAGTGATTTTGGCCAAATTTCAGTTGTCCATTCCCTTAAATAACAACTATAGTTTTTCACCGACTTTTCGTTTTTGAGTTATGTTATGTACAGACTGACACTCACTCACGCACACACACACACACACACACACACACACACACACACACACACACACACACACATGGACCTTTTTCCAAAAATACTTTTTTTCGGATTGAGGGGATCTCAAAACATATTTCCGGTGAAATCTCGACATAGAATTTTGGGTGGAATACAATAGTTCCTTCTACTTACCACTAGAGAAAGTAAAAATGAATAATGATGTTCCATCGTTTCTTCAAAACTTACACAAATAACGAGGAACATCTGCGAAATGATTCACCGTCTAAAAATTATTTTGACATAAATTGTGCATTTTAGCAAGTTATACATTTCTTACTTTCTCTACCGGTAAGTAGGGGAAGTATTCTATTCCACCCAAAAATTCCATATCGAGATTTCACCGGAAAATGTTTTGATAGCCCCTGAATGCAAAAAAAGGATTTTTAGAAAAAGGTCCGTGTGTGTGTTTGTGTTTGTGTGTGTGTGTGTGTGTGTGTGTGTGTGTGTGTGTGTGTGTGTGTGTGTCTGTCTGTCTGTCTGTCTGTGGACAGCATAACTCAAAAACGAAAATTCGGTTAAAAGCCAAACTTGGTATTTAGGTTTAATGTATTTCAAGGATGTGACACGAAGATTTTGAAGAAAATAGCCCCACCGTTTACGTGGAACATTTTTCGAAAATTTTGATTTTCTTGAAAATGGCTCTAACGATTTTGACTAAAATGTCATATGTTTGAAATATTTTTATGGCAAATGAAGTGTATATCTTGAATTTTCTGGCTATACGCCATGTAGTCGTATTTACTCTGGACGACTTTTGCATAACTGGTAAACCGTTAGAGATAGACCAAATTATACTACACAAAAAATGTAGATCTTGCTAAAGTACACAATTTATGTCTGAATACATTTTCTTGTAAGGTGAGCCCTTTCGGAGGTATTCCTTGTTATGTGTGAGTTTCGGAAAACTTAGGACTTTCGTGAAATGGATAATCATTGTTCATTTTTTATATGTTAAGTGTGCAAAGACAACGGAATCTCAAAGTTTTAAAACATTTGACAATCGCACACAGCCTACTGTATTCTTACATTCCCCTTGCAGCTACAAGGAAATAAGCAATAAGATAATTTGTACAAATGTTTATCTTCACTAACACGAAGAAGATATAGGAATAAGAGTTTGTAAGAATGGTTAGTACAAGAGTAGAGAGAGTCATGTGAGTGCAACGCATCGGATTTTTGTAGAGTAATATTTGGGCTATGTCTTAAGGTTTACCAGTTATGGAACAGTCATCGAGAGTAAATAGGACTTCATGGGCTGTAGCCAGAAAATTCAAGATGTACTTTCATTTATCACAAAAATATCTCAAGTATATGTCATTTGAATGAAAATCGTTAGAGCCATTTTCAAGAAAATCAAAATTTTCCAAGTAAAGGGCACTTTAGGGTGGGGCTATTTTCTTCAAAATATTCGTGTAGCATCCTTGATATACATACTTAAATAACAACTTTGGTTTTTAACCGACTTTTCGTTTTTGAGTTATGCTTTCCACAGGCTGACAGACACTCAGACACACACTCGGACCATTTTCTAAAAATGCTTTTTTTGTCTTTTTTTGAATCAGGGGGCCCCAAAACATCGAATTTTTGGGTGGAATACATTACTTCCTCTACTTACCAGTAGAAAAAGTAAAAAGGGAAAGGCTTTCTCTTATGACGCGGATATGTAAATTTTAAAGTAAACGCCAGTTTCGAAGAACTGCACGTATGCGTATAATAAAACTGTGAACGTTTAAGCTAAATTTTTATTTGGGCCAAAAAGTGAAATTAATTGGCGTGATACTGTATTCTGAAGCCCAAGCAAACATTTTAATGGTTTATGAGTTGTTTATTACTTTGTCACTAAAAATAATTCAGGCGTAGTTATGAAAAGTTGATATATCATAAACTAGTCCCAGTAGCTGATAACGTGTATGGTACAGCCATTACTTTATTAAAACAAAACCATAACGAAGGCCAGAGTGAAAATATTGAGATATTTTGCTTGTATTGGAGTTCCATTGGTAAAGCTGCATAAAAACATTAACAGATATGCATCCATCAATAAGAATTTACCTAATGTCTTGGAATGGAGTTGAATAATTTTAAGAGTGCATAGCGTTTGGGCAATTATTTGTTTGTATGTATAAAGGGCAGAATGCCTATGTAACCATTTATTATTATCCTAGAGCTGAAAAGGAAGAGGCAGCACAAATGAGAACACCTACAAGGAATGCCAACAGTGTTGCAAGAAAGGTGAGAACTGGCTGAAGTACTTCAGTTCCGCAAATTAATATCACAGAAACCGGAAATGATCCATACACTCTGTCTCATAATTGTATAACGGAATGGGGCAAACGGATATTGCAACATGCTTCAACTAGTTAGTTTTTATGTTATTGTATGTTATTTCACAAGAATACACTTTCAGTTTGTTTAAATTAGTGTTGATTGCTTCTGTTAAAAACAACTTGTGGTTTTACAACAGTCAGATCAACAATCTTCCTTTATTTTGAAAAGTGCCCTTAGCATGTCCATTTGCCTCACCTTAACCTTACTCATCGATGAAATTACGTTAATTCACATTACACTTTAAGCAGCAAAATAGATAAATATGCTTACTTTGGGTGCTTATATTTCGTGTTCTGTGCTATGAAAGTGTGCAAACAAACAACATTCAAACTAATGACTAACATAATTAAAACTATTGTGATACGTTACGGAATTATTTGAACATGTAAACGAATTTGCTAAACCATTGATAACTATAAGAGTTAACTTTTTATTTTGCTCTTTAGAGGTTCAACAAAATGTGATACTTTACGGTTCTACCAATTATGTGAATGGTCCATTGCAGAAAGAAATTGAACGTTGCAGTTCACTCTGTAGACATACGAGTAGTGATGATACTCCGTACTATCAGATAGTATGCTTCTGCACAAAAAATGAACCAGCACTTGCATATACAAATACAGCAGTTTCAACTGTATGTATTATATTTTAAAACTTTCCTTCTCTCATTTCAGCGCTCATAAGCTACATTATTTGGCTTGTTGGTCCTCCTAACGGCAAAGGAGAGAGGAGTGGTATTGCAAATAATGGTGGGAGGTAAACCAACAGTAACTGATCATTTATTCGATACAAGGGAAAATCCAGCGGATTACGTTAGAAAGAGATAGCATTCTGTGAAAATTAATATCTGCTATTGCAGCCATGGATACAGAGGCGTGAGAAATGAACAACTGCTAACTCGTAGGGCTTTATCTTGTTAGATTCAGTGGAAATTGTGATATAAATATGATGCAAATAAGCCGTCGAATTTCATCAGATTTCGTTAGAGAACTCCAAGGCCATCAGTCACAGTAGTGTTGTCATTTATATCTGAATCGGTAATCCCGAGTAACATACATACTGAAAATGACTAATTTTTCTTTCAATATTGTGCACTATGTTCACATGAAGCGGTCAGTCTCTGCCAGGATAGGACACCATGCTGTGCGGGATATGTATGATGGAATAATCTCCCTATTCATTTTTGGTGCTTCTCGTTATATCCATGCAAATATTGTCGAATACAATGATCTTCACCGTCAGATGCTTATTCCTCTTTATGTTCTCAACGGATCCTGCAATTCTGAGTATGTTCTTATACAGATCTTGAAGTGTGTTGGTGGATAGAGCTTTATGCCACATATTTCATCTCAAACTTTTGTTAAATCTCCTTAAGGACAGCGGGTTCAGGTTTTTGCATGACTCAAAAATAGATTTTTCGTTTTCTGTCTTATAAAAATTTACGAGATTCTACGATCCAGTGATGTGTTACACTATATTACACTTAATATTTAGCCCTTTAAATGTAGATTTAAATTTGGCTTATGTTGGGTAATTCCCCTTTTAAATACTAGTATTACAATCAATATTAAACTGTCTATAACTTTATAACTGCATAAAAATTTGCTCAAGGATTGGCCAGAGAACCTAGAAAGCAGCTTGAACAAGAAGTGTGAAGATCAAGGACCATTGGAACAAGGGGATTGTGGTGCAGAAATGTTTTAAATTTTGGTCAGATAGCCAAAAAACACATAAATTCACTCTTTTTTCAGTTTTCCGAAGTTCAAACTTTACAGTTTTCATTACACATTTTCATGAAACTACTTCAGTTAGAGGGCTAAATTTTTTGTGATGTTACAAACCATCTAGTTTAACAAAGGCAGTGGAAGGATAATTCTTATCTGCAATATAGTGAAATTTTAAAAATGAAAAATTCTACATTTTAAGTGGAACAATATTCTTTTCTGTACACAAATTTTTACAACATATTTCACTGGATAAAAACCAATTGACTCATATTTTTTATCATTAAGTACTTGATGTCTCCTAAACAATTTGAAGATCTGTAAACAACATTGTGGCAGGTATGTGTCCCTAACTGATAGCATGGGTTTTTAAAATTTCATTTATAGATCACACTTAAAGGGTATATTGACAAAATTATGAAGTGATATTACAAATTTTGTATTATCAGCATGTCCAAAACATTTATTTGAGAGATGGTGTAATTTTCATCGCCCCCTGACAGAGCTAACCTCCTTGAATCCTGATGTTGAAATGTACACAGTTTAAATCCATGCTGAGCTTGGCAGACCTGTGCTTAGTTGCTCATCTTCTCCATATTATTCGCAACAAATTGTGTTAAACTTAAGTCTGAAATCTTAAACAATTACATAATTGCACAATGTAGCCAAATTCTAAACATGGACGAAGTGAGGAGTATTAGTTTTATGCGGGACACACTATACCTTGACATATTGTGTCGCCGGCCTGCTGCGGCAGCGGTGACAGCTGCAATACATCCAAGAGAGCCACGGCCAAGCTGCCTCACACCACTTGGCGGCCGAGTTAGGAATAGAGCGCTGCAAGAAATACAGTGTTTCGAGAACGTCCGGAAGCTTCGATTGCCGGCTTGACTGTCAAGCTTCGCCAAAAACTGAATTTCGAGAAAAAATTCCATGCTTGTCATTCCCAGTATATGAGGAGGCGAGAGGGTGTATTGAGAGTAATTTTTGTAAGACAAAGATAGTACTACTTGTTTTGTGACGGAATTCTGAGTCTTAGTGAGTATTCAGAGTTTGTACCGACAAAGCGAATATCTCTGAGACAGAGGAAGTGCAGAAAGACAGAAAAAGTGTGCGTGAAGTTTCCGAGAAGGGAGCTGTAAGTTGCGAAATCACGAAGAAATGTAGATTGTGTTAACGACGATAAAAGAGAACAGTGCTTGGTTTTAGATAAAAAATAAGTAACAGAAGAAGTAATTGTGTTTGTTGTCGTTTTCACCACAATATCTACTCGTATCTACCGAATAGAACATCGCAAATCCGTTCATCTCTGCCCTAAAGAAGATTCTGCTGAAAGCTCCGAATAGTATTGTGGTCTACAAGGAAACCACTGGCCTGCCCCTTCCAAATTTCCCGGTCATTACTCGCTGGGGATTTTGGATCGAGTGTGCTGCTATGTTGTGTGAGAATTTTGACAAAATTAAAGAATTTGTGCTTTGTTTGGATCCAGCCTATGCAGGTGCAATGTTCAATGCACAGCAACTTCTGTTACTTCAGAAAATACATAATTTGCAGACAGAACTATATTGTGTCCATAATTAAGTACCTGACTGCAGCTATTAAACTATTACAAGAACAAGGTTTGGAAAAGGAGGGACAGTGGTATATTTTTACTCCCGAGAGGGAGCAGTTAAATGGCTTTGCCAAAGACAAACATGAGTTTAGTCTTCAGAAGAATCCGGGCATTGAGGATTTTGCCACATCTGTAGAATTCCCATTCCGAGTGAATACAAGATATGCCCCACTGGTTTCTGTGGATGTCGAAAGAAGCTTTAGCATCTACAAAGACAATCTATCTCCTAATAGAAATGGACTTACTTTTAAAAATATAGACATGCTTAATGTCTTCAAGTATAACAGCTTTATATGTTTTCCTTCTTCTGATGAGTGATAATTTAATGTACTCGTTTGGAATTCAATAAATTATAACAGAGGAAAGAGAAATTGTTGGATTAATTTAATAAACCAGTACCTTTTTGTCCCTCTTTTGCCTTCTTTGAGCACCTTTTCCATTCCTTTTTTCATCTGAAATTTGCACCTAAAAATCCTAACCCTGGTTATCATAAAATTAGAAAGAAAGTTATAATTTATGTGAGTTCTTTGTAGCGTAGTTAGTTGTGAGTCCAGAAGTTCAGCCAAGTATCAACAAATGAGTAAAGATTTTTTTAATTAGTAGTTCATATAAGAGGTAATTTGGTTTCATGTTCATGCTCTCAGTGAGAGTAGCACACAGCGAAACAGAGTAGTACCTAAAGCTCTCAGATTAGTTCTTGAGCACGATTATCTCTGACAGTTTGAGTGCGGTGTAAAGCTACATCCCAAATGGCATACCCTAAGCGAGGATAATGCCATTTCCAGTAATGTGGTTATGACAACAGAAAGAGCACAGGCTCTATATTGACCAGATCCTTATTGTCCTTCAGCTCAGCATCATTCGGGAACAGAATGTATACAACAAAACATCGCAAAATACTATCTGCTGTTTAGAAGTGTCTGTCACTAGCAACACTGAAGTACAGATTTACATCCCATCTCTCTGCCAAGTAGCTAGAAAAGTCGAGTTTGATATTTCAATGAAAGTACCTTTTTTGAGTACTTGGAAACAAATAAAACACAGTCTGACGATCATCCACACGGGTGTATGGGAACATTTATGCAGCTTTGAATAGCATAAGTACTGTTTACATAGAAACATTTACGTTAGTTTTAAAAAAGCGGCTACAACAACTTTATAAATATACCATATATTTCAGAGATTTACCTTAAAAATAAAATGTATATCTTGAATTTTCTAGGATTAGTCTATTAAATCCTCTTCTCTCGGAAGATAACTTTGTATAAAGGTGCAAATGGTTTAAAATTATTTGTTGTGGTGTCAGCTATTTCATAGATACTTGGCTGTTATTTGTTGGAGTTTTTCAGTAATTTAGTCACCTTTGATGTGCTGTCAACATTCAGTGCTTTTTCTAGCATGTCCTGGGAAGACTAAGCTGTAATCCTTTGTAAGCATAGCTGGTAGCTGTTAATATACAAAAGTACTAAATGCCTGTTTATTACTGAAGTACAAGTTGGAAGTAAAGAAACAGCAGGTCGCATTATTTTATCTCCAGTCAGAGATATGTTCAAATTTTCATTATGACCACACATTTCTTTCCTTAAGACTAGTTACTCATACTCTACTCGTTAGAAATTGCACATTTGTTTAGATTGCAAGAATAGCTTACTGCGGGGGAGTACTTCTGAAAAGCTCAAGTGATTTCGACCCAGAGTTATATTTAGGGTTTTCTCAAGCTTTGAGATGGACGGACTGACGGATCGACTGACGGACTTAAGAATAGACTGACTGACTGACTGACTGACTGTCTGACTGACTGACTGAGTGACTGACTGTCTGATGACTGACTGACTGACTGACTGACTGACTGTCTGACTGACTGACTGAGTGACTGACTGACTGATGACTGACTGACTGACTGACTGACTGACTGACTGACTGACTGACTGACTGACTGACTGACTGACTGACTGACTGACTGACTGACTGACTGACTGACTGACTGTCTGACTGACTGACTGACTGACTGACTGACTGACTGACGGACGGACGGACTGACTGACTGACTGACTGATGGACTGACTGAATGACCGACTGATGGTCGGACTGATTGGCTGACTGACTGATGGATCGAGGGGCGCACTGACGAACGGACAAATGGAAAGCAATATAATCACTACATTCATATTTACTTGGGGAGTTGCAGCAGAAAACAGTATAACATAGCTTTTACAAGTCGATTCTAATTTAATTTAGAAATCTCATAACAGACCGAATAGTATCACGAAAATATTTATAGGACATTTGCAGTCAATTTCTTATTTTGCGGAGGTTAAAATGTTGTATTAGATCACATGATTTGAACGCAAAGCTTCCAAAATTCCACACTGGAAATATTAAAATAGCAGTTTATAATATAAACGAAAGTATTTTAAGATTTTATAATGTACTAGGTTAGCGAGTGAGTGAGGAGTGATTGATTGATTGATTGATTAATTGATTGATTGGTTGGTTGATTGATTGATTGATTTATTGATTAATTGATTGATGGATGGATTGATTGATTGATTGATTGATTGGTTGATTGATTGATTGATTGATTGATTGATTGATTGATTGATTGATTGATTGATTGATTGATTGATTGATTGATTGATTGATTGATTGATTGATTGATTGATTGATTGATTGATTGATTGATTGATTGATTGATTGATTGATTGATTGATTGATTGATTGATTGATTGATTGATTGATTGAGTGAGTGAGTGAGTGATTGATTGATTGATTGATTGATTGATTGATTGATTGATTGATTGATTGATTGATTGATTGATTGATTGATTGATTGATTGATTGATTGATTGATTGATTGATTGATTGATTGATTGATTGATTGATTGATTGATTGATTGATTGATTGATTGATTGATTGATTGATTGATTGATTGATTGATTGATTGATTGATTGATTGATTGATTGATTGATTGATTGATTGATTGAGTGAGTGAGTGAGTGAGTGAGTGAGAGAGTGAGTGAGTGAGTGGAGTTCAAGGGCCCGTCGACAGCTAGGTCATTTGAGCCCTTACAAGGTTATGAGTTGTTTAAACGGTTTATTGATGCCATTGTGGAAAGCATTTTATGTGTAAAATTGTGGAAAGAAAGAATACAGGATAATTTAAAAATAGAACCTCGACTATTATTTTCATGTGATCCAGTTATAATTGTTGCTACAATAATTGGCCTGTATGTTGGTTTTTGTTGAAGATTTTGATCTTCTAAAACCGGACACATGTTGCATAATCCAAAGTCATTCTACATTTCATATTCTACAAAAAAACTAATGTTCTAACCAAGTATTCCTCCCTACTCACGGAAGATATATGCTTCATCACAAGACCATAAGCTCAGCCTCCTGGACTTCACAGTCTACCTTAGACTCATAAGCGAGAGACACTTCTGAGGTCCATTGTCGCGGGATTAGGGCTTTTACATACACCATAACTATACATATAGTCTGTTTAATACAACTACATCTTGACTGATGGACTCCTCCAACAGACTTTACTAATTCATTCAGAAATTACAAAATATCACCTTATAACTCACAAGCTTCTTATTAACTTCGACGTCGCCTCACTCTTCACCATGGTTCCAGTAAATCAAGTTCTTATGCAGCTGTAACCCATTTTGTAAGACTACAATAACACTCTTTCTTCTACAACTTAACATCAATCCCCGCAACCAGTTCAACATGGAGAAATAAAAGGACAGCTAGCGTTTCTGTTCATCCTGGTCAGTAGGAAGAACGGCGACACATATCGGCTGCTAGTTTAGCAAAGATCCAAACCATCATCCCAGACAAAAAGGGGAATGACCATGTGCCTCTTATAAATCGCGCAACATGTTACGACAAGAAGTCTGACACTCAGAACAACTGTTATACTGAATCATATACTTATATTCAGTTAGACAAGTGAAAAGAGTTTCCTGTCCCTAAGACTGCCGTTCAGAAGCCAGACCAACCCAAAAATAGTAGCATGACTTTCCTACTATATCTCAAAAATGTCACCGATCGGATTGAGTACATACTATGGTGTCAAACTGTCCAGACGTTGTCCAGCTTAAAAGCAATTAAGCAATTCATTATGCTCAGCTAAAGATCCTAGGGAGCCATATCATTAGCCAGTGCATGCGTATTCCCTGTTTTTGCGGTTCGGTTTACATTGGAAGCATATAGCGCGGCGTTAACACCAACATTACTGAACCCAAAGACCGCATAGGCCAAACAGGAGTCCACAGTCACCCAACACGCAACTGAAGCGGAGAGCAAACATATCATTAATTAGCAGAATATGACCATAATTTCATCCATAATAAATACCCGACTACAGTGCGAAGCTATCGAAATTAGCAAACATCCCGTTTTCGATAAAGGGGCCGTAAATCTCAACAGCAACCAACATTCAGTCATCGAAGGCAAAAAATGTCATATAACAGAGAAAATAAAGCGAGCAAATTAAAAGGAAGCAACACAATAATAGAAGCCCCGCCTGTCCGCACCCACCTCCCCCACCTTCCATGAGCCATGCAGTCTCCGGACTAATAGCTTTCGGAATAAATACAGCGACACTGACAGACAACGTTTCAGATGCAGCGAAAACTTCCCCCAAAAGACTTCGCCACTGAAGATGTCCACCGCAGTAGTGGACGAAAAGTCTGGATCATCTACCTCAGGCATACCAAGCCATAACAGCGCAGAAATAACTTCTAGTTTTATTGGGTCCGGCCATGGAAGCCTACGATCTCTCAATTCAACATATGGTAAGCGAAATAAAACATATAGCTGCATGTGTATATTTACAAAATTAAATAAATTGTATTTTAATCAAATTCCTTAGAGTCATTTTGGGAAAGGCAGCTAGCTTGGGGTGGGGTATTTTCTTGAGAATATTTCTGTCATATCATGAAAAGATGTGCTTAACATACAGTGTGATATGCATCTGAGTTTTTGTTTCTGATTTATGCTAATGTATACATAGACACACACTCATACATGGACTCATTGTTCTCAGAAGACCTTAAGACATAATATAATCAGTGATACCTCATTATAAAGTTTTTCGGTGGAATGCAAAACTATTACATTTTGCTTGAGGAAGTAAAAAACCTTAGACAGGAAAGGTTCACAAAATCACTCACAAAGGGTGCCTTAGTTTATATAAAAACTAAACCCCGGCGCGACAGCCCACAAGGGGCCAAGGCCTACCGCCCAGCCGCTGCGTCCCCCACCTCTGCCCACTACAGGCGTCATTGGTGAGGTTAGTTTATATAAACCCAGTGTAATTCTGTATCTTTTTGGCAAACTATAATACTGCAATTTTTTGTAAAACCTTGAAGGTATGTTTAGGTGGAAAAAAAAAAAAAAATAAAAAATAAGGTTTTATGATTTCAGCATGAAAGAAAGTAAATTCTTTCAATGGCTTACTCCACTCATACATCGTTATTTCAAATTGGCAATTTCAGATAAAAATGCACCAGTTTACCTCAGAAATAACTTCCCCCCGATTGAGGAAAAACAAAATACTAAATGTACACGTATTACATATATTGAGGAAACAAGACAATATGAATAAACCATTCACCCCTAGAACATATTTATAGGATGTCCTACAACATTTACAAAACCTTTAGGACTCTGGAAGAGGATGTTGCAGAAAGATATAGCTACAATATCGAAGTGTTTTGCTCACAGGTACATAAATGTGATATCAGGGATATTTTGGTCCCATATAATGGACATTTTATAAAATTATGCTGTCAGGAGGCAAGGAGAAAGCCGTTTGTTGGTGACTGTATAGACTGCATGAAAACTGGAATGTAATACATTAATACAAGGTTATTCGCAATTTAGAAATCCAGCAATGCAACGTTGGTAGTGGGTTTTGCATATCTATTTTGTTCTTATGTACGATGCCATGGAACTTATGAGCGGTACAATTATGAAGGAATTTGAGATACCTGGAATTAATATGACCTAGATGGTACATTGGTACTAAATTAACGGCATTACGGAAAACAGTAATCTTCAAATCCAAGCCTCGTTTTCATTCATATCTGAAGAAAGCGAATGCATTTTCAAACAAGATTATTGGTTAGCATCCCTGAAACTATGAACCATGATGTGAGCTTGTGGGTATGAGAGAGAGAGAGAGATTTTATTTTTAAATGATAAATAAGGTTATGCCAAACTCAAAGAATAGAACCAACCCATAACGTTACCGAAAATAAATACCAACGAGCAATTATGACTAAGTGTAAATGCGGCACATAAATGAATCAAATACAAAGTATCCCCAAAATAGGTCTTTGCGTATTCCAAAACGATAAATCACATATTTTGTTGATATATCTTTAAAGATACTAATAAATAGATAGTTTATGACTGATTAGGTGTTTAAGGATCAAGTGCGTACTGACGTATCAGAATATTTTTAAGTAATATTTTCTGTGCATCACAAATTTTGTAGCAATTCATGAATATTGAGTTGTAATATTCTATGGAGATATTTTTAATAAAAGACACGTTACATATTTTAAACATTTTAGCAAGAAAGATTTTTATAATTTGTGCTAATCCTGTGTGTTATCATTACTGATGGAGTATAAGTGTTGTAGAAAACTGAGTTCTCACTTAGAAACAACGCCTTTTTAGACCTTTGTCTATTTATCACGTTTTCTTCTTCTACGTGTAAGGGTCAGTTCCTGAAAGTGTGTCCGTGTCTTGATGCTACAGCTTGTATATCGAATTTTTCTTTGAATATTTAACAAAGTATTTAGTTCTTACCAGTTTAGTTCATGGAAGTTAAAATGCCTGCAATCATATTTTGACGTTATTTATTTATGTCAACAGACATACTGTTGGTGTTTTTAAGCACAAAAGCCTTGTGTGGGCAAATACGCATTGGTTGGACAATTTAACGTCATTCTGGCAGGTTGTCACAGTAGCTTAATGGTTAGAGCACCCGCCTGGTAGGCGGAGAGTCTGTGGTCCAAATTCCATCTGTGGCATTGAGTTTTTCAGTTCCAATTCTACCTCTCAAATATTTTGACATATTTCTGATGATTTTAAATTAATTACTTTGCATCTATTATTATACTTCCTTCATAAAAGATGTGAACGTAGACTGGAAATCTGAATCGCTTTTGAAACACTTAGGCTTTCACCTCCCCGAAAAATTATTAAATCGACGATTTTTAGGTTTATGCAGAATTATAAGTGTTTACTAAACCTTCAGCTATCAGCTTATATTACGCTACCTTTAAAGTTCCTGTGCAAGCCTCAAATGCCATGTGCACCACATTTAAACGTCCCCTTTCTGCTTAAATCTTCGACGGTATTTGATCAAACTGTGGGTCAGAAAGGGTTCAAAATAATCAAATTCAGCGGAAAGAAGTGGTAAAGCTATGACTCTGAGGAGAGAGACTACTAGACAAAAGAGGGAAGATGTCAATATTTTGGTCAAACAGGTAATCTGACTCATGAGCATAATGCATGTGCGTAGGAAAATTGATTTTTCTCGACTTTACATTTTTAACACACTATCTGCTACATGCCTATTAAATGTTGTAGTATGCTCTTAGAATTTCTCCAGCATATACACCATTAATACGACCTCAAATTCAGTCTTTGATTTTAAATCTAAGTGTCTGTTTGGCTTTAAAAGATTAATTACGCAAAAAAGGTTTAAAAATGTATTTTCAATGTTCATTGAAGCAAGGAAATCACCTTAACAATAATAATTTTTTTTCATCCTACAAGAGATCGATGGTGTTTGTTGGGTTATTAGAGTTTATAAAATAATGAGACCATTGTGATATTTTATTTTCTGAAGCCATGGTGTATTTTGAATATTATGGTATTTTTGCATTTTGAATAAATTTAATAATTAATCACTCAGAACTATTAAACAGATTGTGTTTGGAGTTTTGTGTGGTAGTTTATAACATGAGCACCTGTACGTGCTGATTTCATACCTAGAAGAATATAGAATTTTCAAAATTCAATCGCAGGGTCCCTATATTAATATATCCACATCAATCCTTCCTATTTGAATAGTTTTTCCTCCTAAAGGTATTAAATTCAAAATTGCTTCTATTCAGTATTTCCAAATGAAAGAATAGTATTTTTCATTTCTCACTATAAAATCCTACCCAATAAGAGACCATAAATGTTACTCCACACCTCATTTACGAAAGGGATGAATCATCAAGAGAATACCAGTTCGATACCAGTATTCGCTGCTGTCAGCTGTAGATTTCACAAAAGCTTGCTAATAGCATACTCCAATACAAAGGAATTTACTGAATATGAACGGCTTTATAATAAAAGTGGCAACAGCCTGAAATGTTACCGACCAGCAGACGTCGCGCGAATAATCTCGAAAACCCTTTGTGGTCGCACGCTCATTGTCACCCGTTCACAAACATTGGCGTGAGGCAGCCTGACCTTGAACACCTTTTGATACCCGCCCCACCTGGTTCGTTGTGTATATCAATTTCAACCAAAGAAATTATCATAGCTTATTCTTAATAATTGGGTACATATAAAATGTAGCCTTTGTAGAGAAAATATGAAGCCGTGGGATTCATCACTAAGTGGACTCATAAAAGTAGGGGGAAAAAACGACCGGCGTATATTTTAAAGTAGGCAGTGCAAGGTCCCGGAAACGTTTCACGTACAACAGTGAATATTTCGGATAAAATTATCTCCATAAAGGATTTTAGCTTAAGTGTAAGGGATATACAATTTTCTGTCGTAAGGGATGTGTGTGGTTTATGGTCTCCCAATAACTATATAACATTTCGCAAGAACGAATGTGATGTACAGTGTACCCTTGGCGAGATGCACTGCTTAATTGATGCATTAACATTTCGACCTGGATAGTCACATCACAAGATTATGCTCACGTAAGACGTCATAGACTTTAAAATGAAAATATCTTGTTAGTATTATTGTATTAAAGTGTTCATGTATTTCTTTAATTATCTATTTCTTACACTTTACGAGTGTACTGCCACTATTTTCCCTATCCGGGCAATCTCCAACTCTGGAAGATCAAATAAATATGTGCTTTAAACAAGCAAGTTCGACACTTTTGTAGGTTAGTGTACAGGCATGGGAAAACGTAATTGAAAGCGAGAGTTATTATTCAAAACAAAAGGTGACAGTGGACAGCGCTTTGTGGAGGATAATGGAATGAAAAGGAGTTGCGGCGCGCCTGTGGATAATAGCCGGGAAATACTGAGGCAATGTGCAGAACTCTCCCTCTGGGAGGAATGCTAAGCCCTTTGACTTATCTACGAGATAATGGCATACACAGAGCGTATATTTTAAAGGCTGCGTTCACAAGTAGAGCTTCTAAGGCTACTCGCCAAGGCGGACTTTGGCGTAGAAACAACTGCTTTGCGCCATTTTCCTTTTAAGGACACCTATTTATGAATTTACCTAAATGAAAATGTAAAACTTTTACAACATCCTTAAACAGCGTTTCTAGTTGTTTGATTAATACATGTTTAGCTGTTTCTGAATTATGCATGATTCACAGAAGTGCTCCTTACAATGCCGAAGGTTTATTTGACATAACATTTTATGGCATTAGCCATTTCCAAAATATTTAGTGTCCGGTTTCAATTTTGCAACACTTTAATTTAGGTGTGTTTGCAACTCAGTCTTTCCTCGTGATGTCAAGGAAAAACTTTTAAGTGCAGCGTATAGCGTCTAGCTTTTAAACACCTGACTAAAGATTGACTTCTTCTATTTCCCTTTACACCCTTAAGGTAACATGTGAAAAAAAAAAAAAATATTGCTTTAAATATTTGTTTAAATTGTTTGTATGAAGTAGATAAAAAAAATACAGTTTCGTTAGAATAGTTTGTGGAAGCTGTGCAATTAATTATTTCAAATTGTTCTTGCCTGTGACGTTTGGGTCAGTTTGGGTATTTTTGTCCTTTATTTTTTGTTCTTTCCTTCTTGTGGTACATATCCACTACCATAAGATATTTTTCCTATCTCAGAAACACTAACTGGAGTAGTGTATCTGATACTTCAATAAAACTCCTTTCTGTACAATGTGCTATGGGTATCTGGAGTTCTTGCAAAGTTCTGGTTGTTACCAAAAAATCTGATGTGTTGCACTCAAATTACTTTCTCTACTCTTGTCCTAACCATTCTTAGAAACTCTTATTCCTATATCTTAGTGTTAGTTGACAAACATTTGTACAAATTATCTTATTGCTTATTTCCTTGTAGATGCAAGGGGAATATTAGAATACAGTAGGGTTTGACCAATAGTCTAATCTTTTAAAACTTTGATATCCCGTTCTCTTTGCACGCTTAGCATATAAAAAATAAACAACAACGTTCCATTACATTTTAATCAAAATCGTTAAAGCCATTTCCAAGAAAATCAAAATTTTCGAAAAATTTTCCATGTAAAGTGTAGTTTAGGGTGGGGCTATTTTCTTCAAAATCTTCGTACCGCATCCTTGAAAGACGTTAAACTTAAACACCAACTTTGCTTTTTAACCTACTTTTCGTTTTTGAGTTATGTTGTCCACAGACTGACAGTCAGATATGCGCGCGCGCACACACACACACAACACAACACAACACACACATACGGACCTTTTTCTAAAAATGCTTTTTTTGGATTCAGGGGCTCTCAAAACATATATTTCCTGTGAAATTTCCACATCGAATTTTTGGGCGGAATACAATACTTGCCCTACTTACCAGAAGAGGAAGTAAAAATCTTTTCCAAATAATATTATATCCTGTGTCTCTGAAGTAACTTTCAGAGGCCTCTCTCTACAGCCGTAATCACATCTTCCCATATTGAAAATTCGTACTGAATGAACGGTCGTCATCCTATTTTAAAATTCTGTTGCTTCCCTTCTAACTTGGGGCCACATTCGTTATATATTTTAAAAGTGGTTTTGTATATTTCCCAGTTTTCATTCCTTCCAATGGAATGCTGTATTTTATTAAGGCCACTAGAATTTCCACGGGATTTCGCAGTTTTGCATTTGTCGTATTAGTTATAATATTCATGTTCAGTAATATATTCTCTCAACCTAATTAACGCTTGCACCAGTCAGATCCGCCTTGGGTGCAATAATTATAGGGCTAATTCGGCCATGTTATGCTCTGTTATTATTATCATGCTTTATTAAAGAGAAATACTCTTTGGGGACTACAGAGGAATTTTAGTCTCATGTTCCATATATATGCAGTATATCTAAGTCACGGGGGTGCATTCTTTTTAACGCGTGTAGAAAGGGTTGTAAGGTCTGGTGCAGAGGAAAACAATATCGTAACTACAGCTCGTGGCATACACTGTTCATCAATATTCTCCATTAGAGTACTAGGATTTGCATATTGCTCATATCTAGGTATCGAAGAACTGCGTGAAAATCACTAGCAAAAGGAAAAACGTTGTTGAACTATCAGAAAAATGGAATATAACGAACTTTATGTACGACTTTTAAGCTTTAAGAACAGGTACATTTTCAAATCCCGCGTCCCCTTGAGAGTAAGAACACGAAGGGGTGGGAGAGGAACCGGGCCAGTTTCCGCCGCGGTCCTTCTACGTAGGAAAATTGCCGTGGCAACTTTCGGATCCATTCATCTCATCCATCCTTCCCAGGGTGCCCGTCAGGATTATAGGCACACATTTCGATCGAGAGCTAGGTACCCTTCCGCAAGCTGTCATAGTCACGGAGTTGTTAGGTTCTTTAACGTTGCTTTTTAAGAATTGTTAACACTACACACACGCACATACTTCCAACTCTGTGAAGGACAGGAAAGGATTCTAATTCAAGTAAGTTCCCCTAACCCAGGCAGGAACTGAACCCGAGACCTCTGGGTAGAGAAGTTAAAATGCTGACCACGTGACTACGGAGTCAGTGTGTTACTATTTTGTTGAACAATAGTGACTTATAGATAGAAGTCATGGCACTAAAATTAAACGCACCGGCAATATATGAAAGCAATAGCAGTCTTTCTCAAAGTGTGAGAGAATTCAGATCTACTTAGCAATTTAAATATGTAGTTCAGTTTATAATTAATGAGGTGCAATAAGAAAACTTGACGAGCCTGGTTAAAACCAATGTCCATATCAATGTCCATATAAATCAATGTCCATAGTGCTTCAAACAAGTAGTGCAATAATGCCATATTTAAAATCCAATTGAAACTGATATATATATATATGTTGGCCACCGCGAAATTGCCAATACTCTAGACACATGTCCAAGGTGTCACATAAATAATGGAGTGTGTTGAATTAGAGAATAATCAGTATATTCCGAATGTATCTTTTAAAACTCAAAACCCAGTTCTTTCCCAAACTTAAGGGAAGCAGATTAAGACATTTATAAATTCTGCTGTTGTTTGTTTGTCCAGACATTTTTTCCACTTAAGAACAGACTTCCAATATATCATATAAATTTTCTTGATATTTCATACCTTGTATCTACACAACAATCTCCTTAGGTCGATTTTTCAACATTTTGAAACCAAATTTAAACTTTGCAGTTCAAATTTTGCATTGTAAACTAATTTCTAAATAAAATATTAATTACCTTTGAAAACGAATTCAAAAGAATGGAACTGTTTATGCTTAGGCCTTTGAGTTTATAAAATAATGCCTTAGGAACAGTGCAAAATTGGTGAAAAATTAATTTTTTTTCTGCAAATTATTCTTTAAATGTTTTGGCATCCACAAAGAGTGAAAATTTGCAGCTGCTCCTATTTATTTGGTCGCTATATCCATTTAAAGAGTCCCGCGCATGAGGCATTTTGTTCCTTTAAAATTAGTCAGCCACTCCTTCCTGCAATTATTACTCCGATTTTTTCACATTTTCTGTGAATCTCAAAGTAAAGTTTCCATTTATATTGATTTGTTGTTGCTTTGTGATATCATCTTTGGCATATTTTTGCGGCTACCTATATGATATACGTGCGTTAAATGAGAAGTAAAAATAACGTTTATTGTGCTAGTTATTTTGCTGTATTTGTGTTGGATGCATTATCTGGTGATTCCTATGAATAGAGATTTGTTTTATGTATGGGGAGTTAGCTCCAATTCACAAATATTTTTGGTTGACCACAGGTAAATACAAAACTTCTGCATGTATGTTAATGTATTTCATAGACTCCAGGACACCTGCATTTAGTGTTTTTATAATAGAAGCAAAGCTCACATTAGCTCCACGGAACCATTGCATATTGTCTGTTCAGTTCGATGATAGCAAGGTTAGAAGCATTATTCTTATTATATCGAAGACTAGCTTACACTGAAATAGTACACTGTGCTAGTGGGGGACACAAAATACAAGTGAAAGTCTTCACTCATTTGGAAAAACTGTCCTAAAGAAATATTCATTTCTAAGAGGCAGCTAGAAATTGGGGCATTGAATGCTTTTCTGCTCTTAATATAGGCTGTTCAGCTCCTCAGGAGCAGAAATCTTTGGTAAAGCGCAAAGGAAGTTCCGCAACTGCTTCAAAAATCAGTCAGAAATGGGATAGAACTCGACTCCACGAAGGTAGGAGACTTGCTGCTACAAAAAGGAAAGGAAAGAAGGACACACAGTAAACTAAAAACTCAGACGACTGTAAATCAGGAGGGTTTTGACACCCAACCACCGTTTTCGAGCACAATGTTTTATAAATCAGTTTTTCTCAAAACTACAGGTTCACACTTCCAAATGTTCCACGTGTCTCAATTTTTGTTAAGTACAACTAAAACTTCCTAAAATAAGTATAATTATCCAATATAATACTCTATGTCCCAAAATACATGCTAACACGAGTAGTGATTTCTAAAAAGTTTTTTAAGAAAAAATATTAATTTTAGAGATTAAAATTTTGAACATATTATCAAATTTATTGAAATAATCAGGAATCGAATTTTTATCTATACCCTAGATATACTATTACAAAGCTAACCGTTTTCTCAACTTTCGAGGCGCGTGCAACAGCTCGAATATGCGATACCTTTAAAAACGAGAAATGTAATAGCAACGCAATCACAATAAAATTTGCAGAAATATCCATACAAACCCATGGAACTTGAAGTGTCACTTCCAGTGATCGGATTTCATTATGATTAAGTGTGCAGTTTAGCTTGACCCAGTCTATATTCAACTACAGCCGGAACAGAGCATAATAAAATTGTTTAATTCACCCCTTCATATCACTTGTTAAATTGAGTACCATCATCATCTAGAAATTCTTCTTCTTCTTGTTTTTGTTCATCTTCTTGTTCTTATCATCGTTATTATTTCTATTACTACTACTACTACTACTACTACTACTACTACTACTACTACTATTATTATTATTATTATTATTATTATTATTATTATTATTATTATTATTATTATTATTATTATTATTATTATTATTATTATTATTATTATTATTATTATTATTATTATTATTATTATTATTATTATTATTATTATTATTATTATTATTATTATTATTATTATTATTATTATTATTATTTCACATCAATATTTAATTTTACCATAAAAACCACATAAATTTTGCATCAGCATATAGTGAAACGTTTTACAAGCATAGGACTGGCGGAACCATTGATTTCCTAAATATTATTATTGTTCTAAATAATTAACCCTACAGTGCAATAGTCCTTTCCAGGCCAGGGCTGCCCCTACCACTTCTCACTACAGTCGTCATGACTGGGGTACAGTATTGGAAGATGGGACATGGTTAGTGCCTCGTCGCTCCCAGTGGCTTATGCAAATCTGCAACCAGCCCCTGGTTACTACTTCTCAATCAAGCAGCTCCTCAGGGATCTAACGAGGCTGAGTGTACCCCGAACCAGGTCTCCCCACGACAGCACTGGTTTTCTCTACACAGTAGCATTAACACCACGCTACCCATTACTTTTCTCAGTATGTAAAACACATATTCTAAGGATTTCTGGATTTTTCTTTCTTCTAAAGTTCAACTCTCTCAGTTATGAAAATTTGGACACAGTTTCCAAACTATACTTAATCAATTGTAATCTTTCTGTGTCAAAAGCATTTGATTAATTAAAGTCAAGCAATTTCATATTGTGTAAGGGATCATATCTTAAGAAACTATTTTTGAGGAAAAGTAATGGTGTCAAAACATTTCTACTATTAATATTATTGCATTCCAGTACTAGTGACCACAAGTACAAAATAATATAATTGTTTGTCCTATTCTGTTAAAATAATGTATTTCTATATATAAAACAGAGGCTTAGTGTTCATAGAAAGCAATATATGGAATCCCTCTTTGCAGCACTGCCAGGCTTGATTTACAGTACAACAATTTAAAGGATGAACACTATTTTCCTGGCTCACCAGTTTATGGCCTTAGTTTGTTTTGTTAGGCAAATAAATATCTTCGGCTATTCATCTATCGAAGTTCCAGGAGATTCACTTCCTTCGAAAAAGTAACCGTTTCATTGTGTTGCAACCACAGACTCTCTACGGAGTATAATTAATTTAACATCGTTTTTTTCAGTAAATTATTCCTAAATCTGACTCGTTTTTATTTTTTCTGCCGCATACTCAGTAGATCGAGAGATATTGTACTGCACGCTTCTTTTTCTTCTTCTTCTGCTTCTTCTTCTGCTTCTTCTTCTTCTTTTTCTTCTCCTCCTACTTCTTCTTCTCCTTTCAGCGATTATATGTTATGACCTGTTTCGGTCTCTGTCCACCTCTTTTGAGGTCTACCCAGATCTCTTTTTCCGATCGCCCGATTAGTTTTTTGGTAATCTATTTTCTATCATTCTGTTAACATTATCCTCCCATTTCATTTCATTATCATTAACCGCAAAGATTTTAATATCTGGTCTTAATGTTTCATTCCTTATTTTGTCCCTTTAGCACATCCTTTTACATATCTTATGAACTTCATCTCTGTTAATTGTATGCCTGATTTTTCCTTTTTCGCTATATCCCATGATTCGAAACCATATACAAGAGTTAGCACAGCAATAATTTTATAGAATTTCATTTGTGTCTCTTTTCTTGTTTTTCTTCCTAAAGTTCTTCCAATTGCTCCACAAATATCTTGAAATCGATTAATTTTCATCTCAATGTCCGTCATACTTAAAACTAATATCACACCTAAATATCTGAATTTTGATGCTTGTTCTACAATTTTCTCACTTATTTATATTGCACTCAAAACTCAATATGGAGATTTGATGGTAAATGCAAATACAAAAGTCTAATTCTTTGTACCCACTGACTTTCTCCACTCACTTTTATACAAACGCTTATTCTCCTATCCACTTCAAGTTAATTGAGATCGACATTTCTGGAAATGCTTTGGTTACATGTCTCATAGGCAGAATGGGAACGGGGAATGCAGTAGGCTTTGAGCTATAGTAAATTCATTTCAACCCACTTCTATGGTCCGGCAGGATCACACATTTTTGCCTTCTCTACTACGTTTAGTAGAGGAAGTATTGTATTCCACTCAAAAATTCGATGTCGAGATTTCACCGGAAATATATGTTTTGAGGCCGCCTGAATACGAAACAAAGCATTTTTAGAAAAAGGTTCATTTATGTATGTGTGGGGGGGGGGGCGGTGTGTGTGTGTGTGTGTGTGTGTGTGTGTGTGTGTGTGTGTGTGTGTGTGTGTGTGTGTGTGTGTGTGTGGACAGCATAACTCAAAAACGAAAAGTCGTTTAACAACCACAGTTGGTATTTAAGTTTAATAGTCTTTCAAGGATACGACAACAAGGTTTCGAAGAAAATTTAAACTGCCCTTTACATGAAAAGTTTTTATTTTCTTAAAAATGGCTCCAACGATTTTGATTAAAATGGCATATGTTTAAGATATTTGTATGACAAATGAAATGGATATTTAGAATCTTGTGGCTATAGGCTGTGTAATCCTGTTCATTCTGGATGACTTTTGAATAACTCATAAACCGTAAAAGACAGACAAATTCTTATTATACAAAAAGATGTAGATCTCACTAAAACACATTTTTTTTTTGTTTTTTTTGTTTTTTTTTGTTTTTGAGAGTGAACCATTTTGGAGATATCCCTTGTTATTTGTATCAGTTTCTGAAAACAAAACCTTCGTGATATGCAACATCGTTGTTCATTTTTACTTTCTCTTCTGGTAAGTAGAGGAAGTATTCCATTCAAAAGTCATCCAGATTAAACAGAACTACATAGAATAGTCAGAAAATTCGAAGTACACATTTCATTTGTCACACAAATAACTTTAACATATGCCATGTTAATCAAAATCGTTAGAGCCATTTTCAAGAAGATCAAAATTTTCGAAAAATTTTCCATATAAAGGGTAGTTTAGGATGGTACTATTTTCTTCAAAATCTTTGTGTCGCATCCTTGAAAGACATTAAACTTTAATACCAACTTTGGTTTATAACCAACTTTGCTTTTTGAGCTATTCTGTCCACAGACTGACACACACACGCGCGCGCGCGCGCACCCACTCGCACACGCACACGTACACACACACATACATGGACCGTTTTCCAGAAATGCTGTTTTTGGACTCAGGAGTCTGAAAACAATATATTTTCGGTGAAATCTCGACATCGAATTTTTGGGTGGAATATAATACTTCCGCTACTTATCAGTAGAGAAAGTAAAAATGTACATCTCGCTAAAACACCAATTTATGTCCAAATAAGTTTTTTGTAGAGTGAACCATTTCGGAGATATTCCTTGTTATTTGTACCAGTGTCGGAAAAATTTCGTGGAATGGAACATCGTTGTTCATTTTTTAATAATGTTAAGCGTGCAAAGATAACGGGATCTCAAAGCTTTAAAAGATTTGAACATCGCTTACAGCCTACTGCATTCTAATATTCCCCTTTCACCTACAAGGAAATAAACAATAAGATAATTTCTGCAAATGTTTATCTCAAATAACACGAAGAAGGTACAGGTATAAGAGTTTGTAAGAATGGTTAGTACAAGAAAGTAATGTGAGTGCAACGCATTGGATTTCCCCCCTTAATATTGTGACAAAGACGACAAAATCCGTCCAGTTATTTTTCAGTTGCCTTATTTTCGTTCTAAACTTCTGCATAAAAACACAGTTGTTTTCTATTTACGTTAACAGTCTACAGTATTTCGTGATATTACAATTCCCAACTGTTCACTTGTAGCCTTGACTCAGTCCTTTGATTGTCTCTCTTCTTTCTCTGTCTCTGATGCTCCTTCACTAAGACGCTACTGTCCTTCACAGCAATACTGCACACACACACACACACACACACACACACACACACACACACACACACGCGCGCGCGCGCCTTTTCGCACTTACTGACACACTCACAGACTCCAGAGTGCCTTATCTCGGGCTCCTCAAGCTTTTATACCGGCGATGACGTAGCTAGGTTTTTCGAAAAACACACCTTCTCCTCGAGCTTTCCTACGGCCATAAAATTCTAGCAATCCCTTAGTTCAGCGCTGCGCTCATTGTTGGTGGTCCCTTGTACATAAAGAGTTGCATGAGGCAGCCTGACCTTGAGCGCCTTTGTTTGCTCGCCGGCGTGGTGTGAAGTAGCTTAGCTCCGACTGTCCTTTGTTGTGCTTCTCAGCATTGGTCATCCAACCAGCACCGTGTATTGGGCCGGACGATCCTAATAACCCTAGTGCTTTTATAACACTGGTCGACAAGATTTTTTTCACAAGAAATCTAAATAGTGAATCTAGTGCATTTTTTCATCCTGAATTCAGATACGTAGTCAGAATTTTCCCATCAGGCATAGTTTTTCTGTGAAAGCTACTTTTCAAAATATGATTTTAGCGTTTTCTTTGACCTGTCATAGGAACCTTTACCTCATATGTAGCTATTTTACTCAAGCCGTATTTATTGAAATTATTTTTAATATCACGCTGAAGCACCACAAAACAAGACTGTGCAGGTTCATTCATGTTTAGACATGCTCAGACCTGTCTGGCATTGTGATGTGTCAGTATTGAGCTGACTGTGACATTGTTCACTAGTGAAATATTTCCTTCCTTTCTGTTTAGAAGTGTATTGTGTATGTTGTGCATGTTGTATTTCAGTGCTTAATGTTTTCATCATGCCAAGAAAGTGTGTAAATCATGCAGATAATTTCTGCTATATTTGTGGTGAGCTGACCTTCAAGTCTCAGAGGCGAAATATGACCCCACTTGTAAAGAAGTGTTATCTTTACTTTGGCTGTCAAGTTGGTGATTTTGATAAGAGCTGGGCCCCAAATACATGCTGTGTTTCGTGTATTAGACTGCTGACTGGGTGGAAAAATGGTACACATCATATGCCATTTGCAATTCCCATGATTTGGAGGGAACCGAAGGATCATTCAACTGACTGTTATTTTTGTTTGACAAACATTAAAGGAATCACATCTAAAACAAAATATACAGTTAAGTATCCGAATTTGCAATCTGCATTGAGACCTGTCTTACACAGTGAAGAGTTCCCCGTACCAGTATATGTAGATACAACCTTAAGTGATAACTCTGATTCTGACCTAACTGAAACTCAAAATGATTCAGATGAAAATAAAAATGATCTTACATATGAAGGCAGTAGCTGTTCATCAGAACCATACTTTCCCAATCAGCAAGACCTTAATGACCTGATTCGGGATTTAAATCTGTCTAAACTGCAAGCTCAAGTTTTAACTTCCAGACTCAAAAGGTGGAATTTACTCCAAAAAGATGTAAGAATAAGTAGTTATCGTAGCCGCCATAGTGTTTTCAAAGAATACTTCTCTGAAGAATGTGGTGCTGTGTTTTGTAATAATATTTGTTCACTTATGGAAACTCTTGGGCATCAACACCGACCAGATGAGTGGCGATTGTTCATAGACTCCTCTAAAGTAAGTTTGAAGGCTGTGCTGCTACATATTGGCAATGAACTTCCATCAATACCAGTAGCGCATGCCGCTATGAAAGAGACATATCAAAATATGAAACTAATTTTAGAGAAAATACAATATGGAAAATATGAATGGAATATCTGTGGTGATTTAAAGGTCATTGCTTTATTGCTTGGTTTGCAACTTGGGTTCACCAAATTTTGCTGTTTTTTGTGTGAGTGGGACAGCAGAGATAAGAAGTCTCACTACGTTAGAAAGTCATGGCCAAAACGTGAATCTCTTCTCCCTGGCCAGAAAAATGTGGCATGTGTCCCTTTAGTGAATCCTGAAAAACTATTTTTACCTCCATTGCATATTAAGTTAGGAGTTATGAAAAATTTTGTCAAAGCTATGGATAAACTTTCTGATGGATTCTTGTACTTGAAATCAAAATTCCCCAAAGTCAGTGATGCTAAATTGAAAGAAGGAGTTTTTATAGGACCACAAATCCGATCATTAATGGCTGATGAACATTTCGAGGGACTGTTAAATCCACTGGAGAGAGCAGCCTGGCAGTCTTTCAAAAGTTTATGTTGCAATTTTCTTGGAAACCATAAAGCAGAAAACTATCGTGACATAGTGGCTGATCTTCTGCATTCTTATAAAGCTATGGGATGCAACATGTCTTTAAAAATTCACTTCTTGGACTCTCACTTGGACTTCTTCCCCGAAAACCTTGGAGCTGTCAGCGATGAACACGGTGAGCGTTTTCATCAGCAAATTTCTACGATAGAGAAGAGGTACCAAGGCAAGTGGAGTTCCAATATGCTGACTGACTACTATTGGATTAAAATGAGAGACGTTCCAGATGCAAAATATACCCGAAAATCACTATCTACCACTTTCTAGGTAAGTCAGAATCAGTAGTTATAATTTTGAGTTAGATAGCTAGTTACGGATTTTTTAGAATATTATAAAAATTCAAATGAATATCACACAAAACTCCTGCCCGATGCGGACAAACTGTAATTATATTTGAATTCAGCACGAAAAATACTTTTAGAATCTGTTATTTTAATTCTTGTGAAAGAGAAAAAGTTAATTTGTAGACCAGTGTAATGCTTTAGCTTAGGAAAGCAGAATGAGCAGTAATGGGGGCAGAACAAGAACAATTCAACAACTGAATAATTGCTACCGTCGGAGGAAGAGTGAACTTCATATTGCAGTTAATCACGATTTTACTGAGATTTTTATTGATGTCGTTTTCGCTGTTATCAATTATCACAGGATTTCCTGGCAAAAAAAAAAAAAAAAAAAAAAAAAAAAAAAAAAAAAAAAAAAAAAAAAAACGAAAATAAATGAAGCTATTAGTTTCATTGTATCTCAAACTTCAAATTCACGTTATAGTTTTATTCTTATGATATAATGTGCGTACAGTAAATCACCAAATATCATTTTTAATACTATTTTCAATATTATCACATGCCTTGAAATACTGCCGGATTTCCTTTTCGAAATGCATAAGTTTGTATTGAAAATCATATTGAAGTAGGCTTTATAGTAGCTTATATAATGCACTAAACTAACAATCCTTAGAACTCAAGACTGTGAAATCGGTTTTTGATTTCTATTTTTATTTTTATTTCAGAGATTCATGTATTGAAAGATTTAAATGGCTCACCTTTATGTCCAAGGAATACCAGATTTTCTTACTTTATCTTACTACATGTACAAGAAAGCCGTAAAGCCGATAGGTGAGGGTGAGGACTGGTGCAGCCCTTACCTGCGTTAATACCCGTCCCCCGAGTCCCTATTGTGTGCTGTTTTTACTTCCAGCCCCTTTCTTTTCTAATATTCTCGTGTAACCCACTTCTAGAATTTCCTCATTTTGAGCGAGTACTACATATTCGACTCGCTCTTGCCCACACATGAGTTGTATTGGAGAGAGAAGTGAACGATACTGTCCGACAGTTAAATGTTCATGAAGCGTTCAGTGGGCAGCATCTGAATCGTCCTGAGTGCAGTTCAATGAGAGTTGTGATCCCGTATAGACAGTTCAGTTGTGATTCCATGCACGTGGAATCTGGGCATTAGTGATCTAAGTGCAACTTAGCGCTACGCTACCCGACTAGAAGGTAAATAAAAGTGTGATTAGCGTAACTGGTGCTACCATTTGTTACAATATTAAATGAAGATGGCTTTTCTTTGAGGCGCAATCACGCAAAAACTACTGAACTTATTGTTATGAGAATATGACCATTCAAATCGAAAACCTTCATAGATGGTGTAGGCTACTAGGTTTTGGATTCCATAAACACTTTGTCATGTTTTAAAATTTGTTTTTATAGAGATGTTTCCACAAATTATTTATAATTTTAAACTAAAACAAATAGCTAATTTTTTTGTTAAATATTTAGTCATTAATTTCACGTGCATATTATGTAACTCACCAACAATATTAAATGGTACTCTGCTTTGATACTAAAGAGCTATTAAAAGTTAATTTAATAAATTTTGGAAATAAGTTTCTTAATGAAGAATGAACGAATAATTAAGATTTTGTCCGAAAATTCCACACCTAACAGCCCAAGAAATCCGCACTTTATCTTGGAAACTAACCTGCAGTCATCAAAGTGTTTCCCGATTGTGTAAATTACGTAAACATGGGAATGTGCATCTGTTTCGTGATCCCAGCTGTGGCATTGAATTTTTTTCAGTTCCAATTCCACCTCAAATGTTTTGTATTTCTTTTCATAGTTTTCAAGACTGCAGTAAAACATTCACCCTTCTAGAATCTAATTTGTGTTCCATTTTTAAGATACAACTAAAATTAGAGCGTGCAAGAACGTTTGAAATAATTAAAATACTAAACATGGCTCTAAAATAGTATTTAATTAGAGTTCTATTTTAGCAGTTGTTATACGAATACTCACCTCTGAAGCAGAAAGACAAATTTAAATTAATTCCAAAAATAAATATGTTACCCGTATTTGCTTTCAATTATGTTTTATAAGAAGAGCGACATTATTATTGTAGGTTATATCTACTATGACCATGGGAACTATAGGATTGTGCTCACCTCTCGCCTGCTTTTATCCAATTACTGTTGTTTAGCGTTGCATATCATGTGTGTTATTCTATGTAGATGTATCAGATTATTCATGTGAGTGGCAGTAATGTTTAACAGCTACAATTACGTACTGACACTGTGCAGTGCATCAAACAGAAATCCAGTGCAGGTAATTACGTTCGTGTGTAGCGAACTAAAATACCGGATCCATGTGCTATGCGAGTAACTCAACTGAAAACATGCGTGCTATTCCTCTGCTGCTCGCTTATATTTCACATGTCAAAGCATATTAACCTGTTGAAAATGTAAAGCAAGCTAAAATTAAAGGCTAATCATATAATTTTACTAAACGATCCCCATGTTATTTAAATATGGTTGTGTACCTTGAAGTAACGTGAGAAGTTGTGCCTCCGATATACATCGCAGGGTCGTAAGGTAAGAGCTCCTTGACATCATAAAGAATGGTGTACAGCACAACAGCAAGTGGGTTCAAAGGGAGGGAGAAGTAGATGGAGCGGCTTTTATATACAGTGCAGCACTGGAAATATCTATAGTGAAGTGAGAAGGTTACGGTGTGTGCTATTTGTAATTGCGAGGAAAGATGTTCATCAGGAATGTGGATTGATTTCAGTGCCTTTAGTTTGGGGAAAAAAAAAAAAAAAAAAAAAAACTGCTCATATCTATAGCAAAAGATCTGAGTCGTGTATGCTCTGAAACTAGTGGGTTTCAATGACAATTAGACCTTGACGCTTGCTTTTCATAAACGTCTTAGTGACTTCTGCAACTTCCTGATACAATTTTGGCCGAAGTAGATGTCCATTTGAGAGGTAGAACTAGAACTTAAAAATTCAATGCTACAAATGGGATTTGAACCACAGACCCTCCACTTACCAGGAGGGTGCTCTAATCATTAAGCTACTGTGACAACCTGCCAGAATGACATTGAATTCTCAAACCAGTTCGTATTTCTCCTGGTAAACCACAAAGGCAGTCTCACATCAGAGACAATTACCCCAATGGTGACTTACTATTGCAAGTACTTTATGTCCCGGATTAAGTAACCTTCAGATGGTAATTATTATTTATTTATGCCAACAAACTTACTGTTAGTGTTTTTAAACACACAAGCCGTGTGTGAGCGATGTTTGAGAGTTAGAACTGGAACCTAAAAATTCAATGCCACAGCTGGGATTTGAACCGCTACCAGGTGGGTGCTCTAACCATTAAGCTACTGTGACAACCTGTGGTTTACCGGGAGAAATACGAACTGGTTTGAAAATTCAATGTCATTCTGGCAGATAATCGATGCTGATCTCAAACCTATGCCGATTTTTCAGCAACTTAATTATGGGAAATGTCTGCTCGCACATGTAAGTGCTGCCCAACATAGCTATTACTTTCACAGCATTGTCAGTAAGATTTGGAAAGTGTAAACCAGGAAGACTTATGTAGAGTTCTACACCACTGAGAGTGTTGCATTTCTCAATAAGTCGACGGTCACATCTTAACTCGATTAGCTCCATTTGAATTGCTGCATCTTAAATCTCGTTAACATTTGCTGAAAGGGGGTGTCAAAATACAAAACATTTTTTCTAATGTTTGTATATCAACATTAAGAGTGTCAAATGAATTCTACTCTTCCCAAGCTGAATCAAAATATTTAATATTGGAGACAGAAGACATGGTAGGTTTTGAAAGAGCCATGGCTATTGAAGCAAATACGTTATGCTCACGTGGTTGTCGTCAATTTGAAGCAACAACCGTTTCCTCACTGCGGTAAGCTGGCAACTCACCGTTCTGCTGAAGATCTGATGTTCTGGGCGCCAGTGTATTTTCAATACACAATATCTCCTCTCGTTGTTTCCCAGGCCTAGGTCAAGCAATCTTACCCTTTAACTCGGGATATGCGTGGATGTTTGTGAATGACGACAACACCAGTCTGATTTATAAATCAAGTTTATTAACTTCTTGAATTGTCGAGAAATTGCCGACCGAGTACTAAAAGAATAACGATAATACTTCTGGTTAAATTCGTAGACTGGAGAATGTGCAAGTTTACAATTTTGCACGTGGCGGGCAAATACTTTTGACCGCGCTGCAATGAAACGCAGGTCTCATGCTGCGTGCCTTATCGCTGAGCGTTCCGTCGCTGTGACTAACTGATTACCTTCCCTAGATGTGACAAACCTTTCACTTTTTCCGGTAATGAGTCTATCTCACTAGGGCGTCATATCCAGTCGGTGAGCCTAGCATCACCTGGAATTTTAACCAGAGTGACGCTGCCTAGGTCACGTAGGCACTGTGGCTAATGACTTTTTGCAACCTGAGACGGACAAAATAGATTAGCTTAACGACCTGGTTCAACAACTGCCCTTGTACTAATGATACCTTTTACCAAAACAGTTAACCAGCTCTTAATATTTTTTTCTACTTAAACGTGCATTCTGAATATTTTTATCTTACTGTTATTTCTCATTTTATTTAATTGTTAATTTTGATTGCTTTCTTATTATTTCGTCGTATCATTGTTTCGGCTTCACTACGTATACCTGAGTTCAGCGCGACGATAACCCCTAGATACCCCTAGGTCGCGGGGTACACTCACTTGGTGCGCTGAAGGAAATAGTAGCGTCTGTTGACATGACGTTATGGACCTACACGTGCTTTCTTGTGTTCTTTTCTGTTTTAGAGATTGTCATTAAACTCTTTACTTAAGTAATGCACAGTCCGCGCCTGATTGCTCTATTCAATCATTTGGTATGTAGCTGCACTACCTTACTACGTCGACCTTCCTCTCCTAAATATGTACGGGCTGTAACCGTGAACACCGATTTGCGCAGCACTGTCCTTTAACGCAGTGCTTTTACAACTTACGGATTAAAAGTAGTGTTATAATAGCCTTCCTTTTTGTCCAAACTAAGCCAGAGCCAGTGAATGGATACATGTTATGTATTTATAAAGCTATATGGTTCCTGTTCCGCTCTTGAAAACGAGATTCGAGCCATCTAAAAATAACTGCGTATAATACATTGCATTTGCATACAAGGCAAAATAGACAAAGAAGCAACCTAAACAAATACTTTGTATTGGCGAGACATTATGTGTCATACAGATTATCCTATACTTTATGTATCCAGTCATTTTTGTGCAAACCCATTTATATTTCGTCCTTTTAGCACAATATAATTGAAACGTGCACAACTTCTCCATATAAAGTGTTGCCATTTCTCTCCACAGTCCCACATGCACCTCATCTAACAATGGCCTCATAAAAATAGCATCATGCGCTGTTTACTGCTATACACGATCTAAAAGCAATACGTTCATGGTTACTAGTATGATTACGACATACATGCAGAAGAGCAAAAGGTTGTGACTGGATTCTCCACACCGTTTACAACGACTGCTTAGATACTTCCTAGGTTTCAAAAGGGAATGCGAATATTAAATAAATGTCAGAAAAAAAAAGTATCGGGTATTTTTTTGCATTCACTTTTGAATTCTAAAGCGCATGTAGTATAATAACCTAAATCTGTTGGCTACTTCCCGGAAGTATAGTACATCCTAGAATTAACACATCACACCTAAGGTGCCACACGCCAACTCCAACTGGTTTGGCAGGTATCTTATCGGACTGTAACATTGACAGTTCTGTTCTCCGCTTTGGCCAATCAAGGCTGCGTGTTAGGAATGGTGACACTAGCTATATCTTCAAGGATGTCCAAGCACAGACTATCTCGATAATGCTAATTTAACCAAATTTAGGTGCTGTTTCCTCAGAAACTATGCAATCCAGTGAGCTGGGACTTTACTGAAGGTTCAATTAGTTGATTTTAGTCATTCATTGCATAAAAAGTTTTTCCTTCCATTTACAATAATTTATTATCTTAAAAATGCATGAATAATTTTTTATTTTTGTCGTGAATGATTTTATCACTAACATTTTAGTCTAAATTAAAGAGTATGGTTGGTTTTACGATCCACATAAATTTCAAGTCCTTATCTTTGATAGTTCCTGAGAAAATTGTATCAGGAAGTAAATCTGGGAGAAAATTACTTAAAAAGTTACAACACAAAGTTACTTGCCACAATGAGGGTCATAAGCCCCCTGCAACATAATCTATGTCCTCCATGTTCTCACCTTTCCTCTTCAGGTTTCTCTTCTGTCTTGCTTCCTTGCTGAGTTCTTCAAGTGCCACAACAGCTTTTTTTGACTCGTCCTGATCTATCGCTTGGAGCTGTTGAACCGTATTACACCCTGGATCTATACCAAGCTGCTGCAGAACCCTGACTCTTCCTAAATAAATATTTATTTTTAAAATAAATATTATTTAATTTTATTAAATAATAAAATGGCATCATATGCATCAGTCTTCATGGTATGCAGCCCCACAAACAGTCTTTGGAATCCTGGTCCAGACAACACTTGAAGGATTCATTTGGGTTTTGCCATGTAGACGTCTTTTCAGCGGGTCTATATAACCCTATCTAACCCCTCTAAATATAGGCTGCATCAAGTTAAACAGCCCTGCACAACAGAAGTAAACACATGCGTACCGGGTTCACCGTTAGCTGCCTGACCTACTGCTGCTACCGACACACAGGTGTGTCACTCTAATTCTAGGATAGACTGTACATTTATCCTTACCTACAACTATGCAGAACAAATCAACTCATGAAATGTATGATCAATAACTTCACATTTCAGTCTTCTTAGATGATGCCACTCTAATTCTAGGACAGACTAAACAATTATCCTTACCTACAACTATGCAGAACAAATCAACTCATGAAATGTATGATCAATAACGTCACATTTCAGTCTTCTTAGATGATGCCACTCTAATTCTAGGACAGACTAAACAATTATCCTTACCTACAACTATGCAGAACAAATCAACTCATGAAATGTATGATCAATAACTTCACATTTCAGTCTTCTTAGATGATGCCACTCTAATTCTAGGACAGACTAAACAATTATCCTTACCTACAACTAAGCAGAACAAATCAACTCATGAAATGTATGATCAATAACTTCACACTTCAGTCTTCTTAGATGATGCCACTCTAATTCTAGGACAGACTAAACAATTATCCTTACCTACAACTAAGCAGAACAAATCAACTCATGAAATATATGATCAATAACTTCACACTTCAGTCTTCTTAGATGATGCCACTCTAATTCTAGGACAGACTAAACAATTATCCTTACCTACAACTAAGCAGAACAAATCAACTCATGAAATGTATGATCAATAACTTCACACTTCAGTCTTCTTAGATGATGCCACTCTAATTCTAGGACAGACTAAACAATTATCCTTACCTACAACTAAGCAGAACAAATCAACTCATGAAATGTATGATCAATAACTTCACACTTCAGTCTTCTTAGATGATGCCACTCTAATTCTAGGACAGACTAAACAATTATCCTTACCTACAACTATGCAGAACAAATCAACTCATGAAATGTATGATCAATAACTTCACATTTCAGTCTTCTTAGATGATGCCACTCTAATTCTAGGACAGACTAAACAATTATCCTTACCTACAACTAAGCAGAGCTAATCAACCCATGAAATGTATGATAAATAACTTCACATTTCAGTATTCTCTTGAATTCTCACCACAAAGAATAATTGCTTTAGTACCATAATCGCCGAAATATTAGTTTTCATTTGGAACATTGCTAACCTTAGATTTAGCGTCCTAGATGTACTGGCCTTCACCAGAGCCTTATCAAGTTAGTAGTTAATGACCCAGCGAGATGCCTCCTCGGTAACGTCTGAGGCTCGCATTCGGGCGGTCGTGGTTTCGTTTCGGAGGCTTACCTTCCTGACCCATGGGTTTTTTCGGGGGTTTATCACTGGGAAGGAAAGTTGCATCTCCCGAATTTTCAATATCTCCATTTCCGTTCACATTCTTGTAACTCTGATATTTCAGGGTGGAAAGTGTTGGAGATGAGCGAGTTCGGTGCCGCTGTGTGAGGACTTTGTGAACTGTAACTGCTGTTCTCAGCAGATGTAGGCGTTGTAGTGCCTGATTGGTGTCTAAATGAAGAATCTCAGCACACCTTAGGGACTCATATTGGCTCGAACTATTCGCCCAGGTTCGGACATACAGCCCCTCTCTTCATCCCTTCCTCCAGGGTCTAACATACGTGCGTGCGCGCGCGTGTGTGTGTATGTGTGTGTATATGTTAAAATTCCATGTCAGATTTAGTTTCTAAGAGGGATTTGGCAAATCGATGTTAACGTTAAATTGTGACTAAACTTATACCAATTAAGTGAGAAATGCTTTACAGCATCGTTCATACAATGTTGCGCGACGGTTAGTGAAATAATAAATCATTTATATCCATTCGTCAAGAAGGTAGATAACTCCAAATATTTGACACATATTAGTTTTGTTTTATTTTTGGGCGAAACGGTTCTTTATTGAAAATAATTGTATTGGATATATGTACTTGTTGCATTGATGATGTGGAATCCCTGGTTAACGTCTGACCAAAGCCGTGCCTTCCACCCATTATAAACCTCTAAGGTTTCCCTTTCATAAACTTTAACCTGAGTAACTTTAAGTAGAAAAGAAAAATCATTACTTCTTATGAATCTTTCTTAAACGTAAGGAAACGGTTGCACATTTTAATGAAAAAATGGCAAACATCGTTTCAATTCTATTATCTGAGTGGAGTAAGAAAAGTTATGATCTTTCAGTTTTTTCTTTCTGAAAGCTTTTTCTACGGTTTCAATACAAATTACTCTCTTCTACTTGAATTCCTTAAATCTGCTACGAGATGTTCCCCCAGGGTGCTCAAAATTATTCTTCTCCGTTTTTTATCATCTGCTCTGCCTAATAGAGTGAATCTGCATCGCAGATTCGGAGTATTTAAATCGGGTGCTCTGTCAAAGGAAGTATCCCTCTCTTCGAAATGTTCTACAGAACATTGCCGTTGTCTGGCAAGATAAATGCCAGGAAAGTCGAGTGGAAGAATTCATGTAGTAAAGCTTTAAAGCAGGTATTCTATTGCTTCAACCCTAAAGGTATAAAAGTGTGATATGACATTCCTCTAAAAGCCATTGTTTTGAATTGATTTGCTGATATTTTTATTCCATATTCAATAACATTTTATTTACACAATGTAGCCTTTTCTGCAGAGCACCTTCATTTGTGGCCATCAGTATCTCAGCATCTGCGTATAACATAATCTTCAGTTTTACTCCTGATACATTGATAGCTCCGTTAACGTTATATGATTAAATCCTTACATTTCGTCGATGTACAAATGAAAAGTACAGTTGCTTAGGGACAATCTTTTCTTAAACCACCACTATTTGTCACTGGTTTTCTGTTATTTATTTTTATTCTTGTATCAGCGGACACGCTTTTTATATAGTGCTTGTCAGTATAAACTAACCATACTCACGTATTTAGGATGTAATGTCTCTTACTAGGGAGAAGATGATATACAGAAAATAAATAAATAAATTAAACTATATAATAGGTACTATATAACATTAAAAATAAAGCCCGTAAAAGCTCCATTGTTCAATTGTGAAAATCTATGGCAATACTCCCTCTGATCTATGGTTCACTATGAGGGACATCAACAAAAATATCTAGTACAGGAATACTGACATCAGAAATAAAATTTGTAAGAGAAATAGCTGGGTATACGAAGCAGCAAACAAAAAAGAAATCAATACACTAGGAAAGAATTAAAAGTAGAATAAATCATATTATTGCTAAGTAATGAAATGAATGGGAAAAACATGTTCAAAGGATGAGGAATAACAGAATTCCTAAAATAACCATAAGTTTTAGATCCAAAGGCACAAGAAACCAAGAAACACCGAACAGAAGATGGGCAGGCCAAATTCGAGCCGGAACGGATTGACAGTCCAAGTTTAAGATGATGCTCTTAAACCTATGCATAAGTAGAGATATTGTAGATGAACAGAATAGAGAGTGCTGACTAATTGCTTCCTTTTACTGTTGATTGCATTTAATCTCAAACCTGCAGTTCAGTGAGTGAGTGAGTTGGGTTTAAGGGCCCGTCGACAACTAGGTCATTAGGGCCCCGTGCAGTTCATGAGTCAAGCGGAGACAAATAACTAAATTCAAGAGAGTCACGACATTACCAGACTTTATAAGCATTAGCCGGGCTGGTAGGAAATAAGGGCGAACTGTTACGAAATTATAGGCAGTGACGTCGCAGGTAATAATGCTACCGTCCCTCGTAAAGTGTTTGGCGCTTGCCGCTATTGAGCTGCCTGTCTCTCTGGCTTTGCATTCTTTGTAATGATAATGATTTGAGTATAGCAACTAGAAGCCAATTACTTAAGAATTCCTGTACCTGACCATTACAAAGAGATCTTCTTCCATAAATATTAGCACACTTTTCAGAATACTATCTGAAATTAAGGGGCAACATTTAAAGATACATGCAATTTAGCTTGGTAATTACTTTCAGATGGCGATTTCACACCTGCATTTGCATTTTTATTCACGAAATGCATATTTACATAAATTTGTATTTCAACCACGTCTTCTTTGATTTAAGACTGATAATGATCAATGAACATTTTGTAAAAGCAGCATGTTTACGAATCTTTATGCAAAGAATAATTCACACAAAGTATCCTTTAATGCCACTGTAGTTTCGTAGATTCGTTTCAAAATAAATTATCAGCGCTAATCTGTTGAAAATAAAAAGCTATATAAAATTTATAAAGAGTCTGTAAGGAGTATCAAATTGAATTTTGCAACCAAAGTATGTCACATTTATTTTTACTTCTAGTAAGTGCATCACAAGGCGTATTTTGTGTCCCGTATGCATCCCATCCCACAGTAATTTAAAATTTAGGATGGGCTACACAAAACTAAAAGTAAAACGTTTAACACCTCAACGAATATTACCAGTATGATAATGTTGATTAAAACAGGTTGTATACACATTATACTCAGAATTAATTTACATAATGTGTTTACTTAATTTATGCGTTCAGTTGTATTGTTCTAAAAATGTATTTGAAACTGTTTATAGCAGAGCGCAAAGCAAAAATATGCAGCACACCTTGTAAATATGTTATAAATACCGCTGTACATAAAACTGGCACCATATTTTGTTTTGATCGTTAATTATTTTAAATGAAATGCAAAATTATAAAAAAGAAGGCCAGTTTGCCAAATGTTTATTAGACATTGCCTTTAGCTTTAAAGAAAACACGCCAATGTTTTCCAGCAATGCTCTATACTTGAGTATAAAAACAGGGCTAGGAGATAGGCTTTAAGTGAAGTCAAAGTAGCAACGGATAAATCCATAAAATGACATTGAGAGCTGGTGCAGCCACACACACACACACACACACACACACACACACACACACACACACACACACACACACACACACACACACACACACATATATATATATTTCACAAACAAAAATTGTGACATCTGCCTGACTTTGCAGGTGACCATAAAGATCCAGAATACAAAGATGTATGACAAAGTCAATTTTAAGAAGAAAAAAAAATGGTTAAAATTAAGATTCAAAATATCTAAAGAAACATTAAATGATTATAAAAATAAGATAACAGTTAACACATTGAATACAAGTGATTATTTAAAATATATAAACAGTGTCATATATAAGTCAACAGTAACCCATTTGTGCAATAAATACCATGTTGTTTAAGTTTACATTATTTGCTCGCTAACTGGATCTAGGGACGTTATCTCACGAGTTGTATGCTTTGTAGAAAAAGTAAATCCCAAATAATTCATTTTCTAAAGTGGTAGTGGCCCTCTTGCTAAATTTATTTAAATAGCCACCTAACTGTACATATTTGCAGATTATAAATAGTTCCTTGTGGCGTTTTATATTGTTGCAAGTTTACTAAAAGATCGCTATTTGTATTCCTTGTGTTATTAATTAAATCGTAGTAGATAGTTGTATCCTTTTATTGTGTGGTATGTGCTGATTATAGAAACCTCCAATTGGACGAAACCCAACTTGCGAAAGCATTCTATATATAAATATTGCGTCTATTCAAAAACCGCTTGTCTATATGCTCGTATGTAAAGTGATAAGGAGTATATCAACTTTTATCATCGTTATTTTTTTCTAAGTTTTTATATACATCTGAATACATACAAAGGTCGGTGTGTGTGTGTGTATGTGTGTGTATGCGCTTCTTACAGGATTCTACATTGTTACACCGATTTTCACCGAACTGAACTGTAATGTACTGTCTTCTTCCACTCTATTCCAGACGGTTCATTATTTAACTTTATGTGATGACTATAAAAGGTCGCAAAACCATTTGTGGTTTTGTCGAAGATAATGTAGTGATTACCTTTACACGGTATCACAAAATAACAAACTAACAGCGAGTTCATAGAATATTTCTCTCCGATATCCATCATGGAGTAACACAGTCAAATTTGGTCTTTCTTTTGTTTTGACTTCTTTGTATAATTATTTAATGAGAATAAACAAGAGTAAGTCACATTGCTTAAACTGGAATATTTCATTTTAATGACAGTTTTTATATAAATAGCAAGGAGGTAGCCCAGATGGAAGTCATTCAACTGCATTAAGGAGAAATAATCATTACAAAGGAGGTAGTTGGGATGTTCAACACAGTTGTTGTAATAGACCTGTGTTTTTTCTCAGAATTGTTACTTTCTCTACTGGTAAGTAGGGGAAGTACTGTACTCCACCCAAAAATTCGATGTCAAGATTTCACCGGAATCTGAGGACCCCTGAATAAAAAACAGAATTTTTATAAAAAGGTCCATGTGTCTGTCTGTATGTGTGTGTTTGTGTGCCTGTGGACAGCATAACTCAAAAACGAAAAGTCGGTTAAAAACCAAAGTTGGTACTTAAGTTTATTGTCATTCAAGGATGCGACACGAAGATTTGAAGAAAATAGCCCCACCCTAAACTACCCTTTACATGGAACATTTTTCGAAGATTTTGATTTTCTTGAAAATGGCTCTAACGATTTTGATTAAAATGCCATATGCTTGAGATATTTTGATGACAAATGAAATGTGTATCTTGACTTTTCTGGCTATAGCCCCTGTGGTCGTATTTGCTCTCGATGACTTTTGCATAACTGGTAAACCGTTAGAGGTAGACCAAATCATACTGTACAACAAATGTAGATCTTGCTGAAATACACAATTTATGTCTCAATAAATTTTCTTGTAGATTGAACCATGTAGGAGATATTCCTTGTTATGTGTGTGAGTTTCTGAAAACTTAAAACTTCCGTGAAATGGAACATATTTGTTCATTTTTTATATGTTAAGTGTGCAAAGAGAATGGAATCTCAAAGCTTTAAAAGATTTGACTATCGCACAAAGCCTACTGCATTCTAATATTCCCCTTGCACTTACACGGAAATAAGCAATAAGATAATTTGTACAAATCTTAATTTCAACTAACACGAAGGTGAGTGAGTGAATGTGTAGGGTTTAACGGCCCGTCGATAACGAGTTCATATTTGGGCCAACACTAGGAAGATATAGGAATCAGAGTTTGTAAGAATGGTTAGTACGAGGGTACAGAAAGTCATGTGAGTGCAACACATCAGATTTTTATTATATCTAATGTTGTTCGTCTTTATAGTTTTCTGAGAATTTTAATTAACTCTTTAAGTGTAATAGCTTCAAATGCTTCCAAAGAAACGCAAGGTTCTTGGGCAAGTGCAGGTTTACAAGTTAAAGGAATAAAACCAGCAACGCCGGTGTTTCAGGCAGTATGCAATGTATTGAGATAAGCAAATTTTGCCTCGGCAAGTGGAAGGTTACATTATAATAAATTCTGTTCAAAATTCTGTGCGTATGGCACTCTGAACCAATGGTCAATTGTGTTTTCGGAGCAATCTTCTAATGTTGTTTTAAAAGTAAAGTCTCAGTCGAGAATATCTGACAGTTGCTCAGGATAAGTGATTTGTAGAGATAAACTTTGGTGGAGCTCAATTTTTCTCTTACTGAACGTATGTTTTACTCCACGTAGACACATGCAGGAAGTAGGAGGCGCCTCTGCAGGAAGTTTGGAAGAACCCTTTCTGTGGGCGAGACTGCCCATGATATACGTCCACTAAGTTTCCAGTGGCTTGTTTGCCTCCTCGACCCCTCGCTAAACTTTCTACACAATCCATGTAAGTGATGCATCTGCTATGTCACAGATGGTTGGAGCAACCATAATGATGATAAACGGGATAAAAGTACGTCTAGGAGGAATAATAAAAGTAAAGGACGTAAGAAGAAATATGTGATACATAAAGCAGAAGAAAAATAAAGGTAACTAGAACGAAGGAGAAAAGCACTCAATGAGAGTATTAACAAAAGTATGGACAAAGATACGAGATAACCCAGAGATAAGACAGAAGAAAATCTGCTAAGTGAAACAGTGGTGACGACGAAGGCAGCAATAAAGTAGAAATGTGGTTTCAGCGGTTCTTATGAGACAAAGAAGATTACAGAAAATAAGGGGACACTGAGTTCTATAACTTAATCAGAAATGCTGCTAACCTGCAAATGTAGGAAGGGTTAAAGTTCTTGCTTTCTAAGCTGAAGGCATAGCATCTATATATGTTGCCAGAACCTTTAAAAATGACGAATTAGAAGCAGAAGGCAATGTCTTGTTAAAGGAAAATATCCCTCGATTTTATTTGTATACAAGCAAATCATTTACATAAAACATGAACGCTTATTCATTTAAAACTGTTGCAAGTTTATGTTATAGAGTATCTATGTGTATAATGATTTACGTTTTTCTTATGTTCAAATATAATTAGCTGTTTTAATCTATTGTTTGTGATTATAATAAGTAATCTGAGTTATTACTTTCTCTGCTACGTATACTAAGGGAAGTATTGTATTCGACCCAAAACTTGGGTGTCGAAATTTCACAGCAAATATATGGATTCAGACTCCCTGAAAACAAATAAAAAACTGTGTGTGTGTGTGTGTGTGTGTGTGTGTGTGTGTGTGTGTGTGTGTGTGTGTGTGTGTGTGTGTGTGTCTGATCAGCACAATCAAAAACGAAAAGTTGGTTAAAAGCCAAAGTTGGTGCTAAATATACTTCAAGGATACAACACGAAGATTTGGAAGAAAATTTCTCCACCCTAAACTACGCTTTACATAGAAAATGTTTAGAAAGCTGATTTTCTGAAAGATGGCTCCAGCAATTTTGATTAAAATGCGATATGTTTAAGATATTTTTATAGCAAATGAAATATCTACTTTGAATTTTCTATCCCTACTCCATGTAATTTTGTTTAGTGTTAACTTTTGTATAACTGGTAAACCATAGGAGACAGACCAAATCTTACTATATAGCAAAGTAGATCTTATTAAAACTATTTATTTCATATTCATTTCCTGTGTGTATTAAACTATTTCGGAGATATTCCTTGTTATTTGTGTGAGTTTTAAAATACTTTTCTCAAATGGAAGGTCCTTACTCACTTTTTTATCTCTTGGTCGTGCAAAGAGCGGAATTTCAAAGCCTTCATACAGCGACCAACTTTAAAAGATTTAACTGTCCTCAAAATCTACTTTATTTCTATACTCCCCTTGCACCTATAGACAATTTAGGTGGTTATAAAATGTTTGCAAATATTTATCTCGCCTAACATGAGGAGAGAGTTGTAAGAGTTTGTAAGAATAGTTAGTACAAGAGTAGAGAAAAGTCACATGAGCACAACACAGATTGTTTCTTTAGTTTTTCTGTATAATAGGCAGAAGTTATTTATTGTATTTCAAAGAGAGCGTGAGAAAGGATGAGAGAGCGATGGAAGGAAGAAGAGAGGGAGAAACTGCGGATGTTTCAGGGTGCAAGAATGAAAACTGACATGCTACATCTTATTGGTAAATTAACTGCCTAACTGTAGGAAAATTAAATCAACTGTACTTCAGAACCAATTGCAGTGTATGGACAATCTTATATATATTCACACTTTACACTTTGAAGTTCACCCTCGTGTGAGCAAACTCCAATTGGTTATTCTCTCTTGTTATTTATGTATTTGTTTGGTTGGATTTAATAAGCCTCTCTAGTAAATATAATGTTTGACATCTTTCCTTCTTCTTTCAATCTTGAAATAATAAAGCGATATGAAGAAAGCTCGAAAGCTTTGCTTCTATCAGTGGGAATGCACAATGTTTTCTTTCAATTTAATGTGCTCTCAATATATTTCAGATAGTGGTATGTATGACAAGCAGGTGCGCTTAATCCCATACTGCAGCTGTTTGTATACTGTATAAATTCACAACACATTATGCTCTCATATATGGCGCTCGTTTTAATCTGGCAAGCAGTATCAACCATTGGAGACCTAAATGTCGCGTTCACTCTTCGTTGCTAGCTAAGGAATTCTTTTGTTATGCTTCTGTAAGGTAAATTTAGCAGGGCAATTGGGTATAAACAAAAGAAGACGAAGATGATTTATATAAAATAAATCGACGAACGCACGTAGGAACACAGAAATCTATTCGTAATACTGTTTTCTGCTTCTGAATGTCAGATAAGTAGTAGATAATCGTGCAGTTTCTCAACAAGGTTTGTAAGCTTTAGATTTTAAATATGTGCTACATAATCCTTCCATTATAAAACACCGGTGTAAGATAAGTCAAGATGAAGCATTATAAATACTCCCATTCTCAATACGATCCGCCTTTCCATGTTGAATTCAATTCCGAATGAGATCAATTTGGATACGCAAGGCTCAAGCATAAATCATTCATGCTTCTATATTAGTCACTCAACGCCTCCGTAGAACAGTGTTAGCGTGCCTGACTCTGGCGAGGACTGCAGTTCGATCCCCGGTACCGGCGTGGGGATTTTTCTCCCGCTGGGAGGTCTGGTACAGGGTGCACCCAGCCTCGTTAGGTCCCTGAGGGGCTAATTTAGGAGCTCCTGGATAAAGAAGTAGCGACACCAGGTCGCGAAGGCCACATAACCGGCCGGGAGGGCTTGGGTGCTAACCGCGTCCCACCCTCCATTTCTGCACCCCACTCTAACGCCTGTGCTGGGCAGAGATAGGGGGCGCAGCAGCCGGGCGGCAAGCCTTGGCAGGCAACGGACTGTTGCACAAGGAGTTACGTTAATCACTTGGTTTATGTTGGTGAACCTGTAGAGCATACGTTTTCTGCGTACTTTAAGTAGGTTTTAAAGTTAATTAATGCTTTTTAGAAGAATATATTGCGCAATTGTAGAAACTGTTGTGTTTTATTACACCACGTTAAGCAAGAAAACAAAGTGACGAGCGTGCAGCGTATTACGAGTACAGTAGAAGATTCATATCGATTTGAATCCGGTAGGTGTTTCCATGCAACACAATTTTGTTCCCATCTCTCTTCTAAGAGTATGGGTTCCAAGGATTCAGTTTGATCTAAATCCGCGTTTCCATGCAGTATTCAGTCCCGAATGAGAACTCAAATTGATTTGAATTCCCGTGTAAACGTAGTGGCTAATAGCGGCAACGTCTCAATTTGGCTGTTTTTGCACGCCAAACTTAGAACAAAATATTATTGGACGAAGCACATTCATAACTGTAAGTTATTGGTATGTTCCTTTTCCGAACATCAAAAGTACTTTATTCTATCAGAAGAAGTAGGCACTTTGTTTTGTTATAACACAACTGGTTCTAAAAAATTTTAAAGTGACAAAGAATGCATTCTTACCTCAATGTGAGCCAAAGTGGACAAATCACATTTTTATTTTGCACTCTTCAAACGAATCAAGAAGTTTCGAAACCTAACATCAAACTGCTAACAGGTGGACATCTTACCCACATTCTCAAAGTAAGGTAAAGTGCAGACCATAGAGAAAACGGTTCAGCCATTCAAGTTATTTTCAGCATGTGAGGGGGTGTATTTGCGTTAAATAAAGCCGGAGCTCTTAGAACATCAAGTGATAAATTTAACATCACTTTTCTTGAAAGGCTTTACCTTCCAAGCAAGCTTACTTGTTGCTTATTTTTGGAAGTAGAAGATTCGACGAGACGACAGCAAAAGTCGATGTTGGAGTAACTTTGTTGGGATTTATTGGCAACTTCCACAACAGGAGCAACTTTTGTCCGAGAACCAAAGTTCTACTATATGAGCTGCTGCTATTGGTTGCAACTTGAGATGCCCTGCATCCTTCAGGATTTACGCATTCAATGGCTGCTTCTGTCTCTAAAACTTGATCGTAAAGTGACTTGTACGATGTAAGTTACAAAGCTGAACAGCATTCAGTAAACTCTGTTCAAATAACATTTTGGAAAATTAATATAAGTTCAAGCCGTTTATACAGTATATTCTATGATGATAATAGGCTCTTTTATGCTCTAAAACATATAGGTAAACCCTTCCTTGCGGGTTTTCTGAAAATGCAGATTGAAAATTAGGTGTAAATCGAACACTTAAATGTTTAGAATGCTTTATTCTCATTAATTTATTATAGTCATCAACCTCATGGATTATAGATGCCATAGAACATTGTGTAGGAGCAATATCACTTTTATGTAGATGCAATACTTTGAAAAAAGTTACTCTAAAGTACAGTAGAATCCCAAAAACTTGATCTAATGTGGACTCGGAGAGTGTTGAGTTACCGACATGTCTAGTTTCCCAGAATAAGAAGTCACAACTTATGACATAATACATAATACTGCAAGTTACATAAATGCATGTTCCAGCACAAGATAGCAACCAGAAAAGCATAAAACATCCTAAAAAGTATTAAGTATTAATAGGTTCCTCTTTGTTTGGTCCCTTTAACGGTTCCAATTTAATTTTCGTTCCCACGTTTACTATAGCGTTTTTTAGCATTTTCTCCTCGTTCACTGGCACAAACACAAGTCAACACAACACTAACAGAAAGACTAAAATCTGAGAAACGGCTCTGTAACCAGAAATATGCGACTCCATGTACGTACTGGGTAAAGTAATAAACCTTCCAAACAAGAATTTGTGCTATGTATCCAAATTATTAGCGGCAATTCGTTACTCGTTACAATAGTGTGTCGGCTGCTGATGTGATTAGATACCAAAAACAATAAGTAGGCAGTCTTTTGTTGCATAAGGGAGAATGCAGTAGGTTGTACACATATGTACACTAATTAAAATTTATTTATGCTGTTTATACCGCATAGTGGCTTATAGAAATTGTTACAGTGAAGTTCAACGATAAGAAATAAAGAGATTAAACCAAGAACAATCGTTGAGTTATACGGAAGGTCAAGTTATCGAGTCACTTTATCAGGATTCTACTGCACTCAATCTTGTATCTACATTGCGGTACGTAACTTATGTCTATTCTGGTACCCTGTAAACTACAATGCATTTCAAATTACACACTACAAAAAAGCAAAACTTTTAAATATTGTATTTTATCCTAACCTAAAATAAATTAAATTTATAAACCTATATCTAACATAACACTTTGTGCAGAATTTATTCTCATTGTCCGGCCGCTGTGTCCTCCAACCGCAGTCAATGCCACGTAGAAGTGCAGGTTGAGACTGGCGGCGGTCATCACGCCGACTCCCCCGAGCTAGCTTTCTATCAGGATAACTACTCAATTGGCCCTTCAAGGACCTAACGAGGCTGAGTGCACCGCGTACCAGAACTCCTAGTGGGGGAAACATCCCCTGCCGGTATCGGGAATCGAATCCGGTTACTTCACGCCAGAGGCAGAGGCTACCTTTGCACTACGGAAGCGGTCAATTTATGAACACTACTTTTTGAAAATATGCAGTGTTGAAAACAGAATTTAAAACAAAAAATACCCATATAAAAATAAATTAAAGTCAATAATATCTTGGTACCGAAAAGATTCTAACCATTATGTCACGTGTTGGAAAGGTGCTACTAGGATTATCTTTCCTACTCTTAGGTAATAGAAACGCATATAATTGGGCGAGGCAGTTGGGAACCATACTCCTTACAGTCCCTTGGAGACCCACTTGGTGGTAGCCCCACAGAATGCATAAGATCCGACATTTCAGAGCAGGAACGGACATTCACAAGCTATCTACACACAAACCCAATGATGTCCAACGTTTGCGAAAGAGGGGAGTTTGGGTTTACATCATTCCACTACACGTGGACTTTGCCCCTCTTTAACCCCCAGCCGTGCATTGAAGCGGCGGTTTGGTTACATGTACGTTGCGTTTGATTTTCGAAAGCACTTTCAAATCTTATGCGCTACACATCTGTTCATTAGTGACTTCTTTGATACTGTCTACGTTCAAGAAGTCAAACAATAGTTGGTGAAATAGTCGAACTGCATAGCCTTAGAGTATCCACCAAGTGATGTCACGTAACCTATTGCGGTATAGACTTTTAATATGGTTCAATTTGGAGAGACTCTGTTCACATTAATATATGTAGAGAAATACTCTTACACACACTATTCTTAGAAATGCTTATTTCTCTATCTACCTACACATTTTTTATCGACATAAGCATTTTCAGAAAGTAATTTACTACGAATTTTCTTGTAGGTGTAAGGCGAATATGGGAATACAGTGGGCTATAAGTGATAGTGAAATGTTTTTAAGAGCTAGTTGCTATGCGATGCCTTTGAAATATCGTTCTCTATTTGAGGCCAAAAAATAAAAATAACGAATAACGGCTGGCCCTGTAGCGCAGTTGGGAGAACGCTTGCCTGCTGTGCAAGGGGTCCCGGGTTCGATTCACGGCAGGGTGATATAAATTTTTCTCCAGCCAGGATTATTCCTCATTCTTTCCTGAGTCTGGAAGTATAATGGTGGCGCCGTGGCTGAGTGGTTAGACCGCTCGCCTACCACCTATGTGGGAACCGCATGTGGTATTCGTTGTGGACGAAGCGTCTGGACGGGTTTTATCCGAGTTCTCCGGTTTTATCACCCTTCCAATCATGCATTTCGCCTGCATTTCAAATCATCCTCTTCCTCATTAGCATACCTGGTGCTTGGCTGACCACCTGCTTCCAGGTCTTCACTCTGTCTGGTCCAGAGGTCCCTCTGCTCCCCGACAGGCGTCTGACTCTAGGCACTGACTTTTAAGTCCTAGGGTGTGTAAGTCTTACATAAGGGGAGGGTAATCAGGAAAAGAAAGAACGAATAACATTTTCCTATTTGAAAAAGTATAAGTATTGGAAAATTCAAACAAGTAGAAAGTAATATTTCCGAAATGGTTCATTCAAAAGTAAAACGAAGTATTTGACATAAATTATGTGTTTTAACCAGATCCACATTCTTTATTTCGTAAGCTTTTCTTCGTCTTTTACTGTTCACCATTTACGCAAGGCATCCAGAACGAAGAGGTCTTCTGAGGACATTCCCAGAAAATTCAAGGTATGAACTAGAATCGCCTGTTCTTATCCGTCACTGGATACTGACTGTTTGTTCTTCCGACTGAAGAAGTGGAGTGGGGTATAGCCACTCATTAGTAAGTTTCTCCAAAGAGATACGGTTGGACATCCCTGCTAAACTATATGCCATCACAAAGAATGTAAACAAGAATCACTGAGGACCACGCAAACAGCCCTCGTGAGTGGTGTATATCAAGGCCAACAGATGTGAGAGGTGGTTTTGTTACCTACGACGTAACTTCAGCAACACTTCAACCTTATTTCCCTGCCTACTGACTTTAAGGCATAGAAATTCCTATGCCTGCTTATAAGCCTACAAGTTGGCGGACTGTTTTTACAAATAATAAGAACCGTTATACGGGTCACTATGAAAGTTTTGAGACGTTAATAACTGAAAGTTGATCCACTCGAATTGGATACAGAATGAGTAAACTCTTCTCGGGTAGTGATTCTCCCACTGCAGGAATTTCAGCAGTGCAAGGATGAACAACACGTGGTAAGTATGTTGTCAGTCTCTACAATGGAACTTGTAAGAGAGCATTTTCACTCATCGACTTTCTACAATTTTAAAAGCAGGTTAAACCAGTGTCAGAGTCTTCAACGCTAGTCACAGGCTGTTGGGGACATTGCTCCTTCCTGTGCCACAGTTTTTCGGTGGTTTCAAGAACTTAAAAGGGCCGAAGTTCTTTGTAAGATGAGATGCCTCAGGCAGTGGCAATGACTGAGAAAAACATAGCAGCGTTGAGAAAAATGCTTCACGAAAATAGTCGCATAACATTTATATAAATTGAACGAGCATTGCAGTTCTGAAAATCCTCCATGAATTCCTTTCTGTGAGGAGGGTCACATCCCGACGGGTGCCTCACAATTTGACGGAAGGGGAAAAAAAAAAAAAAAAAAAAAAAAAAGAAAAAAAAAAGAAAAACACGCCCATGTTGAATGTGAAAGAAAATTCTAACAAGAAGGAGGGGGACTCCATACGGGTTTCTGATATCGCACAGGTGATGAAATCCGTATTTGTTAGTTTAATCCGGAGACCTAGTGGCAATAAGCGGTGTGGAACATTTTGTATGACAATCCATCGACAAAAGGGGTGCCGTCAAAGTGTACACAAGAAAATGGTGGCCTCATTTCTCCTAAAGGGTGATCTTGTATCAACCATTTCTCTGGAGAAGCAAAGCACGGTTACCGCTAATTGGTACACCACAGTTTGCTTGCCTAATGCTTTTGCCTAGCTTCAAGAACGGCGAGGGATCCTTCTCCATCGCGATAGTGCGTCCGTACGCATGACCAATATTACTATTGAGTTCCTGTAGTCTATAGAAGTCAAACTTATGATTCATCCACCATACAATCCCGACCTGGCCCCATGTGCGATGATAAAAGATTGCATTCCTGGAAAGAGCGAAAAAGCTCTCTTGGAAGCTCCTGACTACCAGCGCGCCGAGGATTGTTCATCCTTGCGCGCTGGAATTCCTGACGTAGGAGAGTCACTACTTGATACTACCTTACACACAAAGGATGGGGCTATCCTACCCTGCATCCAATTCGAGTGGCTCAACTTTCATTTTCTCACATCTCAAAACTTTCCTAATGACTCTCGTATAAGGTATTCACGCCAGCGCTGTCTCTTGTGCACGCTTCAACGCATAGGATCAAAGTCTTATGGAGAATAACTGAGGAAAGGAACATACAATTAAGAAACACCATCCAGTATTTGGCCAAGCTACTAGATTGGTGTTGTGAACCTGAAGAGGCAAGGATAGTATAAAAGGTTTTCCTTAATGTAACTGTCATACAAAAATTTGAAATGAAGAAAATAAGCAAGCTTAATGCGCGACATCACACGACCTTATCTACACTAAAAATTAAGCCACAGCCCAACAACCCTTATCAGACCAAGGCCTATCGCCCGGTCACCGCGTCCCCCATCTCGCGGACCTAACGAGGCTGAGTGCACCCCGGACCAGCTCTCCCAGCTGGAGAAACTCCCCACGCTGCGCGCCGGTACCGGGAATCGAACCTGGGTCTGCCCCTTTGCAAGCAACAGTGCTACCAGTAAACTAAGGAGACGACAAAACGTTATTTTGTTACCAGCTTCTTGTAGCCAGTGAAATATATTAGATAGAATTGATTTCGGTTGATAGATTTTACTGCGGTTGCAGCAGGTGCCTCAGACAATGAGAAAACAAAATAATAATCTAACATTTTAGGTTACCTACTGATTAAAATTAGAAAAAAGTGGAACGAATAAGCTCAAATATTCCAGAAATTATTAATTTCCTATATACCATTTATAGTGGAATCCCGGAATAACGGGGATCTTGGGAGACTTTCTTTAGCTACACCTTATAACGATTCCGAGGTACATCGAAATGTGAGCTCAGAAATTCGTGTAATAGTAAATTACAGTATGTTGTAAAGTATGTAATATACATAAAATGTACCACTTTTAAATGCAATTACCTCAGCTATGCTAGGGGTGTGTTCCAGTCCTGCAACCGATCTTAATTTGTACACTACAAACAATTATACTGTACCCATTTTATACTAACCTAATTTTGCATTGTGTTAAAGAAATCAGTAACTTTGTAAAGTTTTGGCATAATTTATAACGTTTTTCAGTCCAGTAACATGCAGGATATCTTCCTCCGTGTGCTCGTCTCGTTACTTCGGGAAACTCTTAGCAATGCAGTGCCCTAGGTAACGCTATCAATGCAGGGGCCGCAGTGGCCAAAACCATGCTACGGGTAGCAAAAAGTATATTTAAGTTCAGCTCTTTGAAGAAAATTTCAAACCCAATTTTTAAAAAGAAAAAACAAAGAAAGAAAGAAGGAAAGAAAGAAACAAAGAAAGAAAGAAGGAAAGAAAGAAAGAAAGAAAGAAAGAAAGAAAGAAAGAAAGAAAGAAAGAAAGGAAGGAAGGAAGGAAGGAAGGAAGGAAGGAAGGAAGGAAGGAAGGAAAGAAAGAAAGAAAGAAAGAAAGCAGGAAAGAAAGAAAGAAAGAGAGAGAGAAAGAAAGAAAGAAAGAAAGAGAGAAAGAAAGAAAGAAAGAAAGAAAGAAAGAAAGAGAAAGAAAGAAAGAGAGAAATAGAGAAAGAGAGAAAGAAAGAGAGAAAGAGAGAAAGAGAGAGAGAAAGAGAGAGCGAAAGAGAGAGAGAAAGAAAGAGAGAGAGAAAGAAAGAAAGAAAGAAAGAGAGAGAGAGAAAGAGAGAAAGAAAGAGAGAGAGAAAGAGAGAAAGAGAGAGAGAGAAAGAGAGAGAGAAAGAAAGAGAGAGAGAGAGAGAAAGAAAGAAAGAAAGAAAGAAAGAAAGAAGGAAAGAAAGATTGAGAGAGAAAGAAAGAAAGAGAGAGAGAGAGAAAGAGAGAAAGAGAGAGAGAAAGAGAGTTAGAGAGAAAGAGAGAAAGAGAGAAATTGATTAAAAAGTATATAAGTTGGAAAATTCAGTCATATGTAACCTTACGTTTATGATATTGTTAGGAAAATAATTAAACGAAAGTTTGGAAAAACAAAACAATGACAAATATTTGAAAAAGCACTGTTTTGAGTAGGATAATTTATTAAAAGATGTCTGACGTAAGTATGAAAAACTTCCTTATCATTCAAGTGCTTTCTTCTTCTATACAATGATCCTTTTTAATTTTTTTCACAGCTAACGTTTTCGGTGATATTACCCTAACTTTTGTATTGTAAGTGATACTGCCTCTGCTTCAGGTAAGTGGCAGAGAGAATAAAAAGGAAGATGAAGTGCTGTAGTTTATAAAGAATAAGCCAATTCACTCAGATAGTAGTCTATAAACTAAAAGCATTCAAGTCTAAAGTAAAACAAAGGAATGCTCTAAAAATGTATTAAGCATATTCATCAGTTCATGAATCGATTGTAGCTTAAAGCAGCAAATAATCTACCAGATTAGTAATGAAAACACCTACACCAGCGCCTCCAGTGCCATTATTATGTACTCACCTCGACACTAAGCATGTTATCGTCAACCAGATAACGCAGTTCAGGGAGAAGACATAATAATTATCAACCTCTCACCTCAGTGATCATGTGTTCTGGCTTAAGCCCAAAAGCGTGATACAGGTACATAGGTATCTTGGCCATTAAATCTAAATTTTGCTCGCTGCTGAACATAGTACATTCATTCAACTGTAACAGAACCATTCTATTACAGATTTCCTTCGTTTCGAAAGAATCAGTTCTAATTTAGTGAAGTTCAGTTCTGTTTAGGACAACCTTTAACTCTATGGTTCTTAATATCCCGTTCAATGTTCAGCGTGAAAGACTAATTTTCCCCATAGGCCTATTATGAAGGATGTGTTTCACCCACATGACTTTCCCTACTCTTGTACTAACCTTCTACTAATCTTCTTCGTGTTAGTTGAGATAAACATTTGTACAACTTATCTCATTACTTATTTCCTTGTAGGTGCAAGAGGAATATTATAATAGAGCAGGTTTTGAGCGATAGTCAAATCTTTTAAATTTTTGAGATTCCGTTCTCTTTGCATGCTTAACATAAAAAATGAACAACAATGTTCCATTTCACCAAAGTTTCAAGTTTTCCGAAACTGACACAAATAATAAGGAATATCTCCGAAATGGTTCACTCTACAAAAAATTTATTTATACATAAATGTGTGTTTTAGCGAGATCTAGATTTCTTTTGTAGTAAGACTTTGTCTATCTCTTACGGTTTACGAGTTATTCAAAAGTCATCGAGAGTAAACAGGACTACGTAGGCTGTAACCAGAAAATTCAAAATAGACCTTTCATTTGTCATAGAAATATCTTAAACATATGGCATTTTAATAAAAATCATTAGAGCCATTTTCAAGAATATCAACATTTTTTAAAAATGTTCCATGTAAAGGGTAGTTTAGTGTGGGGTCATTTTCTTCAAAAGTTTCGTGTCGCATCCTTGAAAGACATTAAACTGAAATACCAGCTTTGGTTTTTAACCGACTTTTCGTTTTTGAGTTCACAGACTGACATACGGACAGACACACAGACTAGCACACACACACACACACACACACACACACACACACACACACACACACACACACACACACACACACACACACACTGACATTTTTCTAAAAAATGCTTCCTTTTTTGGATTCAGGAGATCTCAGGACATATTTCCGGTGAAATCTCAACATTGAATTTTTGGGTGGAATACAATACTTCCCCTACTTAGCAGTAGAGAAACTAAAAATTAGCTTTATGTGCCGTGACTTCACGACACAGGACCACAGGCTTTGCTTCCCTTCCGAAGGAAGTCATGCTAAAGGCTTTTACACCCGAAAAATCAATCACTCTCCATCGAGTTTGAGCCTCTCTGCTTTGAGAATAGTCTGGCATAGAATATTGTGTTCTGAAATATACAGGATGAGCCAGAGTAACACCGAATAGGTTTAAGATGTGATTAAGGAGTTCTATTTGAGTATTATCTTACAGTGAAAATACGTCTGTAAGCGTCTTGCTATCAAGCTAGAGGATATTAGTGTTTCCAAATGCCACGTCAGGTTAGGTGAAATTTTGCCATATGGATCCTTATTCCCCCTACAGAATTGGATTATCCCTTATATTTTGTTTTCTCTGCATTTTGAAATTTCGCTTGTACTCTGTTTTTAACATTGTCAATGTTACCATTAACATAAAACCTCCGTTTGTTACTTAAATAGTAACGTATTCCGTCGTATATTATGTAGCACTTTTTAGCTTTATGATTCCCGTTATCAATCTCAGATATCAGCATCTCCGTTCATCAGCAAACTGTTCTCAATATTCCAGGATAAAGCTCACTTATGGGGTACCGTTGATCGTATTTTACTCTGAGTTTGCTCATGATTATTATGATATACAGCTTCAAATTTGTAATAATGACCATTGATTTCAACGATGTCTAAGGTGCTAGGCGTTAACGTCTGTGGCCCGCATTCGGGAGGTCACGTGTTTGATCCCCGTGGCCGACCTTTCTGAAACCAGGAATGTTGGAAAAGATTTCCATATATCCACATTTTCGTTCCTCCATTTTATTACATTAATCATTTCATTTCCCCTTTCACCCCATTAGGTTCCAAGCGTCGGCGAGCGTCATGGCAACAGCACGTCAGGGAGAACAAATGGGCTCTGAAAACCTCGTAACCCGAATTGGAAGGCGGGACATCATGGGACGATACACGCCCAAAGAGGGAGGGGAGCCGTTTCCGAGTAAGGATCCAAATGGGGGAGTGAGGAACCGACTGAGCCAGCCTCTGCAGGAGTGCTTCTACCTGAGAAAATGCAGAGACCTTGCCCTCTGCTCTGTTGTGGCAAAGTTCTAGCCGCCCTTAGGATGCATTCACTTCATCTATCTTCCCCGGGGTGCTCCGTCTGGGGCATAGGCACAAAAGATCGCCTTTCGGTTGAGATGCTATGTCCCTCTTAGCTGTTGTGTTTAACGCCCGCTTTTACTACTACGGCACTGCAGGCGGTGACACTGATGATACGTGGAATGAAGATGGAGCACCGGTGGAATGAGATGGAGGGGGAAACCGGAGCACCCGGAGAAAACCCGCCCTGACGCCGCTTCGTCCACCACGAATACCACATGCGGGTCCCTGGGATCGAACCCGGACGTCTAGGTGGTAGGCGAGCGCGCTAACTGCTCGGCTACGGCGCCGCCGTCCCTCTTAGCAAGTTGTTATTGAGCCATTGAGTCTTTAGGGTTTATTTTTTCTATCACCAATGTCTAACTCCAGCTACATACAGTAGGAAACCATTATCCCATGTGATCCTATTCAAGAAAAATCCAATAAAAAGCTGAAGCTTGGAGGAATAGCTAGTGAAATATTAACTAGAGTCTTTTAAAAGTCAAGTGGTTTGCTTATTTACGGGTGTGTGCACTGCACCCTTCAGCAGGTACATTAAGCACGGTCGTTCCATGTTCAACACTGGAATAATGTGTGGTCCGGTTAAGCTTGAATGCTTCTGCTGCGTAAGGAGCTATCCCTAAATTCAACCCCTGTTGGAAGCGGTGGATTACTCCCTTTCGTAAATCTCAATTTTCTGTAGATCCCCCTTTCTAAGAGCCAATTCATTCTCGTAAAATCCACTGACTAACCGAGTCCAAATACAAGGATAGGGTGGAAGAATCCGAGTTAAGTGAGTGAATCAATAGTTTGTCATCGAAAATTACGTACTCTTAAGCTCTTGCAAGTCACACTGCAAGAGGTTTCATACGAATATGCTTCTGCACTGTCACTATGTATTGTCGTGTGTAATTCCAAGTTCCAAACGGGACAATGAAGCAGCTTTCGAAAGCTAAGCTACAACGTGCATAACTTGTTCTCATTAATGCCAAATATTTCCAAAATGTTTCACCTGATGCCCGCAGGTAGAAGTCCGCTCTTCATACAGCTATGGAAAGCATATTTTCTCGTAAAAACCAAACTTACATCTGACAATAACTTAGAATACATGAGAGGATTGAAAAATAAAACCTATAAAAGCCAGCATAAAAACAAAATATCGGCTGAACCATTTAGTAATCATGATATACAATAAGTTATCAATATGAAACATCAACCAAAGTTTACTGTATATTAAATGTGCAATATGATATATTCATTGTTAACGATTAATTTAACGAAAAGTTTAAAAGCAAATATTTCCCTTCAAACGAATAAATGTTTAATGTTGGGCATACTCTTTTATCAAAAAATAAAGAGACATGCAATTCATTTAGGTTTGCATAATTAATGAGAAGTAATTAAACATAACTCGAAGGTAGCTTAAACCTGACTAAGATATATTCAATATTCTTATTTATTACTGTGCAGTTAATATAAGCAAGACAAAAATTAATTGTATTGAGCTTCAGTCTGATCTGAATCCATTTCTATCTTATTTAAATTAATTTTACTTAATCTTTTATATAAATAATTGTTCAATTAATATGTTAATATGGCCCATTTGTTAATTTCTCTAACACACGAATAGCACGCAAAGCACTTATGGCATACCCAAAAATTCGGTACCGAGGTTTCATTGGAAGAAAATTTGAAGTCCCCTTTAATCCGAGAAAAGCATTTTTAGAAAATGTGTGTTTATGTGGTGTCACTGACCAGCATAACTCAAAAACGAAAAGTCGATTAATTACTCGTACGAAGCTTCGTATGTAAGTTTTCCATTTCCCAAAGTTGAGATATTCATACAAACTCTACCCCAAGCTGCACTTTATAAGGAGCATTTTCAGTTTTGCCCTTTCAGTCTGGTGAAAATGAATGCTGAATTCAAGGAATTATATTGGATTCACATAAGCCTAAAAAGACATTCACTTTATCTGCAAGAATAGTCAATGTACTTAAATAAACTTGTACAAGGCATTTTCTTAAATTTGGACATCCAAGATGAAAACGCTTTCTTCCGCATTTTGTTCTAAGTCGTGTGCAGCCTCGTCTATGTTATACAAAACCATGAGTGGTTCACCTTTTGAAATTTGTACTATCCGTTTGTTATTCTGTGTTATCCAATCACCTGAAAAGTGGTTGTCACAGAGCAACGTCATGGAAAACGTAATATGGTCTCAAAACCTAGACGTGACACTGAATTTGTCAATTTCCAACCCACAATAAGTGGCTATCCAGGATAGTCTGAAAGAACAGTTAGTAGGGGGATCCAAAAATAACAGGAAGTAGTTCAGTAACAGTTCAGTCCCGGTTATTTTTGGGTCCCCATTTGTATGCTTACCTTTTCATCTCTTTCATTCAGAAAGAGATCTAAAATAATAACTAAAACCAAATTGAACGATGCCGTCAATTGGCAGCATCACATCAGCGCCACCGGTATGCAGAAGTTTGTCCATAAGAGTTCTTTACATGCCATTATATTTACTGTCATTGGTTTGTCCCATTTAAGCTTTAAGCATACTTAAAAGAATCGGTCTAGTTCGGGTTTGAACCCGCGCTCTTAGAATCAGAACTGAGCCACCCAGACCCAAAGAACGAGATCGAGGATGCATATTCGAAGGTGTGTCTCAGGAGTTGAACTCACATAACTTTCTCTACTCCTGCATTATTTTTACAAACTCTTGTTCCTCTATCTTCTTCACGTTAGTCGAGACAAACATTTACTGAAATTATATTATTGTTTATTTCCTTGTAGGTGCAAGGGGAATATGAGAATATAGTAGGCTTTGAGCGATAGTCAAATCTTTTAAAAGTTCTGTTCTCTTTGGCTGTCAAGAGATGAAAAAGTGAATAGCTACCTTACCTTTGAGTGAAGTATAAGTATTAAAAACTCACACAAATAACAATGAATATCTCCTAAATAGAATTAACTTTGTGTTTTAATGAGATCTGCATGTCTTGTATAGCAAGACTTGGTCTGTCTCTTACGGTTACATTACACAAAATTCATTAAAAGTAAGCAGAGCTATGTGGACTATAACGAGAAAATTAAAAGTAATCATTTCATTTGCCGTAAAAATATCTTAAAATGTGGAATTTTAATCAAAATTGTTAGAGCCATTTTTGAGAAGTTAAAAAATTTCGAAAAATTTTCCAAGTAAAGGGTAGTTTAGAGTGGATGATTTTTCTTCAAAATCTTCGCGTTGCATCTTTGAAATATATTAAACCTAAATACCAACTTTGGCTTTAAGTCAAGTTTTGAATCATGCTTTTCACACTCACACACACACACACGCGCGCGCGCACATACATACATACGCACACACACATACACACACACGCACATACATACACAACACACGGTCCTTTTTCTAAAAAATATTTTTTACGGTGAAATCTCGACGTCGAAGTTTTGGGTCAAATACAATACTTTCCCTACTTACTGTACATAGTAGAGAAATTGAAAAATACATTTTTCGTTATTTTCTGTTTAAAGACTTTTAGACTTCCAAACAGTTAGAGCTAATGAGCTGGTATATATTACATTTCCCTCAGAATTCTACGTATCTATCGAGATTACCCTGAAGTACATGTGAAGAGCCTTTTATATGAATTGTTGGTAGAATTGCTGTAGCAAGGCAATGAGTAAATGAATCTTGTGATTGCTGGATGCAAGATTCGTTTAGATTATATGCATCTGAGACATGGTTTCTATCGACCATGCAGGACTCGAACCCTTGGGTTGCCTCCAAATAGTTGAGAAAGCTCTCTGACAAGAGCCGAGAGAGTAGACAAAGTAAATAGCTGCAGTTCATTTCGCTCCGGCTTTCATTTCCACATGCCATCAGCGCCGCTCCATCCCGCTTCAAGAAGATGAAACCTTCCTCATTTTTACACAGAATCTCTGGACTTGAGTGTCAACGCTAAAACTTAAGGGGGAAGAATCATTAGGATAAACCACACCATCCGTTGTGTCTAAAATTATTTAACTCCACCCTTCTTTTTCGTTTGCATTTTCTTATAGTCATGGCGAAAGAAGAGCTTTAAAGCGTTAAGGCAATTCTTCGGTGAAAATTGAGCAATATGTATGTGTACCTTTTTCTTATTTTATGCAAACTCTAAGGGAGGTTGTACGGCGCTGCACTTCTAAGGTTTGAAATTATAATTTGCCAAGAATTGTTTCATTGTATTATTTTGTACCGTTTACTGCAATCTCAGATACAAAATTAACCGAGAAATTCTTGGGCGAAAATTAACAAATTTGTATACATTTCTGTTTGTTTTTAAAAGCAAAATTGAGTGAAAAGCCTAACATTTTCAAATCTGGTGATTGACTTTTCTGCAGAACTTTCCATTGCGCTATTTTGTAACATTTACACAGAATAAAACATTATAAATGAAATATGCGAAGTTAGACTATATTAATTTTCATTAATATTTGTGAATTCGAATTTCCCATTAAAACGAAATATGAAGAATTTTGCCACAATTTTAGATGAAGATGTGGTTATACATGTAAACAGTGCTCAAGTGTTCGGGTACAGGCTTATCAACCCATAGGCACCAGGCTCGATTTCCGGCCGAGGTTGAGAGATTTTTTTTTTAACCAGAATAATTCCATATACCCCTCAGAGTCTGGAAATATGGATGTGGGAACGAATACAAGTGCGAATGTGGGAACGAATACAAGTCAGTCATTTTAAAAGCTGCAAACTTTTTTCTACATTAAACAGGAAATTGTTTTAAAGTGCTGCAACTTAATGTCTGTATACCTATTGTACCGTTGACATAGACTAACTAAGTAATGCTAATCACTGAGCATCCGTGCTGAAAGCATCACATATATTTGTTGCTCCGTGGCTGACGTCACCTTGCTAGAAGAGAGGCTGAGTAACTATTAGCAGTTTTGAATGCTGGGTTGTACAGCTTTTTTGCAGCAAGAATTGTTTCTCAGTGTGTTTGTGATAATTCATGTATGTGAGACCATTACGAACTTAAATATAGAAAATACAGAGTAAGGTAAATAATTTAAAAAATAATTGAAAGAGTAACTTTGCGGCAGTAATCTTGATGTTCAATTAGAAGGTTGCCATGACATGTATGACAACATTTGTCTAGTTACTGAACCTCGAATTCAAACGCCTAGTACTTCCGCAGAGGCTTTTAACTTGTGTCGGAGAAGTTGCATGAGCACTAAGGCGTTCAGGTTTGGACTTGAGAATCTTCCCTGTCTCAACCGCAGATGATACGTATACCATACGATAAGATAAGTATCCTGCCAGAATCTCTTTCAAAGTGTGTTCTCTTCGGTCCGCTAGCGTAAGACATTTGTCAGTGTGTGTTGTAGTTCCCTATTAGCATAAAAAAGAACAAAAAGAAAAATATAGAAGGAATACAAAAAAGAAAGAAAAAACAGTACTTGTGTGCAATGCAGCTTGTATGGGATATGGACATGCAATAGATATTGACATTTTTTATTTTGCACTCTGTGAGATTGCTATGCATTACCTGCTATGTGTTACAGTAGGGGAACCCTATGGGAGATTTTGGGATTTCACTCAAGCATGGTAGATTAACATAGAGGAATACTTTGCATCCTGTTGAGTACCCCCACATATACCAGTTGGATGGGAATACATTACATTAATTTAAACCAGTGGTAGATCTCAGTATCTGGAACACATATTTTTGTATGTTAAGTTTTTGTCTCTAACCATTCCAACGCAGATATTTTAGTTTTGTCGAAAACAAGCTGGCAACACTGCAGATTGTGTGGGCGGTCAATAGTCTTGAAAACAATCTCATACCCTGCCTTATCCTTCCGTGTTTACTGTGCAAGGTAGGCCAATCACGGGCATTAGCTCCCAAAGTATTATACGAAAGCGAAAGTGCCCGACCTGTTTACATCCACAAACCAGTGTAATTCCCTGACCAACCTCAACGCAACGTTGTCGACTTACTGCATGTCTGAAAGAGCAGCTCGGAGTAGTTCTTTGCGTCTTTTAAGTGATTATTTCGAAACCCTGTGTGATGTCCCATAATTACTACCACAGCTGTCACAAATACGTTACTCTACGCATCTTACAAGTAACAAACTGTTATCTTCATACATTCTTACCAAGGTATGCTGGTTTAGCTACATGTTGAAAATTGCCCATTTCAATAATCTGACGATTTGGACGTGACGTGAAGGAGTGGCAGGGTCATGAACTTGCAAACCAAAACTGTCATCTCCACATTCTTGAGCGCGATCGACTTTTGTTTTATTTCGAAGGAAATAATTCAAGGATGACGGGAAAAATATAACGTACTGATTTTCACAAGCCGTAGCAACAAAATTCGTCAATAAAGTTTAGAGCCTGCAGCTGCAGTGAAACATGTATGCCGCACTCCGCGCCTCGGCTCGGATGACAATACTACGAGTTTCATACTTTCCTCCTTGAGGTGAGTATCATACTATTTTTTATTTGCGTGCTATTTTTCGGGTATTTTATTTGTCATATTCAGTGATAAAAAATCATGAAGATGTTTTTCAAAGCGTCATATTAAGAAAATCCCTCCAAATAATCATCAGATTATGGATCAGCACGACTAGGACACGAAGCTGAACCGTCTGCATAATAAACTGACGCCCTCGAGTATTTCAAAATAGCCATTGTTTTCTTTCCTTTTTATATATACATTTTTTTTAAAGTCTGTAGACGCTCCCCGCACCAGCGAAAGGGTATACATCATATAACCTCTTTTTCTTTCTAACATCTAATCTTCAAAATCTAATAGATTCTCACGACGCTCGTGTAAATCCCCATTTAGCATCGTTGGCTCCCCAACTATTAGTACAATTCGCTTTGAACACCTAGACAGCTTCTCGACTACTGGTATTTTGTATAAATTGATTTTATTTTTCCTAATAGTTAAGCTTTGTTTCGTTTCTAAAGAGATCTGTGCGGAATCTCAACGGTACCTATACGCAAAGGCTTTCTGCAATATATAAACAATATGTGTGTTTTATGCTATTACGTAACTACAAGACCCAAAAATGTACAAAGGTACATAGAGTTTCTACACTAAGGCGTATTTTCAGGACTTGCAAGATCATTGGAGTGGGGTTATGGAAGTCAGATATTATGCCAATGTTTCGTGTCTTTTTGCGTGAATATAGGAGAATTTTAATCGCGATTTAAAATGATCAGGACTGTACAAAATTTCAATCCTAAGATGCAAAGGATTCGCTTTAAAAGAATCTAGATAAAGCTACAGTAATTGAATAAAATAAATTAAATTGATTAATTCCTCACTAGGGTTAAAACTCTACTTATTCAATGTAGGGTAAGCTAGCTAGTGATGTAATACATACCTATGCATTTTTAAAATTTAACCTGAAAAATAGTCTTCCAATACGTATTAAAACCAAACAATAATAGGCGGTCCATCTAATCCGGCTTTGGGTTATGTAGATATACCTTCGCGCGCTAAAACAGTTGCAAAACGCAACGGGGAAGTTCGTGTCCTAGAGACGGCAAGTGTTTGTCGAACCCTTGTGCACTAATCAACCCGACGGGCAAAATCATTGCCATACAGTCGTTGGTTGAAGTGAATTTTGTACGGATACCAGGCCCATTCCTACAAAATTATTAATTTGTTAATAATAATGACAATAAGCATAATTATGATAAATGATAGTAATTATAATAATGATAATAATAACAATATCAATAAATAATAGTGAAAAGTAATGATATAACTTAATATAACTACAAATGAGTGAGTGAGTGAGTGAGTGAGTGAGTGAGTGAGTGACTGAGTGAGTGAGTGAGTGAGTGAGTGAGTGAGTGAGTGAGTGAGTGAGTGAGTGAGTGAGTGAGTGGGTGGGTGAGTGAGTGAGTGAGTGAGTGAGTGAGTGAGTGAGTGCGTGAGTGAGTGAGTGAGTGAGTGAGTGAGTGAGTGAGTGAGTGAGATGAGTGAGTGAGTGACTAGAGTTTAAGGATCCGTCGATAGCTACGTCGCTTGGGCCGATAATAACTACAAACCAAACTAATAACAATAACTAATAATAAAATATATCAATAACAGTAATAAGAAGCAACAAATGTCAATGAAACATTACGTGCCCTCATACTTGCATGTATTTTGTTACGGCGCTTTACAATCTATAGTTCACGATATTAGACAATAGCGGAATGAGTTTTTCCCTGGAAAATAAATACACTGTAACTAAATTGCAAAGCATTATAAGACCTTTTCGATTATTTACATTGTTATTCTCTATAATCACGGAGTACACACGATTATTCAAGCCTCTCATCTCGTGTCTTTGCGGATAAGCAGGAGAAAGTTTGCACACGCCATTGCCGTCTCTAGGAGTAGAATTTCCCCGTTGCATTCTGCAACTGTTTTGATGAACGAGGCGATATCTACATACCCCAATGCCGGATGAAGTGAGTAACCTGTATTATGGTTACCGGTAACCTGTATGTATTATATGAGAGAGAAGAGAGGTACTGTGACAGAAGAAGCTTAGTGCTGCGATGAAATGCTTCGAAACCTGCATAATATTTATTTGTAAATAATAGAACTACCAAATATATAATATGTATCTTAATAAATGCAAACCCTTCTTAGAACAGTCTATAAAACTACGCATTGAGTAAGTACCTGTCTGCTACTTTCATTTATTTGTTTACGTGAGGAGGTATTTTTTTCTTTTTTTTGGGGGGGGGGGGCTTTTCCTAAGAAAAGGAAATATCTTAAGAAATAGATATTCCTAACTGTTTCAAAAGCTGCAGGGACTTTACATTTACAGACGTTTTGAATGATTTCGAAAACAGGAACTGCCTTGTAGCTGCACTCTTCAGTTGGATTTCAAATATAAAATGCTAACGCTGTTAACATTTCAAGTTTCAAAGTGTACTTTTCGCAATAAACACGAACATTTATTATAATTTTATCTAACCCTCAATTTTTATTTAAGCTGATTATGTTTTATAATAGAAAGCGATGCGCTTAGTGTAATGCTTTTGTACAGGAAGTCTTACGCTAGGTCTAGTTTAAGTACGCACTCACCCACATAACAGGCACCATTATAAAACTTGGATATTATGGATCTCTTAGTTTATTTACTAATAATGCGGTAACATGCTTTAGTATACCATTTAAACAATTTTATCCCATTTGTTTAATGAGAATAAAGGTAATGCCTTTTGTACTCTATAACTGAAGGAGCAATCTCAGGTTCCCGCAACACTGTGTTGTTTGCGACAATTCTCTGTAGGATTATCTAAGACATCGTGTTTACTGGGATTAGCAACTGTCAGAGATTATCTCATAAATGTAATTGGAGCAATAAGTGAAACTACAGTAACATAGCAAGGGTACAGGGAGTTCTCATTAGGGATGGTTGTTGGTGAGCTGAACAAGACGGAGACTATTCTGCATTTGTTATTTAAATTGGCTGTCGTATATTGTAATTAAAGTTCTGCCAATTCTACTGCTCTGTGTATCCGAGACAACTTTTACATGTATACATTACAGTGAGGCCCGCGTGGCGCACAAGAAAGGACGGTCGGGTCAAGCTACTTCACACCACATATCAGGCTGGCGAGAAAACAGATACGCAAGGTCAAGCTGCCAACACCATTCATGCGAGCAAACACGTGACTAAAAACAGTCAAGTGGCAACAGATAGTATTTTCCAGAGCTTTCGAGAACTCTACGGAAGCCGGTTTTATAGAAGTTCCGGAAAGGACCAATGTGCGGTCCTATACCCCGCTGTATAAGGAGGCGAGGAAAAAGCAGAGAGAGACATACAGATATGAGTTGGTCAGTGTGGCACTGAGTGCCAAACAACTATGAGCGTGTGTGGTACTGAGGTCGTTAAAGATACGGCGTGTCAAGTGAAGAAGTTGTAATGATCGAGTTGAAAAAGTGGGTTGTTAGAGAGACAGAGAAAATGAAGACATACATAAAGGAGAAGAGGAGAGGAGATGAGGTAAGGCGAAGGGAGTAGAGGTGAGGGGAGGGGGAAGGGAGATTCGGAAAGGGAAGTGAAGTGGAAGAGGAGAGGGGAGAAAGTGGAGAGGAGAGAAGAAGTAAGGAGAGGAGACGAGAGGAGGAGAGGGAGACGAGAGAAGAGGAGAGGAGAAGAGCACAGATGAGAAGAGAAGAGAAGAGAAGAGAAGAGAAGAGAAGAGAAGAGGAAGAGAAGAGAAGAGAAGAGAAGAGAAGAGAAGAGAAGAGAAGAGAAGAGAAGAGAAGAGAAGAGAAGAGAAGAGAAGAGAAGAGAAGAGAAGAGAAGAGAAGAGAAGAGAAGAGAAGAGAAGAGAAGAGAGGTGAGGAGAGGAGAGGAGAGGAGAGGAGAGGAGAGGAGAGAGAGGAGGAGGAGAGGAGAGGAGAGGAGAGGAGAGGAGAGGAGAGGAGAGGAGAGGAGAGGAGAGGAGAGGAGAGGAGAGGAGAGGAGAGGAGAGGAGAGGAGAGGAGAGGAGAGGAGAGGAGAGGAGAGGAGAGGAGAGGAGAGGAGAGGAGAGGAGAGGAGAGGAGAGGAGAGGAGAGGAGAGGAGAGGAGAGGAGAGGAGAGGAGAGGGAGGAGAGGAGAGGAGAGGAGAGGAGAGGAGAGGAGAGGAGAGGAGAGGAGAGGAGAGGAGAGGAGAGGAGAGGAGAGGAGAGGAGAGGAGAGGAGAAGAGAAGAGAAGAGAAGAGAGAGAGAGAAGAGAAGAGAAGAGAAGAGAAGAGAAGAGAGAGAAGAGAAGAGAAGAGAAGAGAAGAGAAGAGAAGAGAAGAGAAGAGAAGAGAAGAGAAGAGAAGAGAAGAGAAGAGAAGAGTTGTGAATTGTAATATTATGGAAGACTAGACTGTGTTAACGACAGCAAAAGCGAATTGTGTATTGATGCAGAAATTTAGAAGACAATAGTGATAGATAAAGTAATTGGACTGGAGCTGTTATTTTGCCATACGATTATTGAAAATTCTGAAATAATTTGGGCTCGGTAAATAGCACTCTTCTCTAGTTATTTACTTTACGTGCTCTACTCTGCTCGTATATTCTCCCGCATTACTGTGTGCTGTTTACTGGTTTGTTTACCGGCGCTTCTATTCCCAGAGATACGGTATGCATGGTCAATACAAAATAAAACACACTCCCGCATTTTCCGTTGTTAATAACGGAACTCCCAGAGTTCGTTTAAACGCCTGTGCCAGTGACACAGTACGGTTTAATTATCATTTGCCTCGACAGAGGGCGTGCTAAACCCTGTTGCAACTTGTCAGGAAGCCTTTCGGTGCAGTGAGCTACATAAAGCAAACAGCCTAATGATCCCGAGCACAAAATTACCGGACGTTGTTATAAGCTCTGCTGGGTGGATGTCTAACGCTCAGTGATTCCATTTGGTCTCTCCGTTGACCCCTATGAGAACAAATGCAAAGTCTAGAGATCAGCACAGGATCGGAAGCTTCCAGAGAGCGTATAAACCCTATGTATTTTGAATTATACCTAAAGGTGAAGGCGTGAACCAAATAAATTAGAAAAAAGCATTCCGCTGAACCAATTGTTGTAACTATTAATTGGCGTTTCGTTATGTTACTGCATTACAAAATTTGATGTCTACAGCTTCAAAAAGTATTCCATCGTAGATAAGTCTGAAGGCAAACTCTAAGCTAGAAATGTTTAAGATTGTTGAGTTTTTGATAAGGAAGTGTATGAAAAATGTTATATGTTGCACACAAATGACCTTCTCTGCTCCTGTACTACCTAGCTATTCTTAAAAACCCTTATTCTTGTACATATATTTCACACACAAAAAAATAAAATAATAATAATAATAATAATAATAATAATAATAATAATAATAATAATAATAATAATAATAATAATAATAATAATAATAATAATAATAATAATAATAATAATAATAATAATAATAATAATAATAATAATAATAATAATAATAATAATAATAATAATAATAATAATAATAATAATAATAATAATAATAATAATAATAATAATAATAATAATAATAATAATAATAATAATAATAATAATAATAATAATAATAATAATAATAATAATAATAATAATAATAATAATAATAATAATAATAATAATAATAATAATAATAATAATAATAATAATAATAATAATAATAATAATAATAATAATAATAATAATAATAATAATAATAATAATAATAATAATAATAATAATAATAATAATAATAATAATAATAATAATAATAATAATAATAATGTGCCATCTGCCTGACATTTCAAGTGACCATAAAGATCCAGAATACAAGGTACATTAGGTTTGTACTCTTCCAATAACGAATAGCAAAGATTAAAATGTTGTTAAATATTTAAAAAGGTATTTTTGAACATGAATAAGTCAAGCTTAAAAATGATTAAAATTAAGATATAAAATATCCAAGAAACGTTAAAGGATTATAGCAAAACGATAGCGGTTAATACATGCAATACAAGTGACTATTTAGAATGTATAAAGAGTCTTTCAGGACATGTAAACATAATTGACAATTTCGGACAATTGCACACCCAGTGCTTTGAGGCAGGTACCTGTGAATTTAAAGCATGTTCCGCGGGCACCAAAGATTAGTCCTTTTACCTCCCATGCATTTTCAGGTACGTTATATCTCTCACTAAGGTGAGGAATGCATGGTTGGTAGATGGCTTCCTTTTCCTCGTTCACCTGTGTCGCCTGCTGTAGATGTTGCTTCATTCTTACAGTTGGATCAAGAATGAGACCCTGTCCTGCATCTCTCTTGATGACTATTATATCTGCTCTTAGATGGCTCCCATCCTCAGACAGGCAATGGACCTCTTCATAGACCTCCCAATTGGCACTACGAAGGGCTGTAGAAATGGATGAACGCACACGATGGTGACGAGTGTTGCAAAGTAATTCTCCCTTTGGGCAATATCCTAGTACATGCCCAAGGGTTTCCACTTCTTTGCAATTTGAGTGCCTACATAGTGTTGTTCGCTGATTTCTTCCAGGTACAGGTCTTACTGCTAACGTTCTTCATGTTAGTCGAGATATACATTTGCAGAAATTAGCTATTCGTTGATTTTCTTGTAGGTGCAAGGGGAATACAATAGGATTTGAGCGATAGTCAAATCTTTTAAAGCTGGTCGCTATATGAAGGCTTTGAAATTAGGTTCTCTTTCCACGGCTAAGAAACAAAAAGGTGAGTAACGACCTTCTATTTGGGAAAAGTGTAAGAATTGCATAACTCACACAAATAACAAGGAATATCTCCACAAAAATGTATTTGAACATAATCTGTGTGTAAAAGAGATCTACATTCTTTGTGTAGTAACATTTGGTCTATCCCATGCGGCTTATCAGTTTTGTAAGTCATCAAGAGTAAACAGAACTACTTGGACTATAGCTAGAAGATTAAAAATATACATTTCAGTTGACATAAAAATATCTTAAACATATGGCAGTTTTGGGACAGTAAAAATGTTCGGATAATTGACCATGTAAAGAGTAATTTAGGGTGGAGGCATCCTTGAAAGATAACTTAAATACCAACTTATCCGACTTTTGTTTATGAATTATGCTACTCATAGACACACACACACACATACACACACAGACACAGACAGACAGACACACACACACACATACACACACACACACACACACACACACACACACACACACACACACACACACACACACACACGGACCTTTATCTAAAATATTTTTTCTTTTCTTTTTTTTGGATTCAGAGGGTCTCAAAACATATATTTCCGGTGAAATCTTGACATCAAATTTTTGGGTCGTATACAATACCTCCCCTACTTGCTACACGTATAGAAAGTAAAAATGTATAATCACACCACCAATCGAACACTCCCCAACATATGAATTGCAAAATTAACTGTAAACATGTTAATGTCCATAAGGGCATCTTTATAATTGATCAGAATAAAGCTAGTTGTATCCAATACCGTCACAGGAGGGGCTCTAATGACCTAGCTGTCGACGGGCTCTTAAACCCTAACCACTCACTCACTCACCCGTCACAGGATAGAACTGGTGATAGCAGCAGCCGAGTACACGGTGTTTGCAACGGATGCGTAGAAGTAAATACTATTTTTTACACATAAAAGAGAAGTGAACTTGGCGCACTAAACGACATAAAATTACATTAAATCGAATCGGTGAAAACATCTATTGAGAAAAGAGGTATTTTTTCTGTTGTTGTAGAGCAGAGTGAGAGCACCATGTTCTTCAGCTTGGTGACAATCAGTTCACCTTGGATTGATCTGTTGGACGAAGAAAGTAAGACAAATGGTATTCCAAGCAGCTGTAAAGGTGTATTTAACCTAAACAATGTATTATGTATTGCCAGTTTTGGGTAAGTTGAGTAGTAGGTATATCATTGTGATTTAAATCCTAGCGTCATCAGGATGGATGAACTCAGTACTCACATTACTTCCATGCTTTTTAACGTATACTCTCAAGCTTCTGTCGTGTTCTTTACTTTATCTGCAACTATTGCTGAGCAGGTATGCAAAAACCTTACAGAATGGAAGTACTTTTAAATTACTATGAAACGGTTAGAGCATACGTCAGGAATTGTTTCAGAGTAACGAATTAATCTGGAGGGAGCGGTTTCAATCTTTGGGAGACTTTCCTGCTCTGATGTATCACATTAAGCTTATGTGAACTTAATGCAAGCAATGTGTAATACATGTAATACTATAAAACCATTTTTAAACTGTGACCATTAGAAAAAAGTTCTTGATCTGGAAATAGCAAACATATATACCAGATGGTTCACCTGTGTTATTTTTGAAGATTAGCACAACGTCATACAGTGAAAGCAACAAGGTTGGAATTACCGTGCTTATGGACCATTTGGTAGTCATACAAATAGCTTGCTCTTCATGGGAAAATAGACCTTAGCAGCAATAGTTACGTCCATTCCAAAAGCATGCGTTGCATGCATACGAAAATATACTAATTCACATTTTTCTGCTTTGGGGCCAAAGTGATATTTTGCTAATAATCTTCAGAACTGTATACATAAACGCCATGTTTATATACATAACATACATAAACGCCCCCGTGAACAAAAGTATGAGTATGTCTGAGCGCCAAATTCGTCCTACACGGCACAGGCCTTATTTACATATGGCTTAGCAATATTAAGATTTGGAACTTGGGACAACTTGCTACTGTCGCTACACAGCTGTATTGCGGATGATGTAAACAAGGAGCTGTGATGTGTAGGACTTCAAAGAATTTCGCGTTCCAGACGTCCACGTGTTTACATAACTCAAGGCATATATGTCCTCTAACTTGTACTTTACAGTAGGTAAAGTAGATACTTACGAGGAATGAAAGTGAATCTTTTTCATATTGTTAAAGCATATAGATAAAGCAGTTTTCAAGTTTTGAAGTTTTAGCGCTCTGTTTTTGACGCGTGGAAGGAAGGTAAGAATAGGAGAAGTCGGCAACTTCAAAGTGACCACTTTGGTAAGTACTCAACTTTCGGAGCACAACTTCATATAATAAAAATGTAGTGCCAGAAAATGGCTGTAAACAGCACACTGGATCAAAGCCGTTTCCAAATTTACAACCTTTGCACCCGAACAAAACAGCAACTTCAAACAGAGTGTCTTTGTCATAATAATGGAAGAACCTGAATAGTTTCCCCATTATTGTCTCACACACTACATCTGAGTTGTATATGTATCTGACATGGAGATATAAACCGGTTTGAATGTCTTAATTTTAACTGAGTGAAATACGTATTAAGGTTGTCCACTTGTATTCTTTTCGGCCAGGGCTTGAAGAAGGGGGAAGGCATTAGGCTACCCAATCACACCAGGTAAGGCACGTGGTGGCCGTGTGCCAGGAGTGGGCAGTTGAAATATATTGGCCGTGCAAGATGACACTTATTAGTCAACATGATTGCAAACTTTGTTTACAGTATCTATTTGGCTGAAAATTGCTTCGAGATGATTGTAAATGGAAACCTGAAACTATAAGCCGGATAAGATATAATGGAGTTGCAGTAATCTGCAAATATGAAGAGTAAATAAAGCAGTAATTTGCGGCGGTTTGTGGCTTGACTTATACAGTGCACTTAATTTGTTGCTACCTAACGCTGGCGCCTTGTTTATTATGAGTATATTAGGTATAAGTTGTACGTTTGCTTTGCCTCGGCTATGAAAATACTCAGTAGTTGGCCATGTATCTCCAGTCAGGTGGTAGCAGGAAAGGAGGTTAGGAATTATGAAATTGTTCTGGCGCTAAAAGCTGCATGTCGTGGAAATTATGTATACACAGTCGAGCAAATACAAAAACAAATCTATACTACCTACACATAAACCACAAACGTTACACCTACTTGTTGCATTGGTTCACAATACTATTGTTGGTACCTAACCGCGGTCAAAGCGTCCGCCCTGTACGAAAACTTGGAGTTATCCTGTAACCCCAGAACTCCCCATGCTACACCCGAAACTTATGCATCTGTTTTGAACATCTTGTTAACTATTCTTCAATTACACTCATATGTATATAGAATATCATAATAATCTGTACAATTAGTGCTGTTCACAAACTTACGTGTTTAATTAATATTGTCACAAATTTTATTTATAGTTACACCATGAAATGTATTTAGCATTAACGGTCGTTCCCTGAAAATACATCGTCGTCTTTATAGATCGATTATCAGGAGCTGCCTGTATTCCATTGTATCTTCAAATGGACGATATTAGTTCCGTATTTCAACATGGTGTATATGCTTAGGCCCGTTATTCTTGTTTTGAATTTCCTATATTTTTAGTATTTTTAACTAAGGCTCGAATTTCGGTAACATTTTTTTTTCTTCCGAACACATTATTGGCTGCAATGTTTCTTTTTAGTTCTGACCATACATATTCTATGAGATTGAGAGCACGATGATCAAGGGGCACTCTTAACAAATACATGGCCGTGTTTAGCAACTAATTCATCTAGAGCGTGCAATTTATGTTTATTGTACGTTTTTTGCAGTGTGATGCTGTTGTTGGACTTGACCTCTTTTACTATTCCCTTGTAATAGAGAGTAGAACAGTTAACGTCGCCTACACGTATGTACCGTGTGTGTCGCCATGAGCCGATTGCTGCATGTACCTGTCATTTCGTCCCCAACCCCATCTGGTGGCCGAAAAGAATGCGGATAGATTGTAATGCCAGATCTCAAATATAAATGTAACAAAATCTGTATCACGGTTTTTACCAGATCAATCATGGAAACATATCCTTTCCCTACACAAACATCATAACACATCTGTAATTCTTCCTTGTGATTTTAATTTACAGTTTCATAATAAATATAATGATAAACAAGGGATTTAAAAGTATCAATTAGTATTCTCCAGTAATGACTTCAAATTTATACACCCATTACCTCGACTATACTTGTGTTTGTTGGATCTCTTTCCGCTAGCTGACCGACTTCCAGTACTCCAGAGCTCATTGTAATTTCATAATCATTGGATTTTTCGTCTCAACGTGTCAGTGTTCGCGGTGAGTTTAGAATAGTTTCGGTCTTTACAGTGCGAATCATTCATAGCGTTATAAAAGGATAGAAATGGGAGAGAAATTCTGTTAAGCGTCACATTTTAGATAATCCGCGCATATGGCGTAACGACGAAATTAATGCACATGTTCTCTGATAATTCTGTAGTTACCTAGTTATTTTAATATCTCGAATAAAGCGGAGAGCGAGGCCTACAGAGTAACAGTGAATATGCTACCAAATATTTGTGACGCACTGTCACACAGCCCATCAAAATCATTAAGTTAATTAGCAAAACAGACAGACAGTAAATTACCCAACTGCGAATATTTCCAAAAGTTCGTTAGTGTTAAAAGTGTTATTGTGCTTGATAGAGTAGATCCGATGTCACCGAATCTGAACAAATCAATAAGTACAATCAGTTACCAAGCCCTTCGCCATTAGTAGCTTTGAATAAGAGTATATTTCCGCATTGTTAGTCTAATGTCCCACAAGTGAAGGCGCAGATGCTTGTTCAAAGTTGTTCTTATTTTATTCCCGTGTTTGGCACGTGCACCTTTGCTTGACAACTAAGGTGCGAAAAATCAGGGATATTACTACTAACCTAATTTACCCATGTGTACACAGATGATTGTTGTAAAACCCACTGAACAAAAAAATAATGCTATTTGCCATACCTGTTTATATAAGCAAATTCTTTTCTCTTTAAAAATAAGTCATACCAGTTTTCATTAAAATATATATTTGAGAAATTGACATCAAAATTAATAGTTCATTTTATTATATGTATTATTTCTTTGAATTTGTTTTTATTTGTAGCCAGTTTTATAACTGCGAAACCCAAAGATCAGATAAAAAATAGCAAACGAAAAATTGGATTTCATTAAAATACACTACCGATACAAATATTATTGAAATATATACTCCTTGCCCCAAAAAGCTTTCTGACATTTGCAACCAGTGCAGTTTGAAAGGTAGGTTTTTCATGTCTTCCTTTTAATAGGATTATGGTTAGTAAATAACCTTCTTAGCCTTCTGTGCAGGCACAAGATATTTAATATGTGTTATTTAATTCATTTAATTTCTGGCGATCGTCTGTCACTATTGTTAGAGAAAGTACCTAAATTAATTCTCATATGAATTGTTTGTATAACGGGCAAAAACATTTGGGATAATTGGTTGAGAAATTCCCACTATTATTATCAATATTAATTCTTGTTCACTACTGAATCCCACAAGAACTACCCTTTCCTAATATCGTAGGTATTACTTGTGAAAGTACTTGTGAAAGCATGGAAAATTCACAAGCACAACCTTTTTCTCATGAGCGTTATTATCCAATGCATTTTATAGCAGGGCCCCTCATGGTGCATTGCGCGGTCCATAATGCACAAGCAAAAGTTGACCGGTGCAAACGTCTACTCGTTTCCTTACGCTTGTCTCACTTGCTTTGCCATTTTCCTCTTCCATGCTTTCATTGCGTAATGTTAATGTGCGAAGCACGGTATTAAACTGGTTTTTAATACCAAATCTGTTCTTATTTTTTAAGGATCTAGATTGGTACAAAACTCATTTTTGGACAAATAATGCATTTCTGCAATATGTAGCAACCTCTTCAACTCTTTCTCTCTGGTGTTCCCTGTCATTCAACCACTTGTTTCTGCGTGTACTCTGTTATAATGTCTTTCAATAAATGATTTTCTTGCATACGTAATTATTCTGTCACAGATGAGGCATTTGGCTCCATTGTCACGACTATTAAAAAGTAAGAAATTTCCCACTCTGATTTAAATAGACTTCCGATATTCTTTGCTTTCTTTGGAGCATGTTGCCCTATTATTAGTAATTGTATTGCATGTATTTTTTAACTGATAAGCAGGCGTCTATCAACATAGGCGTCCTCGTTTCTTCGTTTCTTCGCTATGCAGCGCGCGAACTTAACGGAGTTGTCACGATGCAGCACCTTGTATTGCACCCAGTGCGATTTTAAGCTTTAAGAGGCCCGCATAAATGTGTAGGCAGTTTTCATCTAGTTAGAAATAGTTATAAGTATATGGATGTTTAAACCTCTGGTTATCGGAGGAAAAGCATATTTCTAATTGCAAAATAGGAATACATGCTTTCATTTTTAACTTCTCTGTCACCTACATATACAACGGACAAGCTACCATATTCCACCAAAAATTCAATGTCAAAATTTTACGAAAGTACATATTTTGAGATCCCTGATTGCCTTAATTCCGTGCATGTATCTGTGTGTGTGTCTGAAATGAAACAGTCGATAAGTGTCAAACCTGCTTTTTAATTGCAGTATCTACCACAGGTGCAACACGAAACTTCTCAAGGAAACCCTCAACTTGGAATCTTATCGTTAGGTTTTTATTTTGTCACGAAATGGTTTATATTTTGAATTCCTGGTGAATAGATCCTCTTAATTCTGAGTGACGTTGTATGCAAATGGTAAACCCTAAGAGGTAGACAAAATATTAGTACTAAATATCTGATATGTTGCACTCACACGACTTTCTCTACTCTGGTACTAACTATTCTTAAAACTCATACCTATATCTTCTTCGTGTTAGTTGAGATAAACATTTATACAAATTACCTTATTACTTGTTTCGTTGTAGGTTCAAGGGAAATATTAAAATACAGTAATCTTTGAGTGATAGTCAAATCTCTTAAAGCTTTGAGATCCTGTTTTCTTTGCACGCTTAACGTATGAGAAAATGAACAACGATGTTCCATTTCACGGAACTGACACAAATAACAAGGAATATCTCCGAAATGGTTCACACTACAAAAACTTTGTTCATACATAAATTGTGTGTTTTATTGAGATCTGCATTTTAGTAGAGTAAGATTTAGTGTATCTCTTACGGTTTACGAAATATTCAAGAGTAAACAGGAATACATAGGCTATAGCCAGATCATTCAAAATATACATTTCGTTTGCCATACAAATATTTTAAACACATGGCATTTTAATCAAAATCGTAAGAGCCATTTTCAAGAAAATCAAAATTTTCGAAACATTTTCCATGTAAAGGGTAGTTTAGGGTGGGGCTGTTTTCTTCAAAATCTTCGTGTCGCATCCTTGAAAGATATTACACAGAAATACAACTTTGGTTTTTACCTAACTTTTCGTTTTTAGGTTATGCTGTCCACAAACACACACTTACCTTTTTACTTCCTCTATTGGTAAGTAGAAGGAAGTATTGTATTACACCCAAATATTCGATGTTGAGATTTCACCGGAAATATACGCTTTGAGACCCCCTGAATCGGAAAAAAAACATTTTTAGAAAAGGGTCCGTGTGTGTGTGGTGTGTGTGTGTGGGTGTGTGTGTGTGTGTGTGTGTGTGTGTGTGTGTGTGTGTGTGTGTGGCAGTCTGTGTGTTAGTAAATGTAAAACTTCAGATTATTTTTTCTTGGTGTTTAATGAAAGTAATTTAGCAATGGAATGAAACACAATATAAGCTTTCCTCGTTGTATATGTACTGTTAAATAACAATTTATCAGTACTCGAGATCACACATATATTATTTATGTTTCATACACGCTTAGAAGAAATTAAAAACAAAAACACAATATCCTGACGCCAGCGCTGCCCTCTGGCCATAATGATACGTAGTGCTAATGGGACGGCGGTGTCAATAATTCAGGGACGGAGCTTACCGTCAACTGCAGGTTCGGCGGAGGGATCCGTCTAATAAACTTGCTGCACTCCGACGCTCAAGTGTGAAATCGGTTTACTAACTCAGTGTTACAAAAACTGGAACGCAAACACTCTAACGCCGTATTAGTTCCTGTAAACCAGAGATTATACTGTCTTGCCCTATTGAAGCTTATATGCATTTAAGTCCACTTTGGTATAATGCCTTGTTCTACTAAACTGCATGTGGTTTACACGCTGGTAAATCAGAACTTACTTTAGGTACCTTTAGCAGAGAAAATTTGTGTACCGCTATTTTAGGCTGTGCAATAGTACGTCAGAACAATGTAGAAACTCTTAGCTTCCGATAATCACTGCCAATGCTTATTTTAAAACCCAAAAAGCTAATAAAAAAGCTGTGAAGGTACGCATTCTCCTCCAAGGTGGTCTAAGGTAGCCTTGCTGCTTTTTAATGTAGGAAGTTCAATTTCGAGCGTCGCATCGTTTGGTGATTGCTCTGCGTAAAGCATTATCCCAGGCATCAACACTTACATCTGCTTAAGGTAAATCTTCAACTACGTACTTGTACACTCAGTATAATTTACAACGGTTTGCTTCTCCACTTATAATTTCACTACTCTACATACAGATTCTACCAAATGTTTAAGGTCACCCATTGATATTTTTAAATGTTCTCTTCGAAGAACATATAACATTATGGTTACATTATTATAAATTCATAGCATGTTGCTTCAAACGTACCTACACTGCGGGTGATTTTATACGTTATTGGGCCTCCTTTGACTTTCAAGCAGTTTTACTCTTTAGGGTACACTGTTCACAATATTCCTACACTCTTGTACGGCAATCTTATTTCAAGATTCGGGTAATGCCTCTCGAAGTTCATGGCGGTTTTTCGGCCTTCTCTATCATTCCGATCTCATGTGGGGCAACAGCCATAGTTCTATCCTCCCAGGGCGATGCAACTCTTGGCCTACCACTTCGCTCCAGGTCTGAAAATTTGTCGCTTTTCCTATATTTCTCTATTGTATGTGCCACACGCGTTTTTCTTATCCCTAGTTGAACTACAATGACCGCCTCCGTAGCGCAGTTGGTAGCGCGCTTGCCTCTGGCGCGGATCCCAGGTACCAGCATGGGGATTTTATCCCCTCTGGGAGGTCTGGCACGCGGTGCACTCAGCCTCGTTAGGTCCCGGGGGGACCAATTGAGGAGCTACTTGATTGAGAAGTAGCGGCCCCAGGTCTAGAAGACCGCATACCCGGCCGGCAGGACTCGGGGCGCTGACCACGTCCCACCCTCCAATACTGCACCTCACCAATGACGCCTGTAGTGGGCAGAGGTGGGGGACGCAGCGGCTGGGCGGTAGGCCTTGGCCCCTTGTGGGCTGTCGTGCAGGGGTTTAGTTAGTTGAATTACAATATATTTGGAATAACTGCCATTCGCTAGTAATTTAATACCCTTCTTCACGTTTTTATCCATTTTTATTTAATCTCTTTTCGCACAAGGACGAAATGGAAGCTACAGCGCAGCTAAATGTCATGGCATCCTAATAATGTGAACATAGCGTCATTCAGTGTTACGATTTGCAGTATAAACAGCACACTAACAGACACCGCCCCGACTTCGCTGACTCATTCATCATAGGATTGAATCCATTGCTAAATAGTGATTATTTAAAAATGTTTTTCCAATCGATTTTAAAGTAATAAATATATCGATTGTTGATAAATAGTGTAAGATAACAATAAATTATAAATTTGTGCCTTTCTCTTCAAAGAAAAATAAAATTGATACCTCATATATTTTCATGGTCGCATCTACAAAAAATTTTAAAATGAGATTCTTTTTCGATTTTTCTAAAACTTAAAAAATCATAACTCCTTGAAAAATACTGAAATTTACAAAGTTATTTTTAAATGTATCCTAAAGAATAAATCATGAACTGTGAGTCCAAGTTTGGCGGAAATTTAATCGAATAAGTCCATTTCATTCTTACTTTGGCGTTTTGCTATTTGAACTTATAGTAGAGTGGTACAGCACTGAGAAAGAGGGCAGGAGCACAGAGGAAGATCCACGCGCAGACTGTGACATCTTTATCCTGCGTAAACAACTCTATTAATTACAAAGCATGTGATGTACACAGAGGGAAGGAATGCCGCAACCTAGTTTCTGGTGATGCATTTGTTGTATACCTACAATGGAGAAGTAAATTTGGTTTTCCAAGAGATTCTGGAGACATGCTAATATAACGGAGTGTTATACATAGGAAGTTAATTTCTTTTCACATATTTTACACGCTAGAAAATTATTTTTATTGGTCTAAATTGGAATACTAAAAGCAAAAATAAAACACAAATAATGGTTGCGATATTTTAAATGAAATGGCAAAATAACACAATATGGAAAAAGGCATGAAGTGCATTGTGGGCCACCCACATGACCAGATGCATTTAAAAAGTTATCTAAACACAAAATGAAAACATGGAATTTCGGTGATAATGTTAGAATTGTTAGAATAAAAAGAGGGTTATCACAAAGGAATATTTTATCACCCTATTTAATATTCCTCCATATGTCATTACAACAATGGCAAGTTTGCTAAAGAAGAGGATAATTTTATGAAGAAGAAAAACAATTAATACAGTAATATAGTTCGCAAACTATCAAACTGTATTAACGTAACGGGCGATTCAAAATATTCCGAACCGGCTGCGCTATGTTTTGCCTGTACGCGTCCTCGGCGCTCGTCGCCGACTGCCGCTGTCATAGAACAGCGCGGATGAAGCCATACAACATTTTTAAAACTACTTTTAAAGTCTTTACTTATCAATGTTATTAAAATAGATGCTGAAACTGGCCACCGTCGTTTTCCATTCATTTTTGGCACCTGTTTAGGAACTATCCATCAGTCGCCGTAGTTCACGGTGAGAAATGCTGGCAATTTCCTGGTGGATGTTTTTTTTTAAATTCTTCTAGGGAGTTTGTGCTTGTGTCGTACACCTTATGCTTTAAGTTACCCCAGAGATTGAAATCGCAGATCACCTGGAAATCTTTCTGCAAATAGCACTTTCACTTGGCGAGCTGAGTTAATATATACGAATCATAAATAAATACACGCTGTGCAGTAGAAAACATATGCGTGTTTCTGTGTGCGCAGTGGAAAAAACATCGCGCAGCGGTTCGGATGTTTTTGGGTCTCTCGGTATAATAAGAACAAGTTAATAATTGTTTTAAATACATTTAAACTCTAAAAACATATAGTTTCAAAATATGAAAAAATATAAACCAAATTATATTTTTCTAGCCAAGAAGATGGTTATATCCAAAGTAGTAGCGAACAATGAAATACTGAAGCAGGTAGTTTGTTTTAAACAGTTAGGATATAACACATAAACAAGGGCAATAAGTTGTGGCAATGTTAAATTAATGTTAAATGTTTGAGAGTTGGATTTTATTTACACCAGTGGTATATTTGTGTGTTAGTCTACGTGAAGTAGTATTGGTGTATCTTGAGTCACAGTTCTCAACGTTGGATGCTGCAAGATGTTTCAGGATTTTTTCCGCCCGTGCCTTGGTCTGGCTGCAGCCATAGAGCTATGAATCTTTTCCTTCTGGACAACACGGTCAATGGCTGTAGATGTGTCCTATAAGAGATAGCATGTTAAACTCGTAAAGGGTTTTATTGTTTTGATGATATATCACAATTTAGCTATGTAACCAGATAAATTGTATTAATGATTTGAAAGGAAATCATTCACCTCTTTTTTGTGAACCTTTGCTACTTGTTTTAACATAACACGATCAGCTCCCAAAGTCTCTAAATTTCACATTTGGTTATAAGGGGTTAGAGGGGAAACTATCTTAACGTATTGAACATGTATGACATTTCAGAGTTCTAAGGAACAATGCTGAGGTAACTGCTAAAGTGAGAGGACACAAATTTTGAAACACTATTACACCATAAATTACGTTGCAATATATGCAAACAGAAGCTTGTAGATATTGCGAAAAGCTTGGGATGAAATACGTTAAGTTTCTGCAACTATAGGTAGCATAAATTAGATTCTGTGGAGAATTAAAATATGCAAATATTGGACAAAATTAAAAGTTGAAGCAATAAGGTTAAAGCTAAAACTATAAACTAAGAGATTAAATTCAAGGGTATACATGTTCTATTTCACTTTTTGGCACACATCCTTATGTGATATTGTTGTACGCATTATAGTTTTAAATAACATAATTATGTGATGAGTGCGGGACACGTGTTCAGATGTCTGCCCAGCAAGACTTGATTTAGTTAACCGGTTATTAAAAACCGGAACACATACAGATCATACGCAAGATTCTGAACATGAAGCTCTTTTTTTTTTTTTTTTTTCCAAGAAAGACACTTTCTGGAATCCAGCCAAAATTTAAACCAGGCCCTTGCACCAACAAGCAATTTGCTCTATCAACTGAAAATGTTCTCCTAAACTGCATTTAGAGCGAGCATACAAAGTGATTCACACAAAACGAATGGGTTTTAGCGCTCCTACTAACGTGCAGGTCCATTCTTCATATACTTAGGTGCAAAGAGTGCCAAAGAAACTCTTCCACAAATTTTGTATCGTTTCCTAGGGTCTTTTTGAGGTGGGAGCTGATAATGATCAAGTTTTCCCCTTAGATTTCAATCCCTTCAACGGCATGTCCTGCACTGATCGATATCGTGCATTCAACCCCTTTCTTTTCTAGCCAATAGGATTGAGAGAGTAAACATATATTTCGTTTGTACGCCATTGTGTAACTATTTACTAGTAGGTGCAGCACACCCTTGCACTGTGGCCTAAAGCAATCATGACTTTGTACAACGATAGATAATGTGACATAGACGTGAGGTGCAGTGCGATTTTGTTGGCGCTCTTTGTACCTTTTAATGATAGTGACAATAACTTTGCTTTATGTTTGCAATTACTCTGCTTGTTTCTAGCAGTTTGTTGCAGTACATGTATCAATAATGTTTATTTTATACCACAACATTTCTCCTCAAATGCTATATTACTCTTGGTGCGACGATGATAAACTCGATCTCGTAGATAACTACATAAATAAGCTCTAGTGATACTTTTTGAGAGGTCATAAATTCTTTTTCAATAATCCGATAAACTTTCAACAAGGTTGAGGAAGTTATTTGACGTGTCAGCACGTTGAAAATAATGCTACATCATCCAGCTACTCAATAAATCATGTATCGGGCAGCATCACCTCTCGAGTAAAATATTGATTCCACTATTCGACTTCTTCACCCAAAGTACACTTTTCTCTTAGTATAAGACGTTACTTGAATTGCCTGTGATTTACTTCTTTTGTCCTTTTGCGGAGAGAAAGTTTATATAGCTTACAACCCATTGGGCATGACTCAGTGCCTTATACCAGAGGCCTCTAGGGTCGTGTGTGTTTTAACGGAGGAACAAATTTGTGAATTTTGGCCACTCAGACTTTCAGTGGAGGAAACACATGGTACTCTGTCTAATAATATAAGAACCACGAGCAGCGATGAACCCACTTCTTCATAACCGGTGTTGCCAATTATTTCGTATTTTGGTGGAGTTAACTTGAAATCTAGTGTTTCGCATTTGAGGAGAAACATTTGAACACACCGAGTGGGATGGCTAAGGCGTTAACGTCTATGGACCGCATTCGGGAAGTCGCGGATTCAATCCCCGTGGCGCGCACTCTAATATGGGGTTTTCCGTGGTTTCCTCATGTCACTTCGGCGAATACTGGAGAGCATTATTTCATACCACGGTTTCCTTTCCATTTCCCTTCATTCCATTTCCTTATCATCTTTCAGGTGTACTTTCAGGCGTGTAGTGTTGGCAGTACCGGGCAGATGGCCTGGATGATTGTGCATGGTAACTGCTGTTCTCGGGGCTAGGTGGCGTTTGGAAGGCCTTGTCCTCCGTTGAGGGGGGGGGGGCGTTCAGTGCGACACTGGACCTGTGGTGTAACGGCTGCTTGGCGGGCCCTGGCGCCGGAATGAAGAGATTGCAGCACTTGTTAGGGACCTCCTCGCGTCTCTGTGGCCTGTCTAGCTGCAATCTGTGTGGCAGCTTCGGTTCCCTAATTTCATCCCAGCCTCCTGGGGGGTGGTAGCCACAATAGATCTCTGTAAGTCGAAGTGAGCGAGGTGTCCCCCTCTGTCTCTACCTATACGTATAGTTTCTCAGAAAGATTCGAGGAAGATAGAAATATTTCTTCCTTAAAAGGTACACATAAAGAATGCTTATAGTGCAGTTATTATAACAAAAGCTGCGTGAAACTCCTCAACGAGGTTTAATCACCGTTTTTTTCATCTTGGAATTTTAGCATGCTACTCGTACATTAGACTCTAGCAGAGCACATTCTTATATTTCCTGTTTACCAAGATATATTTGCCCTTGAAAGGTCTACTATATTTGCATAAGCTTATATAAAATAAATATTTATTTGCTTATTAGTTTCTGACTCCTTACGTTGAGTCTCTCCTCCCGTCCACATCAGTTACACCAAGAAGGAATTTAGGAGTGCGACAATACAGTCTGAATGAGGAAGCGTAACCAAATATGGTTCGTGGTGGGATTTACGTGAAACAGATAAAGAACCCTATCTTCATGCACACTGTATTAACTACAAAATCATTGCATTATCAAAACAGTGAGAATATCATATCTGATTATAAAACAATACATTACATGAAAAACTAAATCGAAATTAAATTACAATACATAAGAATGTAACACACTATTTTCAAACAGCTATAGAAACTAGTTGGTATTTTCCTACCATACGCTACACCTTATTATCCACGCTTGAAGTGTAAATAGAAAGAACTGGGCGTTGCTCTAGAACTATACAATTTTTAATAAAACTGCAACAAATGCTCCTAGTTTTCCTTGGAAAATTTAAAGCATTCTTATACGGTACAAAAATTGCGAGAAACTAGAACCTACCTCCTCATAGTGAAAAAGCGTTATAAAATAAGGATTTGATATGGACAAGTATAAGAGCTATGTATGTAGCTGAGAAAGCTTCAATAGTATTTCCCAGGTCTAATAATATTAAGATTTCAGTAATGACAAATTCGAAAGATGTTATCACAAGTTGAACATTATACAATGATTAAGAGGTAGAATCAGGACTGAAAAATTCAATGCCACAGCCGAGATTTGAACCACGGATCTTCCGCTTATCGAGCTTTAAAAACACCAGCAGTAAGTTTGTTGGCGCAAATAAATAATAATTATACAATGAATGTTAATCTTACTGGAAGTGCTTTCTGGCGTTTCTTTGAGAACTATTTGGCATTGTTTTGTGACACCGATCACCGGTCACCCGTCAAACAGACGGTCAAAGTCAGGCTACCTGGCACCACAAGGTTGCTAGGCAAAGCGCGGCCGATGGACGAGGACAAGAATAGACAGCCGGAGCAAAGACCGATTCTGAACTGTTCAATAAAAGGTGTATTTTCCAGAGAATTCGCCGGCACTTCTTCTGGGCTATAAAAACGAGCCGGCAATGCCGAGAGTGTAGTTTTGGAGCACGTTTTAGCGAGTGTATCGTCGAGTTCTTTGTCAAGCTGTAATAGCGTTTTGTATCAAGGTAGAACAGAACCACTATCAACGAAATTCTAAGTTGCAACGTAGCGACAGCTGTAGATAGTGTTAACGATAAAACAGAACTCTCTTTTTTTGCAATCAGCTTAAAATAAATACAGTGCCATTAAAGTAAGTGTCATTTGTCCCAGACATACGCGTTCTAACTTAAGAATATCCCTTAATGTTACTTACTGCCGAGCTCTTCATCTATATCCATAACCTTAAGATATTTTGTCACTTTATTTTCTGACATTTTATTTTATTTAACTCGAATCAGCTGGTGAGTATTTCTAAATAGTTGTTTTGCATCCTGTTTTCATGAAATAGCTCCTGAACGATGCGCACATTGGGGTGTTACAGCAACTGCACAAATAAACAAAATTCGAGGTCACAGGTTTGAACTCTGCTAGAAAGTAAATGTATTTTTGGCATATTTTTCCTTTGGGGATGCTTTCGTATGACACGGCGAGGCTCCTTCAATTTTTCACGGGACGAAGTACCATTTAATGACCGTAAAAATGACTTCTGCTACTGCAAATTAGGCATCTGCGCCCAAAAAAGGACAGAGAAAGAGCACTGGTCGCTCTCAGTGTTAGTGTTAGTGGCAAAGAGCAATGAAAACCACAACTCGAACTAGGAGGCTCATCCTTGTGGGATAATTTGATGATGTCAGAGAACGTCGCCATTACAAGCAGACTGGGTTAAAGGCACGCTTTCAGTTAACGGTAAACCTTGAAAGCTTTACAGTGAACGACAACAGAAGAGGGGAAAATAAGGGCAAAAGGAAAATGAAAGATACTTTTAGTAGTGCGAATTACGTTTTGAGTCTTTCCTCTTCCTAAAGTAGCAAACTCCGGTAATGCTCAATATTTGCCTTTCCTTTTCGGTGTAGCAGAGACTCAAAACTTGAACACAGGTGCCATGCCTGTCTTTACAACTGCTGATAGCTTTGTAAACATAATTACTTCGTTTCGTGTGATTTACATTTCTTCTTCTTTTATGGTTCTACAGCTCGATGTGGATCTTGGCCTTCTATACTATTTTTCTCCATTCTCATCTAACATGCGCTTTCTTCTCTAGCCGCTGACTCCCATTGCAGTAAGATCTTCCTCCACACAATCCATCCATCTGCCTTTCCTTCTTCGTGAGAATATTCTCCGCTTCCACATTTTCTTTGAATTCTGCTGATCCTCCATTCTTTCCAGATGTCCCAAGAACCTGTCCCAAGAACCTAAGCCTCTGGTGTTTCATAAATATAACAATATCTCGACCTTCTCCTAGGTCATTTATTTCCTGATTGTTTCTCACTTTGTAATTCCCCACACCACAATGTACTGGTCCAAAATTTGTTCTGAATATTCTTCTCTCAAAGGACCTTAAAGCCTTTTCATCGTTAATTGTGGTAGACAAAACCTCAGACTCATAGTTTACTTGATACCGGCCTTACAAATGTTTCATAAACTTTAAGCGTAAAGCCGGACTAAAGTACTTACAATTTCTAAGTCGCCCTTGGGGTATTTATCTCTCATGTGAGATTCCCTTGTGGTGTAACCGGTAAAGTATGAATCGGCTGGGGAAGTTAGCGTCATGGCAAGTTGGCCATGGTTAAAGCAGCCGCTCAATAAGCGGAAGATCCATGGTTCCAATCCCGGCTATGGCATTGAATTTTTCAGTCCTGATTCCACCTCTTAAACATTGCCCATACACGGCCTGTGTGTTTAAAAACACCAGAAGTAAGTTTGTTGGCATAAATAAATAATAATTACCATTTAAGCTTAATGTCTCTGGTTATTATTCCATTACACAAAATTATTTTATTTGCATAATAAGCTCTATTCCCTGCCTGTATCCTTTCTCGTATTGCATCGCTCAATTTATTATCAGATTTAATTAAGGTACAAAGGTATGTAAAACAGGGACAACTTCAAATACTTTTCATTTATGTCTATAGTTCTAGGCGTTCTTTGTATCCTCTGTAGGGGAGGTTATTAGGTATTTGGTGGTATTCTCATTTACCGCCAAGCCCACATTCTTGGCATGCATTTCCAGTTCCAAATACAGTCATTTCAATTTCCTTTCATTCCTTGTTACAATAACAATACCATCCGCGTAAGCATCGATCTGGCTTGATTTAACAATATTGTGGCACTAGAGTCAATTTTTCTTATTGCATCATGAAGGGTCAAATTAAATAAAACCGCAACGTTACTCCGTGTCAACATTTGTCAGAAATGTAAATATAAATATATGTTTTAGTATTTTTATTGAACATGAATCAATGAATTAACGAAGTTCTGAATCTAAATTGTGTTTACTTACATACATAGGTATTAAAAGCGTTTAGATGTGGGGACTTTGCGAACTGCAGCTGCTGCTCTCGACGACTGGGTGACATTGTAGTCGTCTGATCTTCTGCGGTGGACCACTGTCGAAACCCACGAGGCTGTTGGCTGCATGGCCACTAGCAAGGTAGTGGGAGGTGTTGGATTCGATTCCCATGGCTAACCTTCTTGACTCATGAATTCTTAGAGGTTTTCCCAGGTTACCAGGAGAATGGTGGCAAGCATAATTACATCCCCTGAATTTCCGTCTCCATTCATTACATATTAATTTCAGTCCGCTCTTTCAGTGCTGAAAGTGTTGGCAATGGGTGCATTTAGCGTTGCTGTGTAATTGACTTTGTGAACTGAGCTCTTGTCATGTAGCATTGATTAATTTACCTTTTGTGAAAATTACACCGGCCTACAATTTAAACTTTTTTTCTGCGACACAACCCCGGCACAATCAGCTCGTTAAACCTAATTTTGGTATGCTGAATTCAAATCTGCTTTCCATCTTATCGTACCACGTACCATTTCTTACCATGCAGAAAGGAAATATGTCATATTACAGTTTCTTTCTTGTTTTTAAGTACAATTTAAAATGCATGAAATCATCCAAACAAAGAAACAATCTCAATTCCATAGATGCAACAGTGTAAACTAAACAAGAAAATTTCAAACATGCCTTATGATGTTATTTTTTCCTTCCCTTTGTTGAAAGCGAATGCTGAGTTGACTTGCGAATGCAGAAAATGCAATTTTAAGCTCATATTGCATCCGAGTGCCTTTAGCTTTTCGAGCATCGTTTTAACAATGTGTTCATGTTGGTCATCTTTAACACTATCCAAAAACTTGTTTATAACTTCACTGAGTCCCAAGCTTCAACCTCTCTATGTCTGTCATAATATATCTAAAATAAATGTCCATGAGTTTGCGAATCTGAGGGCCGTTAAAAATGCCTTCATTCACTATTTATTCGGACAACATTAGAAATTTCTGAATAACATATTGGAAACAACCACTTTTGTCCTAAGCTTTGCCAAATTGCTTCATTATCCCTAACTTGATATGCAACAAGGGTAGCATAAACCTTTTGTGAATGAATCAGCGGGCGACCTTTTTTGTCGCTGGCTCTAAATATTTTCTTTTTGGACAATTAGTTTCACACCAGTGTCTTTCTCTGGCTCAGGAGTCTCATTTACACAAAAAGCACGGAAATTTCATGTACCCTGCTTGTTGGCCCAATAAAATACCCGATGCATTAAGATCATTACATATGAACCACTTGTGTTCATTTTATTTAACAGTATAAAAATTGTGGTACGTTAAGGGATGTAGAGTGAGCTATTGGAACCGAAGCAAACATATTGCTGTTGTGTAACAGAACACCTTTCAGACTTCTATTGCTCAAGTTAATAAACAGACGCCAATCTTTTGCTTCGTAAGCTGTTCCAAGACAACTTCTCAAGTTAGCAATATCACAATACATTGTTGTTCTTTCTCTGGGTGTCTGCACCAAAGAAACTTATTACAGGTGCTAAAGCATCACCTTTTTCTTTGGAATGACCCAAATCACATACCAAATCATTTACTTTTGACTGACTCAATGGATTTGGATTCCAATCCTCTAATTCTGGGGACCAAACTATTTAATCTTCTACATTCGAGTTATCAGTACTACTTTCTGGGAATACGGCAGTTGGTGATGGAACAAACATTAGGTCTATGGGGCACAGTTGCTAATGAAAAGTTTGGATATGTAATGCCCACCTTGATTTTCCTATCGAATCCAGATATATTACACAGACAAAAATAGAAGTCATTAATATGATTTTGTTGTTCGCGCCATGCCCATACCAAAGGGTATGGATGAACAATGTCTGTTGTACCATTGTCTTAAATGTTCTACACAACTTTTACACATAATATTAGGAGCAACATTCTTGTCTTGATCTCCAAACTTCATTTTAAAATAGGCTAGATAATTATAAACTATTGATAAATGCGGTAATGTTTCTTTTTTGTTGCTGTATCACATAACCACAGACATAACAGAAATTGTTAGGATTGTTCACACAGCCCCTTCTAGATATACCACTCTAGCTTACCTTCCCCGCCCCCCCGCCCCCCCCACACATAACATTCACAACACAACACGGCTTCAATAGGGACCGCTGAGAAGAAGTTTAAAACTGGACTGCGGATTCCAAGATAAGTTCCTATTTTTGTATTACGCAATAAATGTTTGTGAGATAGGTCCAACATTACATGTAAACAGAGATAGACCTTGGTACAGTATGACTTTACATGATTTAGCATGTTTGCATGTTATAATGAACCATGCTGTAAGTTGAATACGCAATGATGTTAATACCGGCGTACCGAACTTTCACTTTTGTGTGGAATCAGAACTTAAAAATCTGTATGTGATACACAAAAAATTATTATTTTCGAAATCAGAGCATCCGAATTGACTATTATGATGTAAAATATTCTGTACCACAAAATCTTTGCAGGCCGGTGTTACGTTTTCAAACCACCCATTTCAGAACAATGATACTTGATAAGGTGGAAACCTTACAAATATCCCTTTGTTCTTGATGTTTTATTTCAAATTCTGTTATGGAATCTCAGGCCTGCAACGTTTAGCTAAACTGAAGTTCAAATATCAATATTAATGAGCTTTTTTATGGCATAGCATACAATAAACTCGTGTATTAAAATTGTCACCTATATTCATTTCAACTTGATTATATGACTTTTTAATGCCCTCTTTGTATCCCTTAACTTTATACCGACAATTTTACCCTATGTGACATAGGCAGTATATTGAAACTCAAACTGCTGTTCTACTTTATAAAATAATTTGCATCTAAAACATTTTAGTTTGGGCTTTTCAAATTCCCTTTACATTTGTCAGAAATGTAAATGTTTGTTTTATTATTGTTATTGAAGATGAGCGAATGGATTAACGAAGTTTTTAATCAAAATTGTGTTCACTTACATAGGTATCTAAAGCTTGTAGTCTCTAGGCCTGAAAAGAATAACTCCCTTACTAGACGATAACTTCACCACAATTTCACCCTACTGTTGTCAGTGGTCGGTGAAATGCCACAGCTCTTCCTTCCCTCTGTCCACCACCGCGAATCCCAAAACAAGTACGTGTCTGGCATGTCATTATTTGAGAAAGGGATGGAGAACAACTGCACTAACACAGATTCGTGCTTAGTACAACATATTATTAAGGCTCATGGTTTTTACTAAAATATGCAAAACTTTTACAAAAAGAAGCACATTCGTATTCATTCAGTTGCTTGCAAAACTGCATGGCAAGGAGAGCCATGCACACATATTGATGTAGAAACAAAAACTATATCATGACAAACTCCTTTTGACACCGCAAGAGGTATTAGGTGCATACGAATCATACACTATATCACTGCTTGATGCATTTCCTACACCTTTTGATTGGGAGGGTTCTGTTCCTGTTTGCAGCAAGACATTTCGTACAGTACACATTGAAAGAAGAATGCTTTTTCTAACACATTCTGGAGCATATCGTGCACATTTTTCCTAATTTCTCCGGCTTTGATTTCCTTAACTTTTACACATACCTCTTCCACTATGTTTATAGCCTTCGGCATGTGCAGTCTGGTGTACGGAAACTTTCCTATATGAGGAACAGCTGTTTAGGTTGGTAGTGAATGGCAACACGACACCAGTTCAAACCTCTGTCAGCGCCTGCTTGTTTTGCGATGACGGAGAAACCCTGACATTTAAGATACATTGAAACATATAATTCAGAATCTGTCTCATCGGACTTTATTTTATCAGCGGTTATTGAGGATAGGAGCAAACGCCAGATTGCCAATCGTTTTCGAATGATGAACCATCTCAGGTTTGTGTAGTTTTCTTGGGGAGGGAGTGGGGGATGAGGCAGATTTATCTGTTTTATGACGTATATGTGTATTAACTTGAACTCCACTTTGCACATATTTATTTCGAATCATGTCGTTTCATTACAAAACAATTTAAAGCTGTAACTTAAGCTTTATCTACACAAAATATAGCGAGCATACAAAATCATGTTTTCGTCACGTAGACAAACATAAGGGGAAAATACACAGGATAATGTTCTAGTAATTAACCCTAGTAATTAAATACCGTTCTCGGTATTTCTTCCACCAGTATGAGGCAGTTCACTCCATACAGTTCCGCAGCCCTTGCAGGGTTATATCCTTGTTCAAGAAGCGCAATTACTTTCGGCTTGTTATCCATATCGTTTGCTCTCTTCAAATGGCATGCATGGTATAGAAGACACTATATTCAACAAAGCTGTGTCGTGTGACCCAGCCCTTGTCCTTCTCCCTAGTCCCCGAAATCGAATTCCAGAGTTATGACAGCAAACCAATGAGTGACGAACACAGCCAGGAGATGATGGTGACAATCGTTTCACTCGGATTAAGTTCCTCCTTACCCCTCCCCTTGCATTACGCACCTCGAGCATGCCCCTTGTTCATCGGTCATTGTGTTATTGAACTTTGATGCAAATCAATAAGAGATTGGCACATCCAGAACTGGTGTGGAACATGACTAGTGAAAAAGTTTTGCCAACATTAAATAAAGTAACACACCTAAAGACACTAACAGCATCTGATAATATCCGTGCACCAGACTGTATAACTCAGATGTTTCTAAGGACATTATGGGACATTGGATACTCAAGGAAGGTATTCTTTATGAAATTTAAACTACTCAAAATATCCACTGATATTAGGTATTTTGCAGTTTGAATTTCATATGACTTTAGAAAATCTAAAACACTGATATTTTGCACGGTATATTAGTTTCACCACAGTCTGTACCCACGTGACTATAATCCGCCCTGTGGTAATAGGTATTATTCTTCTCTCATACTAGACGAAATAGGCATTAAACTGGAAATTTGAAGCTGTATTCATGGTAGCTCGACGTTTAGAGCACCGGTTCAAGAGCAGAAGATAATACTTATATGACTTGAGTTCCAGCCGTAGCATTACATTTTTCAAGTCTTGTTGTACGTTTTGCAAACAAGTACGTGCAGCGTTGCAATTCACATCAAGGTTGGATATTCCGAGATTGGTTTCAAGCTTAGCTAACATTTTACATAGTTGAGAATACTTAATTCACTTATTGGCATCTCGCCATGGTAGCGCATTGGTAAGAGCATCGGCACAGAAAGCCAAGATCCATGGTTCGTGTCATGGCGTTGCTTGTTTGTTGAATAACAGAATGAATGTTTCTTTTCACATATTAATCGAGGACAGCGGTATTTCGATCAGCAACGAATGGCATTCACCAAAAGCCAAATGTAGGTCAGTAGGTTGGTTATAGATTTAATATTGTGTTTAACACCGGCTTTTACTACTACGGCACCGCAGGCAGGTTGGTTATAGAGGAATACGTAGTGACGCTTACGAAGGACATTTATTATTCTAAAGGACAACATGTTATACTCTACGGCAGATCATATGGATTCAGATTTTATTAGCAAATTACAAAACATTTGTTTTTGTGTGCCTGAAATAACAAATTGTTAAAAACAGTTTTATTAAAATCAAGTCGTGAGAAAGGCAATGAAAGAAAAATGTGAGTTATTCTGATATCGTTACTACTACCTACCTCCCCCCCCCCTCGGCACAACAGCTCTTTCCAGGACAAGGCCTACCGCCCGGCCGCTGCGTTCCCAACTCTTCCCACCACAGGCGTCATTAGTGGGGTGCAATGGTTGAGGTGGGTCGTGGTCCCTCCGGCCGGTTATGCGGTCCTATTAACCAGGCAGTCTCTACCCAATCTTCTACAAACTATTCTTACAGAAGCCATTTCCTCTAATTACATTTTAATAATCAATATAAACTATCATTAAACTTCTGTATACGTATTTTATTTTCAAGAATAAGAATGCCACATTAAGCTCTATCTTAATGGAACCGCATTTTTATAAAGCTGATTGCTGTGTGATGCCTTCGAAAGTCCGCTTTTTTTATTACCGCAAGAATTGGCTAATAGTTGTCTACCGCTAGAAAACTATTCAGATTTCAAATCACAGCATAGATATTTCGGAAATATCTTACACACAAAACATATTTGACATAAATTGTCTGGCAAGTAGTTCTAGATTTTTTGTATGAATTTGTCTAGTAACTATACAAACCTATTTTAAAATGAAGAGGACTTAAGGGGCTAATTTGCAGAAAATTAAGTATATTCGTTTGATTGTTATGCACATATCTTAAGTGATATTTCAATAAATATTGTTACAGATATTTTGGGGAAAATAATGTGAGACACTTTCCCAATGAAACGGTATTTTGGGCTTAAGAAGACCTTGATGATCCTCAGCTTAAAGCAAGTTTGGAGTTACGTTTTAGTGATCTTCCCATACACAAGCGCGCACGCATGCACGCTCGCATACACACACACACACACACACACACACACACATGCGCACACACATGGATCTTCTAAAATCATCTTTTTTTTTTTTTTTTTTTTTTTTTTTTTTTGAGGCCTCAATTTCCTATAAAATCCGGATATCAAATTATTGGTTGGAATACAAACCTTGCTTTATAACAGTAATTGTGTGAAACAATGTGATACAAGCCGGCGGAGTTGACTCTCCTTACAGGCAGAGACGCGTGTCTTGGCATTCTAATGAGAGCCCCTGCAACAAGGCAGAGATGCATATTCCTTCTTTTCAAGTACCTACACATCTGGCCTCACTGTTGATGGCGAAGCTCCTTCAGGGAGGTACATGGAACTGCCTATGCAACCACTTATCAACTTCAGCGCCTTGGAGCATTGTTCCCCATAAGTAATATAGTTCTTATGCTTTGGATTATAGGCCCATTCCATAGTTTTTGTTAATTTGGAAAAGTAAGAAAAAAGTATTCCAAAGAGGTTAAACATTCGTCTCCAAGATACAAGAAATAACTCGCATAGCAGTGCTTTTATATTATTCCATCGGGCTTAAAGCACATAAATGTTGTGACAAAACCACAAAATCCATCTAGTTACTTTTATATCACTTTATTTTTCTTCTAAACTTTCCAAAAATACTTAGCGAACTTCACCGATGGTGTAGTCCAATCTTTTTAAGGCTTTGTTCTGCTGCTCTTTCTCTTTCTTTCCTTCTTCTTTACCAGATTACCCTCCCCTTATGTAGGACTTACACCCACTACAACTTATAAGTCTGTGCCTCAGTTCAAATGTCTGTCGGGAGTAGAGGCCTAGTAGACCTATGGACAGGACAGAGTGATGACCTGGTCAGCCAAGCACCAGTTATGATAGTGAGGAAGAGGATGATATGATATGTAGGCGAAATCGATGAATGGAAAGATGATGTAATTAGTGGAATGAGTGTTAGGAAACCATAGAATCTGAAGAAAACCTGCCCAAACGCCACTTCGTTCAACACGAATACCACATGCGGATCACTGGGATCGAAACCTAGCCGTTGATTCTGTCACAAACTGCCGCGCTAGGCAGCCTGTCCTTGGGTACCTTCGTTTGCTTACCGGCCTGGTGTGTGATGTGAAGTAGTTTATCCTTGACAGACCGTTTTAGGCTGCGCTTGGCTTCACAGTATGTGAATAAAACGTATATTCCTTCGTTTTTATTCTTCATTCTTTGTCTTTTAATCGTCATTCACAGCTCATTTTTTTTCGTAATTATTTTTGAAGCACAAAGCAGAATACAGCAAAACGGGTATGTACTTCTATTGGTCAGTGAATGGAAAAATAATCTTTTATTTTGCCGAGTGGTTCACAAGGACTAGCTATATCCTTTTATTCCACTAAACAGTGCTTAGAGATATAAATGAATCCCAAACTCTACAGTTAATGCCAATTAACCATTGTCTAATGTTTTAAATAATTTATTAATGCAAGTTTTATTACTCTCGCGGTTTTTTCGCAATATTAATATAGGGTTGTTATACAATAATTGAAAGAATCCTCTTTCTCACTCATAAAATTAATTTAAACCGAAGAAAATCCCATGATATTATGCGCTTTCTTGAGTATATTGTTTCGCTTGTTGTCGCATATCCACGTCTGTTACGTGCAACCACAATGGCCTTAATCCTATTAGATCCCAACAGCATTAGGGCTTTTAAAAGCAAAAGTGTTAAGTTCTAACTCACAGAAGACGATCTTACCAAGTGAAGGCCGAAATGAATCAAACTAGCTTATGTGAACTGAATTTTGTTGAAATATGGAATTTTGTATCTACTTGGTTATAGAATACTTCAGTTCTGTACTACAGAATCTCCTTATTGGTGACATGTTACATGGCCGCGTTACATTATGTCACTTGACCACGTATAATTATACCGGTTAACCGGAAGTGATGTTTCTGAAAGGTGTAGTTGTTACCAAAGAACAGGATAGAAAAGAACAACGAAGGAAACGAAAAGAACCCTAACAGGCACCTATTCTCTGCAATGTATTTAGGTAGTATACCATACTGAATTCACTCTAAGAAACACACTTCTATATTACTTCGCGCCACGCGTGCACAGTATATACGACTGATATACGATAACTGCTCAGTTTCACTGAACTGAATGCTTTTGGTATGCAAGTAGCACTCAAAATGTAGCATTTTACAATAAAACCATTTAAAATATCCATCAACGTATTCAAAAAATAATAAGACAAAGAAAAGTTAGGATCTGTTTTCTACTCTTGGACTGAGTACTGCAATCAGAGACCAATGAGAACGTTGTTTGTGACCATGTGCTTGAAGCCTCCTCTCATCTTTGTTTATCTCAAGTGTGTTTCTTATTTGGGTACGAGTATAGGTAATCTACGCATTTCTTTATCCAGCAATGTTTATTATTTGTATTACTATGAGTATATTGCAATGGATAGAAAACATAGAAACGCTTAAGAAGAAAAGCGTAAAAATATTAGCAAGAAAGGTTTCAAATAAACTGACCTTCCCTTTAAACCGTGTTAGTTTGGAAAGCGACAAGACAGAAGAAGTAAAAGAACCTCTATAAAAGAAAAATGCAAAATACTATTATTTCTGGAAAATCTTCCTCTAAGCCTCTTAAGTTGTGAAATCTGAATATTGTTAGTTTTCCTTCTTCCTCCTTTGTACATAGATTTCATCGTTCTTTCCCTTTTAAAGAATGCGTCTACATCCTTCCCCCACAAAAGCGGTTCTGCTAAGTTAAATTTCCATTGGTGTTATCACTCCTATAATGTAAGAGTAAAAAACCGTTTCGGCTCTTGGAATTCTGTGGATTTTTCCACCCTCAAGCAGCTCAACTCCGTCTCTCTTCCTCTGCGTGCTGTGACAGAATCGTGTCATGAATAACTCATGAGACCAACATGGACAATCCGAAGGCTCATTCCGGAATAGGACATACCAACTTCCCTTCAGTACTTTCCGTGTTAACTTCCGGCATTTGGGTGCTGCTGGTAAGAACTACAAACAACACATGACTTTTAAATGTTACAAAGGTAAACAGTAATACACAAAAGAGAAACAAATAATACAAGTAGAATATAAAATGGCATATAAATCGATTTGAAAAAAGCTGCGAGCTGCGATTGTCATACGGAACAAGCATCTATAATCAGTCATTAACAAATAAGGGCAAAAAAATGCCACTTTGTTGTAAATATACAATGTTTGGCTTCTACGGCCTGTGTCTTGATGAGTTCTCTTGGGTTTCGGTGAAGGCCGCGTCATTTTGCTTCAAATTGCCGACGTTTCACTCGTCCTATTGTGAGCTACTTCGAGGCTCTTGTCCAATCTTTGTTTTCTTTTCTCGTTTTTTTTTTCCTTTATATATATAGCCCAGGATGCTGACGACGTGCTGTTATAATCTACACAGAACCTTCCTCCCCATTCAGAGACACCTCCGCCTCCTCCAAGAATGGTGCTGGCGTTGGCGATTGTCCATAAACCCGGAGAAAAGCCACGCTATGCCGTTTTCCCGCCAACTTCCCCACATTCACCTATCTCAGAAGAAGGATAGAATGGATGAATATCCTCTACTACCTGGGAGTGAAACTGATAAGGGTCTGACTTTTCGGGAGCACATCCGCGACCTGTCGCATCGGGCCAGCGGGATAACTGCCTCGTTGTATCCCATGTCAAGGTCCGGGATACCTCTCCCCTTGCAGCTAATGTACGGCTGCGAGATCTGGTGCATGGTCGCAGACCCCCATCTCCTGCGTCTGCAGCGTAGAATAGAGGAATTCGGATAACCTATTCTGTGTACCGCAGATTCCCTTCCAGACTACTGCACGAGGTTTTGTCTGTTCCGCATGTGGAGGATGACATTATGCGCCGGGATGCAACATTTTACGACCTATTACCACAACATAGGAGTGCCTGGTTAGGTCTCTTGGGGCTATAATCCCAGAGAACGCGCACTTTTGCGTCACCGGGTTACCCGCATGGCTTGTGGGCATCCCCGGTAACAGAGGAGCTAATCCAACAACAGCGCAAGATAAGCTCCCATACTGTCCTTCCAAGAGATGCTTGGATTCAAAATTCAAAATTTTAAACATCCATATTCGGTCTCACACGCACCAGCGGTGCCTAACGAATTTAGCACCCTGACTAGCAGCTGTTGAGGAGTATAAATTCATTACCTCCCATCTATCCTCAGCCCTATTCTATCCGCCACCCTGCAAAACCCCACATCCCGTCATTAAAGTGGTTAGCCCTAAAAAGGGCAGGTACACGAATGACACACCTCGGGCTGTTCTCAGCCTGACAACAGAAGCAATAGTGCGTACTCAAGATGCAATGGTATACAAATCGCTTCCTTTTATGGCTTCATGACTGGAAAGTTGAAATTAATACAAACAAATGCCAGCTAATTTACTTTTCAAAAAAGCTGCAACTACCGGAAATGGACCTCATAGTTGGCGGTGAAACATTGTACTATAGTCAGCAAGTAAAATACATGGGAGTCACCTTGGAACGACCATCTCATAAATACCGTTATCAAAGGGCGGCAGGGTTTAAAGATGTGCACCCCCGTCTTTATAAGCAAAAAATAAAGACCCGTTCCAAACTGAAGATTATATAAGAGGAGATGTAACATTAAATCGATTTATTTTTTTGGTATTAATATTTGTTTTATCAATACTATTTTTAATTATTGAGCAATAATCCTGTATAAAGCTTTCATCCCACCTACACTTTTATACGCGTGCGTGGCCTGGGAAAATGCCTCAAAATCCACCCTTCAAAAAATCCAACCATCCAAAACCTATCCCTCAGTAAAATACTTCAATATCTACTCCTCACCTCAACCGCTACCATCCTTAACCCCTGCCTATCCGACCACATCCACAAACGAGCCACCACAACGTGGACATGCATTAGAAGGCACCAAAACCCCCTCATAGCCCACATTAGCAGCGGTGAACCACGCCATAGAAAACAAAAGAGTACGCGTGTTCTAGGGCAGCCACTGCCTAGCGCACCCACAATGGCTGGCCAAAGGCCACGTAACGCAGGCCACGTATCGTAACGCAGGAGCCGCCGCCAACAGCAGTCACCGCCACAGGACATGCTGCCCACTCAGCCAAACAGTGCGAACTATGTAAATATTGAAAAAGTGTAAATTGTGTGTATGAGCGTAATGTGCGTATGAGAGAGAGAGAGAGAGAGAGAGAGAGTGTGTGTGTGTGTGTGTGTGTGTGTGTGTGTGTTGGTGTGAATGAGAGTGCATGAATGAGTGTAATTATGTAAATATCGTATATATGTATAAAGAACAAAAAAAGTGAAACCAAACAAAACAATTACACCAAATTGTTCTCGAGAACCCACAGGGGGCTCCCGTATGGGTTTGGGCAAACCCAAAAAGAGTGCTCTCTTTTTCTATGTAACACATTCACATATTCTTCTCTACTCGTTCTCCAGAATACAATTCATAAATTCTCTACATGATTGAAATCAAATGTAAGATACTATATTCACACGGTTTTCTTAACTCACTTTCTTTTGCGTAACATATTCACACTTGTCTCTTCAACAATCTGCACTTTTCTATGTTGTCGAAATAAGAATGCAACATATTACATTCACATGGGTTTCCCTACTCGTACCTATTTTACGTAACACATTCACAATGTCCTTCTCTACTTGATCTTCAAACACTATTCACTTCAAACACTATTTCTATGACAAATAGAACCGCAAAGCATTACATTCAGATGGTTTTCTCTACTCATTTTTCTTTTAAAGAACACAAAATTTATTTCTCTACTCGCCCTTCAACATAAAATTAGTGTCATTTTCTGTATGATTAAAATACAAATACAACGTATTACATTCACGTGGTTTTCTTAACTCCTTTAAAGTAACATTTTACATGTATTTCTCCTCTACAAACAATTCATAGTTTTCTGTATTATCGAAATTGAAATGCAACGTATTACATTCACACGATTTTCGCTACTGTCCTTTCTTCCTGTGTTGTCTATGGTTGTCATCAATGCTTTTGCATAGAGTTGCAAGCTTTCACAAATGAACCAGCTGATGCATCTAAAGTTACAGTTTTCAGATTAACGAGTACATTTTCAAAGATCATTGCAGTATTCCTTCCGCAACATAGGTTGCTTAAAGACAATTATAAGTAAAACTTGCAACCCAATATTTGTGTATGACGGTGTTTCTTTGCTCTTTAAGAAGGTTAGAGTTTTTAGTCATTTTGAAATTCGTTTAGGTGCTCATACAACGAATGCTTTTGTTCGTTTGTTAAAGTACTTCAAAGGTGGTGATTCAAAATGACAGGGTCAGAAAAGAAGATAAAGAGATGAAAAAATGTTCAGTAACCCTTGTCCGATAATTAGCCGTTTATAAGAGCTGTTTGGGACCTGCTCAATACCAAGTGCAAATTCCAACAACAGTAGTGGTGGTTTTAATCAAAGTGTCAATGACTAGACAATTGCAACGTTCAAGAGTGGAGAGAAATAACCATACAAGAAACACAAAAGCTGCTCCGTCAATAATAACAACAATAACAATAATAATAATAATAATAATAATAATAATAATAATAATAATAATAATAATAATAATAATAATAATAATAATAATAATGATAATTCATAATAATAATAATAATAATAATAAATAATAATAATAGTAATAATAATAATAATAATAATAATAATAATAATAATAATAATAATAATAATAATAATAATAATAATAATAATAATAATAATAATAATAATAATAATAATAATAATAATAATAATAATAATAATAATACTAGTACTAATACTAATACTAATACTAATACTAATACTAATACTAATACTAATGATGATGATGATGATGATGATGATGATGATGATAATGATAATGATAATGATAATAATAATAATAATAATAATAATAATAATAATAATAATAATAATAATAATAATAATAATAATAATAATAATAATAATAACAATAACAATAACAATAACAATAACAATAACAATAACAATAACAATAACAATAACAATAACAATAACAATAACAATAACAATAACAATAATAATAACAACAATAATAATAATAATAATAATAATAATAATAATAATAATAATAATAATAATAATAATAATAATAATAATAATAATAATAATAATAATAATAATAATAATAATAATAATAATAATAATAATAATAATAATAATAATAATAATAATAATAATAATAATAATAATAATAATAATAATAATAATAATAATAATAATAATAATAATAATACTAATACTAATACTAATACTAATACTAATGATGATGATGATGATGATGATGATGATGATGATGATGATGATGATGATGATGATGATGATGATAATGATAATAATAATAATAATAATAATAATAATAATAATAATAATAATAATAATAATAATAATAATAATAATAATAATAATAATAATAATAATAATAATAATAATAATAACAATAACAATAACAATAACAATAACAATAACAATAACAATAACAATAACAATAACAATAACAATAACAATAACAATAACAATAATAATAATAATAATAATAATAATAATAATAATAATAATAATAATAATAATAATAATAATAATAATAATAATAATAATAATAATAGTAATAGTAATAATAATAATAATAATAATAATAATAATAATAATAATAATAATAATAATAATAATAATAATAATAATAATAATAATAATAATAATAATAATAATAATAATAATAATAATAATAATAATAATAATAATAATAATAATAATAATAATAATAATAATAATAATAATAATAATAATAATAATAATAATAATAATAATAATAATAATAATAATAATAATAATAATAATAATAATAATAATAATAATAATAATAATAATAATAATAATAATAATAATAATAATAATAATAATAATAATAATAATAATAATAATAATAATAATAATAATAATAATAATAATAATAATAATAATAATAATAATAATAATAATAATAATAATAATAATAATAATAATAATAATAATAATAATAATATGGTATTCCCTACCCACCACTTTGTAAGCCCCGTATCTCAACCACAAAGGTAAGGGAGAGTTTTCTGCAAATCCGTCTTAGGAACTGTACACTGTATCGAACGGTTAATTTTGTGGAACACTATTTATTGAAGCTTTTGGAGTGTGCTTATTTTAGTTGAAATACCACCCAAGTACGAGTGAAGTACGAAATTTTTGTTTCTTTGTTGTTCTTTTATGTTTTAACAGCAGTAAATTTGTGGTTAGAAACGGTATAATTGAGTACGTGAGGATGTTATCTGGGGACTTAATTTTAAAATCAAACCATTGCCCGGAGCTTCTTGAGTGCTGCGTTGTCTCAGTTGATAAATTGCGTTTAGTGAGACATTTTTGCTTTTTCTTTCTTGTGTAATTCTGTCCATATATTTTGGAACATTCGACTTACCCAAATGGAAATTTACCAATTGTTGGGGAATATAAGTTGGCAATACCAGTATTTGGCTCCCTGGAAAGAAATGCAGCAGACTGAGCCAGTGAACTATATGCGCTATGTCATGCTGGGAAGAGAGCTGGCCAGCGTACAAAAACTGGGGTATAGAGAATAATCACACCGTACACTACACCATCTTTCAACAACGATACGCCATTCTACAGTTATTGGCCAGTAATGTAACGAACATTGCCACAAAGTTTATAACAGGGGGCAGCATATAAGTCAGTAGCTTCGCATAGGCTTTACTATAATGCTTTTCGTGTGGCCAATTCACTCAAGGTCACGTACTTCACGTACATCTCATACTATCTGTCTCTTCTTACAGTTCCCCTGCCTGTCGCTGTACTGTCCCTCCCTCAATGTGTATTCACTGAGAGAAGTGGGGGAAGTGTTATACAGCGGGGAAAAGTGGCCTTGAGTGGTCTGGTGAAAATGAAAATACTATAGTACGTTTGTGAGGCCAGTCAGGTGTACGCCGCAGGTAATAACTAACAATCTAGCATGACAACATGCCGATATAGAACTCTTTCAAATTTAAAAGGGTAACTATTACTTTGACCTAAATTTTATTGCCAGAAATTTGTATTTTAAGACCAAGGTAATTAACATTTCTAACACAGTTTTAATAAATTCCAAACTGATCGTGGAAAGAGAAAGTAGGAACATAACTGAAGTATCTCAACGATAGTTTAATTTAAACGCCGTTTTGTATTTTAAATAAAACATTTTATTGGTTGTAAATATTTAAAGAGAATGTGTTAGTGCAATTTAGAATTTAGATAGATTGCTCTACGTCACGATAGCATCACAACTACCTTTAAGGAATGAAATCGGTTAGTACCTATTTAACAGGGTTAGTTTCGACGAGGTCAACTTTGTTGTCTTTGAAATCCATCCTTCATTAATGATGAAATGCACAGTTAGTAAACACAAATCTGGATTACATTATCTTGTTTTTCTATTGACATTTGTGCTTTTCTGTAGTTTTCTGAGCGATTCACAGTGTTCATTGCAAAGTTTAAGGCAACAATTAATTTGTGTTAAAGAAAAATTTAAGTTTAAATAGATTCTATAGTTATATATAATTTTGAAAATATTACATTTATTACTTTTCTTTATGAATTTTTCTGATGAAATATGATTTAGCAAAATTCTGTTGGAAAAGAATCGGAAGCGATACGTTCATACGACCTTTCTCTAATAACGATAAGCTGATACATATTTACAATTATTGTACTTATATAAAACGCCGCCCAAGACATGGTTTTTCTTAGGAATGATTTCAAACTAAGCATGAAGTCTTAGATACAGCATTTACATGTTTCATGGTTGTGAAGCATTCAAACACATTCTATGAACCAAAGGACTTACAGTGGAAAACAATATATTCATCACTTTTATAGTTCACCATCTAATTGGCCGCTGAAAACCCTTCCATATATAAATTTAACTTTGCAGGGTAGAAACCGCCTGTAAATATGAATTTGGGGTGTGATGAAAGAGAAGCTGTTGAAAAGATAAAATTTTGTGACAGAGTTGTAAGGCAGTATATAACTTCACAATAATTCACATGCAAATAGCTATGAATACAATGAGAAGGTAATGTTCTCGGGTTTGGTGCTGTTGTAGTCGCTGTATTTACTTCCGCTAGGTATGCAAATTCGGCAGTGCAAGGCATGCCATCTGGATCCCACTCTAAACTCCAGGTCCTTCATCATCTTAACATCAGCGCCACTATTCGTGTAGGATGGTGAAGAGCTTTAGTTCTACAGCACAAGGTGAGTGAAAATGTCAGCTCACTTGCCTTTCCTCAACATACGAAAGTGAACATTGTATGGATGAAATCATATCTATTTGAATTTAGTAAGCTTTTAATACTTTTAGGATTGTTAACTAGCTACAAATAACTGAAAAAGCAAGCCTGCGATTTCATTTAAAGCTAAGCACCAACTGCCACAATAATGCCTTTGTTTTGTTTTGTTTTTATAATTACAGTAATCATAGTAACTCGTTGGAATTGTTGACAATTTAAAATTTGTTGTGCCAAAATGCAATTTGGCAAATGTCACTCCTGACACCAATGTGACAAAATGAAAGTCCAGTCCAATTACTTTTTCTCGCTTTATTTTCTTCTAAAACCTTTGGACAAATACACAGTTATCTTCTACTAGCATTAATACAGCCTATACAATCTTTCATATATTACAACTGACAACCGTATCCTTCTCCTAACCTTAACTCATTCCTTTCACTGTTCCTCTTGACTTTTCCTGTCCTATAAACACTATCGATTCAATCACACAATGCTCATTAAAACTACTTCACTTCGACACGGCGTATCTTTCATGACAATAATAGCACATGCACAGCTGTCTTACATTCACTGACACACTGACCGACTCATGTCTGTAACTCATTTATAACTAACTCCTCTCATCGCTTCGCCTCCTCATATAGCGAGGATGACATAACACGGACCTTTGTCGAAATTCTACAAATACGCCGACTACCGGATGCCTCTCGAATAATCTGGAACCTTTGACGTGCCACGTTGATTGTTATAACATGTTTTCTCACTTGGGTGGAATTGCGGAGGTTCTCTTTGCTGAGTGATGGAAAAAGGTATGAATTCTAGTAATCGAAAAGAAGAAAAAAATACAACACTCGTACTTTTTTGCAAATTTGTTGCAAGACTAGATTTAAACGATGTGCAAAACAGTGTCAAATACTGCAACAGGATCTTTTTCGTTAATTTTTTATCTGGAATCCAGTTAAATGGCCAGACATCACGCTTGCACCATCATAACATTGGCCTACTAATTTCTGCTTGTAGCCAAATGGTTCCAAAATGTTGTCCAATAAAATAAACAGCGTTTCTCATGTTCTGTCAGCACTTGTATCGTAGAAACCTAAGAAACGCTCCACAACAGACCCTTCAGCATTAATGTAACTCACTATTACAGAACTCTGAGACACCTGTGTAATCTCTGTCATATCATCTACCTGGACAGAAAAAAATCAACAGTTTCCAATACAGTTTTTACAGATGCATTGATGTAGTCCGGAATGTAACCCAATAGTTCATTTTGTATACGTTTTGATTCGCCACTGAACACACTTTTTATCTTGGAATATTTGTAATCTATAGGACTCCTAGACACCAGCAGTTCCTTAAAACTTCCACGATTTATTGAGCCTGTTGTTTCACCGTGACCGTGAAATGCTAATTCTTGCTTGCTTAAACAGAGTACTGCATCAATTACTTGATGCGGGTGATTAAATAGTTAATGAAGTATTAGACAGAATGCAATTCAATTGTAGATTACCTCAACCTGAAGCAACCTTTGGTCCTGACAGCGTTGTTATTTCGCTTATTTCTAATGTTGCCATGTGCCCATTCACTCAATTTCTAGACAACTTCTAGACTGGCATCAAGTTCTTTTAACTATCTATTTTTGTGATCACTGATGCCCCATTTTCTTTCGTATGGTATGTGATACAATACATTCGTTTTCCTTTGATGTTTTGAGTTTTATTCTCACATAGTATCATACTTGTGCCGTATTACTGTATGAAAAGTATAAACTAATGCAATCATGCCAAGGAATTTAATTTTCTAAAATAATTATTTTATTTTATTGTGGCTGATACATTTTATTTTTCGTGTATTTTTAACATGAACAAGATATGGTGCTTTCTTATATTCATTGTAAGCTAAGGAAACATTGACAGTACACGACGGAAGTAAATTCTTTAAGATGTTAGTAACCGTCGACACTTATAGAAAAATGCATTTGAATGTGTGTGTTATTTAAAGGAAAATATTATATATTAATTTGTAGAAGAATGATTGACATTTGAAGTAGGCGTATTCCCTGTATTGACTACAGTGATTGTAATTGATATATTCTAAAGCTTTCACCTCTAAAAGTTCAATCGTATTGCAGCAATATGATAATATTGTATAATAGTATATTTGGGTCAGGTTATATAAATAATGAGGTGGGCGGGATTCCATCCACGTTCACGTGGCCACTCTGGGTGCGCCTTAAAGTGTTTTAACGCTCTCGGTTAACACTGAACACAGGATTGGATGTGGATTATTAAGTTTACTTTGGTAAGCAAGGAGCTCAACACTGACATCTTTTTTACTTCTAGTCCACTATTTAATCATAACCCTATAGTAACATATTTTCTGCAGACGTAGTAACATTGAATTTGCCATATTTGCGCTTTAATTTAGAGTGATTGCTGAAATATCGCTTTTCAAAGTTGCGAGGTGAGGCAATGGCTGCCATCCCCTCTGAGCAGCCAAGGAAGCACTGATTTCATTCTCATACCATCTGTTTACTTACGCCTGAGAATTAGATGACCCTTCACGCAGGTTTCACTGCAGGTGGGTATTTACTTTTGTGAAAGATAGTACGTTTTCATTGAACTGCACGGTATACAGTCTAGCATTCTCCTTTAGTGCATCTGAATTTCGATTTGGATTTCTTTCAAAAGTTTTCAAATTAACCTGGCATTTTAAATGCTCTGCTAAATCCGAGTGTTTGTGTAATGAAAGTGTTATATGCAACAAAGCAGCAAACCCTTGTCTGTCCCAGACGTTGCTTTCATTGCTAGAAAGCAAGCACGGCCAACAAAACAATTTCTGCAAAGTTTGGGAGGAGCAAAACCATGGAAATTCCACAAACCTCGATTGTTTGAAACTAAGATTGTAGGATTTTCCTGAATGTTTCTGTTCTTTCGTACCATATATTTATAGAGATTCAATACGGCGCCCACAGTTTAAAACTTCTTTCTTATCTTCGACTTTCCTCCGTGACAAAGATGTTTCTAATAAAATGTACACTGTATCACAAGCAGGATTCATATTTAAAGCATTACTGCACTAAATGCAAACAATAAATAGACTACTTCACGTGTTTCTCAGCTAGGAATTAGCGACGAGAAAGAGCTCCGTCTACCTCACTTAATGCTCCCTCCACAAACAAACTGAAGCAGTAGATGTCACGGTTGCTATAGCAAACATGATGTAGGCTCCGCCTCTCTGAGGTTGAATAGGAGAAATCCCTTTCCTACCTCTTTGCACTTCACTTCGAGTTCGAGGTAAGAATGTGCGCTTGCTTCTACAATAGAACACGGCGCAGAACAAGAATAGGGAAATAGGTAGTAAACTCCACATACCTGTGAAGGTAAATATATTTTAAAAATATGTGTGGCAGGGTACAAATATTGGTGAAGTGCCACTTCACCTACTTCCCCTGAATAGCTGCCCCTGACAGCAAGTGACGGTTGGGGTGGGGCTGCCCCAACGCACCGGCGCGTAAGAAAGGCGCTCAAGGTCCGGGACCGAGCATTCCAACTGTAACATATGTCCGCTGGAGCTCCAACTCAAAATTGTTGCGTGTAATTGTGGATGACTGGGAAAAGTTGAAAGAGGCTTTTGAAGTCATAGTTTCCTGTGAATAGTCTGATGATAATTTCATTCTGCTTGCCAGAGGCTTTCTGAGTGACATGAACAATTTTGAATTTGCGTTTCTGGCAGTAGTGTTTCATAACATATTTTATTTGGCACATATATTGTTCGCTGTTTTGCAGAAGTCACTGGACGTAAACTACTGTATATAAAAAATAAGGACCATTTGTAATATGCTAAGGAACAAGAGGAATGAACAGTATTCTTCAATTATGTTTGAAAAAGCCAGCAAAATATACGTCTCTCACGAGAGTACAATTTCCTTTTTCAGGATGAGCGAGTTCGAATATGTTGAGCGTTGTATTACGAAATTCTATATCACGTTTTGATAGAAAGGAATGAGAGATTTCGTGATTGTGAAACAAATTGTATTTGTTTGCCTGGCCGATACTACAACATTTGAAGAATACCACGCATGTTTTCCTTCAAGTGCACTTGAAAACTTGCAAAATTTCTTTGGGCCTGCATTCCCCAAGACATAACGTTTAAGAAATGAAGTTTCTATTGTGTATGCTGATGAAAAGCACAGAAATATTTTCACTGGAAAGATCACAGAAATGCTTAATGTGGATAAGGACATCTTTACGGATACTTATAAACTGTACTCCCTTATTATGTCAATCTCTTCTACTACAGCGTTCATGGAACGAAGCTTTTCTTGTCTAAAGCGTATAAAAACATACCTGAGGAATGCAATGTCAGAAAAGATACTTTCTTCTTTAGCGAATATTTCGATTCAGAAAGAACTTCTAGTGCAATTAATAAAAACGCATCCATTCTATGAAGACATTACCAACATGCTTGCAGCGTTAAAGGATCGAAGGATTGATATGGTGTACAATAAATGGGTCAATACAATTATTAAAATAATCTTTATAAATATAAGTATACTTTTCTTTCCCACTAACTCCTCACCTAGATTTCCAGCCACGAGCCGCCAGTGCCTGCTGTGTTGACGCTGCCGTAGGTAGCGTCACGGTATTATAATTATAAAATGTGTAGTACGCAATTAAGATGGTCATTTTTGCTCAACGTGAATTACATAGTAATAACATATAAGGGCTAACAATTATTTTCCTGATTATTTTCCCTAAAGGAACTACCTTTTCGTTTTACTTCTTCTTTTGTAGCGTACAGTTCCATGAAAATGTGGTTGTGTCTCTATATTTACTGGGGAACATTTTCAGCTGGTATTGAAATATCATTCAGGTACCCAGTCTCGCTTTCAATGGCAAGCTTAACTTTGAAGTAAGTGCAACAGTGTAAGTTAAGGAAGTAATAGATCTGCCATTCTACCTCTCACACGTTCAAATTGGAGCACTCTCGCTTATTTAGCCCTAATCACAGCAAACTCACTAACTTACCTTCAGACTTCTACGATATTTGCCCATTAACTTTCATTTTCAGATATTTACTCAGTTCAGTGAAATGAAAAACCGCTTAATGGGTGAACTTAACTGTTGATCGGGCAACTAACTGAACTTTACGCAGATATAAAAGTGCAGTTGCTATGTGAGGGGAGGGGTTATAAAATCTTCTGCACGCTTACGTTTTATGATTATAAAGAGTTGTCTATTGTGTGATGGGTTCTAGGTTCGATTTTTGACAGAGGGGTGGGAAGTTTGTCTCAGGGATAGGGAATGCTCGTGCATATGTGTGTATGGTCAAGTATGAAAAACCCGAAGAAGAACTAGAAATCCAATGAGAGCTGTGTACGAGTTAACACCCTTCCTAACGGATATCATGTTTAAAAGATAAAAAGACGATGGAATGGCCATTGTAGTTAAAGGTTCTAATTGAAACCTAGAAAAGCAATTAGGGAAATAAACAAACAGTATGTCATATAGAGCATATTGAAGTTATCGATTTTAGTAAGAAACGTGACTTACATTTGAAAAAGCAAGCTCGGTATCAGGATGTCATCAACGGATCATATGCGTTCCGTGTTAAAATGCCTCTCATCTTAGTCATATACTTATACCTGCTACCTAGAAGATCCTCTCGCACTGAAATCTTGTAATTGTCCTTCATTTCAGCTTCATATATTTTAAGGAAGATCGCTAAAGAGTAAAACTACTGATCTCATATTTTAAAATAGTCATTTGAGAGTGATTTGAATGTAATGCTGACAACTACTCTGAGTAATACATATATTATGAGAATTATGCTAATTCTTAAAACATAAATTAGCATCTTCAAGATTAATATGCTGTTACTTTGGAACAATTACTCATCACAACTATGTTGCTTTCTTTATAGTTCGCATTGTTCTATTTTTATCTTACTTTTTGTTTTCTTTCAAATATTAACCATGAACGCATTCGCACTTCCAGACTTTAGCAAGGAGGGGAGTATTCATGGCTAGAGAAAAATTTTCATAAGTTATGTTTAATGTGCTGATGTGTTAAGAAAAGAACGTGTTAACATAGTGTTCCAGTAACATTATCAATAAACAAATAAATAAATAATTTATACGTAGATTGTATTAATGTATTTATTCATTTTTATCTATGCTCTAAGCTTGGAATTCGATAATATAGTGCAAAAATAATATGTTGATATTTCATAAATGCTCAGTCATTTCTTTTATGATTTGAGCAGACCAATAATCATACACACCTAGAAGGTATTGGACCGTAACATCGATATTTTTAGAGATATTAACGTAGGAATTTCAATAGATTTTGATGTATGCTAACAGTAGGGAAGCAGAGTAATGGCAGAATAGTCCGTAAATTTTCCTAAACAGTATAAAAATGGAATGAACTAAATGTCTGAGAATCCTTTTTAGAACGTTAAGTTTTAGAATACATGATTATTCACAATATCTGAACAACCACAGAAATAAAAACATTCACTGATCGATACTTTCTGCATACGTTTATAAAGGTTGATTAAAATCGAACGTAAATTTTTTACTCCTAAGACTATTACACTTAATAAATCAATGTCGAAAGAGCAAAAAGGATTCCACAAACCTGGATGGAATACAACAGAAATTATATCAATATTTAAAAAAGGAGAATTTAAGATCTGTTTGAATGGCTAAGGAATAAGGCTGGTTAAAGTAATGCATAAAATATATGCTAAAATAACAAACAAAAGATTAAAGCATGTCTCGGAAGCAATATTAGAAGAAGAACAACAACAAAATGGCCTTTTTTTTCTATTTATTTAAATTAGATAAAAGAAACAATACATTGAAATTACAATCGGATGTATAATACTAAACCATTGCTGCATTTTGGTAATGGTCTTTCACTTGGTAAAGCACATTCATTGCATGATGTCAGTTACCTTTGCTGGTCCTCCATTTGGTTTCATCTGGCAACTGGGTGATGACACTTCCGAGATGGTGATACCTCCATCCAGCTGGCACAATCCTTTACACAGAAAGGACATCTATGTTAGGGTGAAGCATCAAGAGAAAGTCACGTTTTTTTCCTTTTGAGGCGCGTCCTATGTTCCGTTAAAAATCTCTCAAGGCCACGGACACTAGGAGATGGATCCTTCAACATATAGTGGCTATAGCCCATAATAAGCCATATTTGGGCAAAGACGTGTTTTTTCACCTGGATATCTAGCTGCAGGATCGCCCTGCGAATGCTATTAGGGTTATCTGCCCTGGTAATGCAGCGGATTTTATGTTGTATCCAATGCCAAGTTTCGGGAATGCACGTTGTAAGACGGTGTTGAAGGGTGTCAAGGTTGTGACATCGAGAACAATACGGTGAATTGCATATGTTGTGGCGATATTGTTTTTCTGCTGTGGGTACTATGGCATTGAGCATCTTGTAGGCAGAGGCCTTCCAGTCCGTTGGGATATCAGCGTAGCGAAAAACTCTCCAGATATTCTTCCAAGGAATATTGGGATATTTTCCCTCTATTGTGGGAGTAGAAGGAATCCGTAACAGCAGATGACGGTAGAGGATCTTTGTAGTAGGAATTGAATCCCCAGAGACGAAATTCGCAGGTAAAGTGGTAATACATTTTACCATCCGGCGATAAATGGCATGGTTCATTAATGTTCCAGTGCTGGAGTGAAGTTGTTTGTTGTCCTTGAATTGTCCCATCTGTAAGGAAGTTCTAATTAACAAAGCTGAACATTTTTCGGAAACCTTAATGAGTCCTAGGCCTCCATTCATGATGGGACGCCACAGCTGAGATTTTGCTACTTTATATACATGTCCATTCCACAGATAATATGACACTGCCAGCTCGATGCGCTGGGAAATCTCTAACGGGATGGGCAGAATTTGGGCCAAATACCAAATCTTGGATAATCCCATGAGGTTAACAAACCAAACTCTCTGGAGAATGTTGAGGTTTCTACTCAAGTTGCGCTGTAGGGAGTAACGGATGCGATTGAGTAAAGACGTCCAATTTAAGTTGACTATTTCTGTGACGTTCGTGGTGATTTGGAGGCCTAGAATAGTGACGTGGTCTTTAATAGGCACATCATCCACAGTTAACGTCCGAGGCCAGGTCCCAAAAGGTATCAAGGAGGACTTCTGATAGTTAATCTTCGCACAAGATGCCTGTTCATGAAACCGTAATATGTGAGGATGGTAGCGGAGTAGCAGAGTCATGTCATCGGCATAAGTATTTATGGTGAGCAGTCTTGTCGGCACTGTAGGTGAAAATAAGTGTTTCTTCATCAATCGCACCAGAGGTTCGATGCAAACTGTAAACAATAACATGGATAATGGGCAACCTTGTCGTATACCACTCAAAATGGGAATTGGCCTAGTAAAATATCCATTGATATGGATTCTGGAGTATGCAGACTTGTACACTATTTTAATGGTTTGCAGGATACGATCAGAAATACCCATGTGCTGCAAGACACCAAAAATGTAATTATGGTCAATATTGTCGAATGCTCTCTCGAGGTCCAATGACAACAAGGCCGCCTCTTCCTCAGGATGTTCCTCGATATATACCACAGCATCCCTTAATTGTATCAAATTGTGCGATATTTTCCTGTCTGGAAGTCCACAAGTTTGTTCTGGACCAATCAAGGCTGGCAGTACTTTACGCAATCTGTTGGCTAAAATCTTTGTAAAAATTTTAAAATCAGTATTCAGTAGTGTTATCGGCCTAAAGCTGTTAAAATGGTGTGGTTTTATACATTTTGGAATTAAAATTACAATTCCTTCATTAAACCCTGACAAGTGGTCGCTCATGGCAAAAGTGGCATTCATCAGTTGCAGCAGACGGTCTTTAATGATCGTCCAAAATACTTTGTAAACAGTATAGCTAATACCATCTGGTCCTGGTGCAGAATTGCTGCTGGCTTTAAAAATCACGTCCCGAAGTTCATCCATGGTGATAGGTGCGCCCAATTCATCCTTATCAGTAGGATTCACAGTTTTATTGATAACCTCATAAATTACTCTTTTTGAGGAATCAAGAGTAGGATGTTCACCGTTTTGCTGTCGGAAGTGTCCCTCTGCCCCTCGGAGAATTTCCGGCGTAGTGCGTAGGAGAGTAGCATTGGTAGTAGAAATATCACATATGAATTTACGTTGGTGACGTTTCTTCTCCGAAGCTATATGGTACAAAGCAGCACGCTCATCATCGGTATTTGAGAGGGCACGAGAACGCACCCGTATACCATCTAAAATGGACTCCTGAATTTTACGAATTTTTAATTTTATCGCAGTTATCCTGCCACTGACGTCGTTGCCGGTACTCTGTTGATTACTTAAATCATGTAACAGGGCGTAATAATAGTGTTGGCTATTAGCTCGTTCGGCAGCCTTAGCCTTACCAACACATTTGAAGAAGGACTGTATCGCTGGTTTATAAATCAAAAGCCACTGTTGAAGCTCCTGGTAGCGAGACCTGGACGCTCGTACGTTAAGGCTTTCCTAAGTTTCACGAAACTGTTGTTGTACGTCCTCATAATATAATAGAGCATTATTTAATTTCCAGTAGCTTCTACCAAGGATGGGCAAAGGAGTGGATGCTGTCATCTTCACAATTACGGCATGGTGGTCGCTTATTGCGGCAGGTACAACAAGAACATTCCGGATGTTGGTTCAATGAAGGCCATTTACATAAATCCTATCAATTCGTGAAGCGGAGGTATCACGACAGAAAGTGTAGCGAACTTCATTTCCATGTAGATATTCCCAAGTGTCAGTTAAATGCAATTCCGAAGACAGGCGCTGTAGTGCGGGCGACGGATTATAAGTTCCTCGTTGGTCCTTGCCATGTAACACGCAGTTAAAGTCACCACCCAGCAACAAGTAATTATAGCTGTGACGAAAGAAATATGGCATATCATCTGCAATGAGAGATTCACGGTCTCGTCGTTTATTGGAGCCAGATGGCAAGTACACATTCACCACTAAGATGTCATTGTCTATTACCATAGCTAAAATGCGTCCACTAGGATGTTCTTCATGATGGGTAATTCTCAAAGTCGATCTGTATATTATTGCTGTGCCCCTATTGTCAATGCCTACATTGCAAATGTAGTTATACTGAGGACCAAGGAAATTTAAATTATCGGTGTTCACCTCTTGCAGGAGTAGGATGTCAATATCATGACTGAAAATGAAATTATTGAGAAGTTGTTGTGTTTAGCAGTACTGCGTATACCATTGACATTTAAGGTGGCATAAATACGGGTATAAGTCATGCAAATTAAGTAGATGAGGTAGAATAGGAACAGCCAAGAAGAAACATCAGGTATCATGATAGCGGTGTGGGAGTACCCGGATCATTTTCGAATGATTCTTCAGTTTTCTCTTTCTTTCGGTTACCCTTGCTACTCTCCGTACGTCTCTTTTTCACGCGGGGGTCGCGGCTTCTAATATTATTGGGAATTGTGGGCACTACTTCCATATCTGTCGTTATTGGAGAGTTTGCGCATGTTTCTGATGTTAGATTTGAAGTTTCTGGTGTCACTTCGGAGGGTTCCTCTGCCATTGGAATAGTGGTAAAGTTCGTTATCGGGGCATCACTTTGTGCATCAGCATCATCCATCAGTAAATTTTCAGCCTGTTCAGGATTGATTTCAGTTTCCCTCTGTGTTTCGACCACGGTATCTTTTCCTGAAAACTGAGCTGCAGTTACTTGTTCTTTATCAGTAGTCGTCATTTCTGCCGAGGTCATAACTGTGTCTTGTGGCAAATCCACCGGTATCCGTCTAATGGGGAAGTCTCCCTGTACTAGTTTAGACCATGTGGGCGGGTCTGTTAGACGTGGTGTCTGCGTGATTACCCTCCGTCTGGGACAGTTGTTTCGTAAATGTCCTGTTTCACTACACACCGCACATGTAACTGGTTGACCTTCATAGCTTATAAAGCTTTTATATCCGGCAATATCTATATATGAGGGAATATGCTTTTTTAAATCTATCTTTGCAGTGCGTACTCTGTTACTGATTTTGTATCGAAGCGTGGGCCCCCAAGTATCCATGGATAGTGCTAGTACTGTGCCGTAGTTTCCTAGATGTTGTCGTATAATTTCTTGGTTTAAATCCTTGGGTAAATGGTATAATTTAACAATACGAAACCCTAGACCTGCCGTTGTTATGGTGACTTTACTTCTTTGTCCATTACTATAGGTAAAAATTGACTCACCGTTAGTGTCCTCGATGGCCCTTTTGACTCGCATCGCTTCCTTACACTGGATGTATATTTGCCGGGTGTAGTTGTTTATCTGAATCATTTCCAGCTCCTCTTCTTCAAATCGAAATATATCGTGAATCCATTCATGTAGCTCGTATGGAGACGGTTTCGGAACATCACGATCCATAAACGTTAGTACTAATGTTTTCTTTCGTTCTATATACATTTTTTACTTTACTAGAAAATCACACTTATTTAACACACAAAAATGTGTAATGAAAACCAGCAAGTTATAGCTGGAGCAAAGTCACGTAAGGTGAAGGTCAAAACAAGCGAACAAAGCTCTTGCCAAAACACGACCTCTCCCTACACACGCTGCTGCGCGACTGCCTTCGTATAGGAAGACCTACCACAGATAATATATTCATAATGGAACAGATATTTGGGAGAAGAAGAGAACATAACTTGGCAACTCATATAGCTTTTATAGATTTGAAAAAGGCTTTTGATAATGTAAATAGAGCAAAATATGGAACATAATGGACGAATATGGCTACTCCAGACATCTAATTAAAGCAGCGAGAAGCGTAAGTGAGGATTAAAATATAGTTATAAATTAAGTCCAGGGAAACGCACAAGCCATAACAATAAATAAAGGAATCAGACAAACGTGAGCATTATCACCCGTTTAAGCAAAAAATGAGATCTAAAGTTATTTTAGATGATCAAACTTTAGAACAAGTCTCAAGTTTCAGGTACCTTAGGTGTGAAATAGAATTACAGAAAGAAAAAGCTATAAACCTAAAACTGTCAAGATTTCAATTTATATGTTATATTACACAACGCTTTAAGAAATAAAACAAGAAAGGGAACTAGAATTAAATTTTATAAAGCAATGGCAAAGTCAGCGCTTTTATATGAAAGTAAAGCCTGGGTTGCAACAAAGAAGATGAAAAGTGAGTTACAAAGAACTGGAATGAAATTCTTTCGAAGAACTAAAGGATGTGGACTACATAAATAATTATGTCATAAGAACAGAACTGAAAGTGAAATCTTATAAATGAAATAAAGCACTAGATATAAGTGACTGTTACATGTGGAGATGATGGACTATGATAGATTTCCAAAATAGCTCTAAATTATACACCGGCAGGGAGAAGAGATGTGTGGACCGCGTAAGAGATGTAGAGACTTGATGTGAAAAAGGTAACAGATAATGTGTCTAATCCCTGGAGTGAAGATGGTGATGATGACTTACTATTAAAACCGCTTCAATTTCCTTCTTGAATATAACTTGTGCTTAATTTGATCAGATTTATTGCAGATTCATCTTATCTCACATACGTGTATTCTTGTCCACAACTTTAACTTGCTCTGTCAGAAGGCATCACCAACCCAATCATCAGTCCTTCCGTTTTAGTGACAAAGCAGTCGGTTCCGGCTGACACTTAAATATGTGATTACTTGAGTGGAGTTTCTTAGAAATGCAGGATATAGAGCTGCAATGTACTACTTCATTACCTGGCTGTGTCGTGTAAACAAGGAACTCACATGGTGTAGGCCTTGATCTTGAGATACTATGTTGTTACTCTTCCAAACATGTATAACGAAATTGACATTATGCCAGTATCAGAACCACAATGCGAGCCCGTAACCTGATAATCTAAAGGCTTATAAGGAGTAAATGGATGTTTTTTTGTGATAAATGTAGTCTTTAGATTGTAAGAGTGAAACTTTGAAACTTATATCCAACCAAGGAATAAAAGGTTTTGCTTAACTGAACATACATGTCTCACAAGTAGTATGAGTTTTATGTTCACCTACTTGCCAGCATGTAGGTGAGCGAACGTAAGAAAACGACTTTAGGAGATAAACTCTTGATGCTTCCAACATTTTTATGGACTCAAAGGAGATGGAATCCAACCCTCTTTATGTCCCTGTAGTTTAATGTGAAGAGCTGCCAGATAACGACTTAAGTGCCCTCCTTAGCTTACTACATATGGAAGCTGGAACGCCTTATCATAGGGAGACAATGGTGACAGTTTATGACCAGCCTCACCACCAAGTCAGCATATTTTCAATGGATTTGCTTTCGTGTATTTATTTCCTTATCAACAAAAAATAATCATATACACAAGAATAACTATATTATTTGCCATTTATTAATTTCATAAGCATCGTATACTCAACCAAGAATTGTATCATGACAAATATCTGCCTGGAAATGCTTCATAATGGCTAGGGTAGACTGCCTTATTGCAGAATACACTCACCTTTGTACCACATGCGGTGGCTATTCATCACAAATTCGTAACATTCAATCTGACGTATTACACTCATGTGACCTTCTCTACTCTTGCACAAACTATTCCTACAAAGAATTATTATTCCTCTATCGTGAAAAAAATTTGTAGAAATTATCGTATTTATAATTTTCTAACATATGCAAATGGAATACAGTAGGCTTTAAGCGATTGTCAAATGTTTTAAGAGTGGTCGCCCTATGATGACTTTAAAATTCCATTCTCTTTGCTTGTCAAACAGATAAAAAGTAATAACGACAATCTATTTGAGTACAGTCTATTACTATTGGAAAATTCTGAAAAATAACAAGGAATATCTGTAAAATGGTTCACTTCACAAAAAATATCATTTAACATAAATTGTGTTCTAGCAGATGTTCTAGTCAGATTGGTCTATCTCTAACGGTTTACCAGTTATGCAGAAGTCATCAAGAATAAGCAAGCCTACACGCACTATTGGCAGAAGACTGAAAATCTACATTTAGTTTGCAAAATATGGCATCTTAATAAAAATCGTTAGACACTTTTGAGAAAATAAAAATTTTAGAAATATTTTCCATGTAAAGAGTAGTTTTGGATTGAGAAATTTTCTTGGAAATCTTTGTTTCGCATCCTTCAAAATAGTAAACTTGAATACCAAATTTGGTTTTTAACTGTCTTTTTGCATTTGAGCTATGCTGTTCACAGACAAGACACACAAACACACACACACTCACTCACCACACACACACATACACAAAGTGGACCTTTTTCTAAACACTCTCTTTTGGATTCAGGGGCTTTCAGAACATATTTCCGTGAAACGACATCGAATAGAATGCTTCCCCTACTCACTATACCTATTAGAAAGAGCAAAAGTGGATATCCTCCTTTTCAATTGTCTACCATGCTGTTTTAACAAATATTTATCAAACAAATATTTTGCTAATGCCGCTAGCAAGAATCGCTTCACTCATTTAAACCTTAGGCCTATCTCAGGTTATAAGGATATCTTTCTCATGTGGTCTTCTTCTCACACACTGAAACAGTTATGGCCCAGATAAAATTATAAGACCGTTATCGATGTTTGACATTTTGAGCCTTCAGCTTTGTGCTTGGCGCGTGAAGACAATTTGGAAAATAGCAGATGCCAGACTATGCCAAAGGGAAAGACAGAAAACGTTATTTAACGATGGACAGCTTTAAAAACTGGACAATTATTTTAAATATGAACTTTAATATGTACCACTCCAATCTGAGCATCTTTGATTCAAGTGAATAAGTTAAATATAGATAATTTTCAAAAGCAAAATATGTTAATGTGTATAATGAATTTATCAAAACTAAGTAATACACACGTTAGATAATTTGAAAACCTTTATATGAAGGGGAATGACTCGGTCAGTGAGACTCCCAAACCGATAGACCTGTGTAGACCTTTTAAGACCGTTTGACAAATTCTGGAGTGGAATTTTCCTGTTCCTTATTTTCTCTCATTTCGTACCCGTTTATCAAATAAGATGGATGGTCGTATGTGGTGAAGAGTGTAAATGTGCTTTGAAACTGCACCGAACTTCTGCTGGCATCTCTTCGCGAGGAAAATATAGCTCGCGCAATCGTTTTTAACACTGAAATATTTAAATGAAACCATTCATAGTAGACGCTTTCCTGCTTTCAGTAGCAGTGTTATAGATGTCGTCACTCCCTCAATTATCACTGGTGATTTTAGCCTTGGCGGCAGTCTTCAAATCTTTCTTTACATTTAACCGCGATCTCTATATACACCAAACGTAAATTATTAATCACTGTCGTGATAACTTCCACATACATTTGTTTTATGTATCAACCTTTATTAAGAGAATACCATGATTCCCTAGTCTTATCTGCATAACCTGGCTTTCTCTCTCCCTCTCCTCTCTCCTTGTATATTATTATTATTATTATTATTATTATTATTATTATTATTATTATTATTATTATTATTATTATTATTATTATTATTATTATTATTATTATTATTATTATTATTATTATTATTATTATTATTATTATTATTATTATTATTATTATTATTATTATTATTATTATTATTATTATTATTATTATTATTATTATTATTATTATTATTATTATTATTATTATTATTATTATTATTATTATTATTATTATTATTATTATTATTATTATTATTATTATTATTATTATTATTATTATTATTATTATTATTATTATTATTATTATTATTATTATTATTATTATTATTATTATTATTATTATTATTATTATTATTATTATTATTATTATTATTATTATTATTATTTAGACCGATTTCCATTCTATTAAACATCTTCCTGTTTCCAAAGATAACCCCCAGCCTAGCGCAACACCCCTTCGTGGGCCAAGGCTTACCGCCCGGTCGCTACGTCCTCCAACTCTGCCCACTGCAGGTGTCATGAGTGGGCTGCAGTATTGAAGGGTGGGATGTGGTCAGCGCCCCGAGCTCTCCTGGCCGGGTATGCGGCCTTCGCATCCTGGAGTCTCTACTTCTTTATTCAAGTACCTCTGAAATTTGCCCCTCCGGAACCCAACGAGGCTGAGTGCACCCTGTACCATATCTCCCAGAGGGAGAAAAATCCCCATGCCGGTACCGGAAATCGAACCCAAGTCCTCCGCGACAGAAGCAGGCACGCTACTACTGTGCGACGAAGGCGGTCTGTTCCCAAAGCTACAATGGGATATTTTTCCTCCGATATTGACGACCTTCCCAATCCTCTTGGTCTAGTTCTATTCTTTTCACAATCTGCTGTATCTCCCGCATCCATGTGTGTCCAGGTTGACCCCGAATTCTTCTTTCCAACGGTGTCAATTTTATTATTCTATTTGGTGTCCTTTCATTTCCCATCCTCCTCACATTTCGATACCATGCATCGAGTTTTCCTGCCTCATCTTTCGTCGAAATTGTGTGTATCTATTTTTTTAATTTTTTTTTTTTTTTTTGTGCCTTTAAATGTCTTACAGAACGCCTAAGAAAATCCATTTCGGTTGTCAGCAACTTTGATCATCGGGCTTTATTCAATTTCCATGTTCCAGCTTCCTAAGTTGTTGTACTCTGAATTATAGTGTTGTAAATTTGAATTTTATTTTCATTGGATATGTTTTCTGCCCGCCGTATTCCATTTAACATTTTGATAGCTGTTTTTCTTTATGTATCCTATGCTTAATCTGTTGTTCTTGTTTTGCTTCCTTATTACTTTTTACTCATAGAAATTCGAATTCTTCACACTCATTTATTGTGTTGTTCAATCTTCTAACATTAAATATCTAGTTGTATCTCTGCATACCATATAATAGTCATATATGATACAAAGGCTAAAAGGAGCGTTTTATTTTGTGAGTAGATGTGATTCCCAAACGAGGGCTCAGACTGCGTTGAAAGAACCTGCGAACAAACTAAAATCCTTTTAGCCCGTGCATCATACACTATTTTTAGACAATGCTGAATATTTATAGATATATTATATATTATATGTAAATATTTTAAGAGGTTTAAACACCAGCAGTAAGTTTGTTGACATAAATAAGTAATAATAAATTATTGTTTTACTTTTTTCATGATCATGATAGCCATTGAGCTATCTTCAGTTGTTGCCTTTCTTAGCATCAGTGTTAACAACATGATGACTTTTACAAAAGCACAACATTCTACACAAAGAAGGCAGATTGTGTTGTGTGCAATGTCGTATTGGTTTCTTGATTTTTTGTATAACAATCCTAATTTCACTCTCTCTGCTGCTTGTGAAACTTCGATAAGTTCAGCACAGTTCATACTCATGTTCAAATGACTCGCCATTTTATATAAGCACTGTATCACTGAGATTCGTGGCCTACTTGAATAAGGCCATAGTCACATTCTGTAGGAAACCAAAGTTGGCATTATCAGAGTGTTAAAAGCTTTTGAGCACTGAGTAGTAGAATTTTATACTTTTAACTCTGTGGTGAACTGCTAAAAGTCCAACTTTTCCTGTCAACTGTATAAAAAATGTTTTTTCAAGATTTCTGTTTAGTCCCCGTTTGTCAAATTATTCTCTCACTTTCTTAAACATGTATTCCACATCATCGCAATCACCTGGTCGTCAGCAAACAATAATGTACATAGCATTTCCTCTTCAACAGGTAATAATAATAATAATAATAATAATAATAATAATAATAATAATAATAATAATAATAATAATAATAATAATAATAATAATAATAATAATAGTAATAATAATAATAGTAATAATAATAATAATAGTAATAATAATAATAATAATAATAATAATAATAATAATAATAATAATAATAATAATAATAATAATAATAATAATAATAATAATAATAATAATAATAATAATAATAATAATAATAATAATAATAATAATAATAATAATAATAATAATAATAATAATAATAATAATAATAATAATAATAATAATAATAATAATAATAATAATAATAATAATAATAATAATAATAATAATAATAATAATAATAATAATAATAATAATAATAATAATAATAATAATAATAATAATAATAATAATAATAATAATAATAATAATAATAATAATAATAATAATAATAATAATAATAATAATAATAATAATAATAATAATAATAATAATAATAATAATAATAATAATAATAATAATAATAATAATAATAATAATAATAATAATAATAATAATAATAATAATAATAATAATAATAATAATAATAAAATGTACGAAATGAAGGAAGGTCCTTCTACAAAGTGGGCAAAGAACATAATCTTCAACTATTATTGGTCTCCGCTAAGGCATTGTTTGATGTTCTTTAAAGCAGAAATACAACACCAGCATAAGAAACCCTTATGAAAGCCTTCCTTCCCGACACATCTAGAACTAAACCCATTCTTGAAGTGAAGAGTCGCCTGAGCGGTATAAAAGAAAATAATCTTTGGTTGCTCGTTTCTCTGTTCTATAGATACAAATAAATAAAAGACGGAGTAAAAGAAGCACCGCAAGAAATCTTATTGTCAGAAATCCACAAAAGGGAATCTAGATCTACGCCAGGCTGTTTCTCCTTTCTTCTTTCAGATTCTCTTTTTTCTTGAAGCATCCCAACCAGCTTGTAGTAGTACCGGTGTTTTCTGTTACAATATACGCATTTGCAGCCTGCGGCAGAATGGAATAAACAACCTTCGGCTGTTTCGCCATTTGGAGCACAGCAACATACTTCTGGATCTCTAGGTTATTATTCCGTATGCTACGAGTGACAAGCATGTAGGTGGCCACGAAGGGCATCAACGCTGAACAAAAACCTGTGAGAGCTGACCTCTGTGATTTGAACAGTGCCTCTGTCCCATATTTAGCAACTGATGTTCGAATTTAGTTAGGGGTGAGTTACGCGCTACACAAATGTAATGTAAACTTTAAGATTTCATAAACTGAGTTCATTTGAGCACTTATTACGTTCAGCACCAATATCATCACCTGTTGGTTAAAGACAGGAAGTGGGAAGAAAGTAAATCACGAAGATATACACGCAATATTACGAGTAAAGAGACTGTTTATATTATCCGGAAACAATGTGCTAGCGCTGTTGAAATACATTATCTGGTAGCTATAGTCGGGAAAAAGACATCCTAAAAGTAGACCCTTAGTTTCAAATCAATTTAAAACAAATCAGACATTTAGAAGTGTCTTCTGTTCCGTTTAGAAAAGAAAAAATGTGTTGCACTCACATAATTTCGCTAATCTTGAACTAACTATTCTTACACTAAGTCCACTCTTAAGTCCTCTATCTTCTTCAGTCGAGATAAACATTAGTGGAAATTATTTTATTGATAATTCTCGTATAAGTGCAAGAGGAATATGGGAATATAGTAGGCTTTATGTGAGGGTCAAATATTTTAAAGCTGGTTGCTATATGAAGAATTTGAAATCCTGTTCTCTTTGCACGGCCAGTAGATAAAAAGGTAAATAATGACTTTCCATTTGAGAGAAGTATGAGTATTATAAAACTCACACAAATAAAAAGGAATATATCCGAAACGTTTCATTCCACAAAACATTCATTTGGACATAAATTGTCTTTTAACGTGATCTACATATTTTGTGAAGGAAAAAAAAAAAAAAAATAGTTTACTTCTTACTGTTTAGGTTTACCAGCTCCGCAAAATTCATCAAGAGGAAACAGAACTGCATGATATATAGTCAGAAAATTCAAAATATAAATTTCTTTTGCCATAAAATATCCTAAATATATGGCATTTTCATCAAAATCGTTAGAGCTATTTTTGAGAAAATCAATATTTTCGAAAAGTTTCTATGTAAAGGGTAGTTTAGGGTGGAGAAATTTCCTTGAAAATTGTCGTGACGCATCCTTGAAAGATATTAAACTTAAATACCAACTCTGGTTTTCAGCCAACTTTTCATTTTTGGGATATGCTGTTCACAGACACACATGCATACACTGAACCCCACCCCCCCCACTCACACACACATACATACTGACCTTTTTCTAAAACTGCTTTTTGTTTGGATTCAAAGGGCCTCAAAGCAGATATTTCTGGTGAAATCTCGACACCGAATTTTTGGATTTAATAAAATACTTTCCCCACTTACTACATGTAGTAGAGACAAATTATAAGTCTTATGTATAGTAACGCTAAAAATTACAATTACCATTATTTAGATCCAAAAGTTTATAAAATATTTATAATTGCAACTTAAACTACTTATACTTACCATTAGGAAACTACATTAATTTTTGGAGTAAAATGAGTAGTACAGTTACTCTTTGGAACGAGTAAAATCCTCTGTATAGAAGGTATGAGTAATAAGGCACTTATTTTATACTATACCTATAAATTAAAACTTAAATTTATATAGGGTATAATAACCTATATGGGAAGAAATAAAAAAGGATCTTATAACTTGAATTTATTTGTATTAATTGTCAGTGCCTTTATTAACGATGGAATTGAGTAATACTGTACTGCTGCAATAGACTCATTTTTGGAATACCTGTAGGTTATTCCCTGAGCTGCGTAATTCCTGCCTGTGTGCCTAGTTTGTTGTATATATCTGACTGTTTGATGAACATTCCTGGGTTGTTGAGTACAGTTAAAATTCCAGCTAGAATGTGCTCACATGCTAATGGTAATAATGCAAAAGTTTTGAATAGTAATTTACAATGAGTCGATTGTTTTACAGTATTATGCTTATTACTTTCTTCTTCTTTTTTCAAAAATAAATGCTTTTAGGACATGTTAATTTTTCCTGAACATGTTCCATGTCACAATTAAAATAAAATAAACATAACTAGTATAATACACAAAATCTTAAGTAAAAGGTTATGATGGAATACACAGGAAATATATCTCTTCTCGATGCCTATTATTATGACATGTATAACATCATATGTTGATATTAATGAAAAGACTGCTTTCACGGCCATCTTATATAAAATGATAAAGTCATCTGCAAAATCAATGTTCATCACATATTTACCTTCCAACTGCATTGTACATAATCACACTCTGTCTGGGTGGCTCAGTTGGTTAGACGCTGGCCTACTGATACCAAGGTTGCGGGTTCAAATCCGGTCCAGACCGATGGTTTTTAAGTGTGCTTAAAAACGACAGCTCCCTGTCAGTAGATTTACCGTAAAAGAACTACTGCGAGACGAAATTCCGGCACACCGGCGACACTGATGTGGTCCTGGCAATTGACAGCGTTAAACAACAAAATATTAAATGTACATAATCACAGGTGTGTTCTAAGACCCGTCTTGAGCAGGTAGGGTGTCCGGTGGTTTACATGGTTGGCACCCTTTTTTTCTCCTTCTTTTCTCTTTCTTTCTTTCCCCTGTTTACTTTATCCTGCTTTTTTCTTTTTGTCACACATTACACAAACACCATGCCCGAGGGACTCGAACCCGTGACCCTCTTCGCGGTGCCCTTCAAGCGAGCACACTACGAGGGCCTGCAAACTGTTTGCATTTACCGATTCCACTACTTATGTGGAATAACAATTACACAACTCAAATGTTTCTGGGAACTGGAAAGAGAAGTTGTAATTTTATTACAAATAATGTACTGAGTACATAGCTGAAAACAGAATGTTTCTATCCCGTCAGGAAAGAAAGTTATTGCTGTTTATGTTTCTCGTTGCATGGCAATCTCGCCCCTGATGTACTTATGTAAGCTTATCTGACTCGAACTGCTGCCCTTATGTGAAGCGGATAACAACAGTTGTGTATATAGAACTTTTTTTGGGAATAGGAATCAAGACGTATTACCGTATTTTAGGCAAAACGGCTCACCCTCTTTTTGTTGTGATGTGATTGACTTGGTGTCAAAACTAAACATTGTGTGCAATATTAAAGATTGGCGTTTATATATAGATTCTTCCAAAATTAGTTTGAAGACTGTACTACTTCACAATGGCAATAAACTGCCAACTGCCCCTGTGGCCCATGCAGTTGGTATGAAAGAAACACACGAAAGTATGTTACTGATTCTAGAAGCCATTAAATACAAGGAACACAGCTGGCGTGTTTGTGGTGAGAAGTCATTGGACTTCTCCTGGGATTACAGAATGAATTCACAAAATTCTGTTGTTTCCGGTGCCTGTGGGATAGCCGAGATATTGAAGAACACTACATACTCAAAGAATGGCTCGAGAGAGAAGAATTCGAATCCGGGAAGTAGAATATAAAACACAAGCCATTAGTGAACCCTTTTAAATGTGCATCATCCACTTTTACACATAAAAATGGGGCTCATAAAGAACTTTGTAAAGGGAATAGACAAAACAGGGGAAGGTTTCAAATACCTGATAGAACTGTTTCCCAGTATAAAGGCAGCCAATATAAAAGAAGGAAATTTCATTGGTCCACAGAAAGGAATTCACAATTTTATGCTAGACTGAATCCCACTGAACTTACTGCGCGATTGTCATTAAAGAAGTTTTGAATGGGTTTATAGGTAACAAAAAGGTACAAAAAGGTACTTATGAATAATATTTTAAATACCTAGAGAAACTTAGGTTGTACGGTGTCATTGAAAATGCATTTTCTACATTCGCACTTGCCTTCCTTCCTGAGAATTTGGGTGCAGTCAGCAATGAGCTAGGAAACGTCTTCAGAAAGATATGCTACAAATAGAACATAGATGTCAGAGTAGATAGACTCCTCCATGATGAGCGACTCGTTGATTTCTTCACCAGGAAGACCCATCTTCGCGTAAAAGAAAATCCCATAGAAAAAACTTCCCAACTGCTTCAGTATCTGGAGTCCAAAGGTACCGGATTATTAAATTTCGCATATAATGTTAATTTTTTGTATGATGGACAAATAAGAACTTCAAATTTCCAAATTTTGTCCGACTTCTACCAGGTGTATCCAACCAAATCTGTAATCTAAAAGAATTAGGGAATTCATCAAGACCTACCTCTCTAATGGCCGCTATTTAAGAATATATCAGATATAGTGATCTGATATTTATACAGGATGTTTATGCATTCTTTCTGAGTGTGCTACTTTGTTTTATTGACACAAATTTAATAAAATAAAAATGTATGGTTCTCTTAATGAAACTCTAAAATTAAAAACAAAATTCGAAATGTTATTTTTCATTTAGTTATGTGCAATAGAGAACTCAATTAAAAGCCTCCACATAATCTCTGTATTACGTGAATTGTGTGTTATGTACATAGGCCTAGCATTATCTGCACTAATATAGCATTAGTGAAATATGGATTGATGAAATCCCTTAGTAAGAAATTGTATCATAACAACCTGAGTGTATTCAAGATGTTCTCGGGCTTCGAGCCAGGTGTAGTGATGAAGAGCCATTGACGTTTCGGGAGTGTGTACTGGTCCCTTCACACTTTATGTCATTTATCATCGTGATGATGGGAAAGATGCACACTCCCGAAACGTCGATGGCTCTTCATCACTACACCTGGCTCGAAGCCCGAGAACATCTTGAATACGATCGTCGCCAGGACACCTTCAGATCATATTGAACTGAGGGTGATGGGAAAAAACGAATCACAGATTCGAAATCAGCATGCCCAACTTACTATAAATCAGTCACCTTCAAGGCATTTCCTCGAAATTTTTAAAAATTTGTGGTTGTGTCATTACAATTATTGTAGAAAGTGCCGTAACAATTACATGAAATAAATGTATCGAATACATTCCTCCCGATTAACTATACTATTGCCCAATAGAAAATACTAAAATAACAGTTCCAGTTCACTTTTACATTTAGCTGGAAAAAAATATGAATTTAAACTTTAAGCAAACTGCCGATGGGCACAAAAACACTGTCAGTTGTTACCGGATTGGATTTATAGTATTGAGTATATTCGCTAGGAACACATGTAAGTAATTTTATTGTGATCTACTTTACCCAATCGTGGCACCACACTAATTTCTTCCCTTTCACCTGGGTTTTGGGAATCAGGGACAATTTAGTTGAGCTTGTTTCTATGTTTGTGCATATTTTGTAATAGGGTTTAAGAGACACTCCTGAAGGTTTTTATAACAATTCTTATTGGCTATAATATTTCTATTTATACCCGTTGTCTCACAATGTCCATTATAAGTACCTCTCTTAGGTTCTTTGGTAGCAATAATAGGTGTACGGTAGAATCTGATAGATCACTAGAGCTAAGAGGGTGTCGAGTTACCAAAATGTATAGTTTTACGGAATAAGGGATATGATACAATGACATAACATAATGCTCCAAATTACATAGATGGGTGTTCTATCACAAGATAGGAACCAGAAAAGCATAAGATGCTCTAACATTTATTAAGTACAAGATGGAGTATTTCTTCTTCAGGTGTCCCAATATTTATTGTGCACAGAAATATGCAATGTATCATGTTTCTATAGTTACTCGCCTTAAGATATCAGAAAATAAACATTATTTTGTGACTTTATTGTTTTTAAATATCTTGTTAAGCATAATAAATAATTTGTAAGGTTTCTGATATATTATGATGTTATTGAGAAAAGAACTTACAATTTCATATATATTTATTTATATTTACACACTGTACATCCCGAATTTCACAATGATTGGTAAAGCTGTTTTCAAGATTAGTGGTACATGCACACAACTATTTTTCTCAAATTGAATGGGGAAAAAGACAAATGTTGCTTTTATATTTTTCCGAGCAATTTACCAATTTTTCTCTTCATAAAAACTTTCCTCGAACTTCAACGAATATTTGAAAAAAATATCCAAATTGCTCCAGCCGTTCTGGAGTTTTGAGCTTAGCAACACACTTAGCCATTCATTTTTGTTTATATAGATTAATATGTTCCTCTTTGTCTGATCTCTTAGCGATTCCTATTTAATTTTAGTTTCCATGTTCACTTGTATTTTCTTCTCGTTCGACATTTTCACAGGCACAAACGCAATTCAACAAAATACTGATAGTAGGATTAAAATCTGAGAAACTGTATTGTAACCATAAATATATAACAGTCTAGCTTACCAAATACGTACTAGGTAAAGAAATAAACCTTCAAACATTCCAAATAAGTGTTTGTGCCATGCATCCACATTTTTAGCGACAAGCTATTGGTTTAGTAGCAATGTTCTGCAGGCTGCATGTGTTCTGACTAGATATCGAAGGTAAATACCCGGTCAGTCGTATTGTTACTGTGAGGGAGAATGCGGTAGGTTTATACGTACACTAATTAAAATTTACCTTTACCATTTACACCACATAGTAGATGATACAAATTGTTACAATCAAGTTTAGCGATAAAACATAAAAAATAAAATAAAAAAAAAAAAAAAAAACCTGATGTGTTGCCCTCACATGACTGTCTGCTCTTGTGCTAACTATTCTTACAAACTCTTATCAAATCTTTTAGAGCCGATCGCTATATGAAGGCTTTGAAATTCCCTTTTCTTTGCAGGGTGAGCAGGTAAAAAATGCATAACGATCTTCCATTTGAGAAAAGTTTAAGTATTACAAAACTCACACAAATAACAAGGAATATCTCCAGAATGCTTTACTCCACAAAAAAAGTCATTGGGTATAAATTGTGTGTTTTACTGTGATCTACATTTTTTGTATAGTAAGATTTTGTCTATGCAAAGGTCATCAAGAGTATACAGAGCTACATGGACTAGAGACAGAAAATCCAAAATATATATTGAATTTGTGATAAAAATATCGCAAATGTATGGCATTTTAATCAAAATCGTCAGAGACATTTTTGAGAAAATCAAAACATTTTTAAACTTTTTCAAGTAAAGGATAGTTTAAGGTGGAGAAATTTTTCAAAATCTTCGTGTCGCATCCTTAAAAGATGTTAAAGTTAAATACCTACTTTGGTTTTCAACCGACTTTTCCTTTCTGAGTTGTGTTTTTCACTGACAGAAACACACTCATACACACACGAGCGCGCACGCGAGGACCTTTTTCTAAAGCTGGTGTTTTATGGATTCAGAAAGACCTCAAAATATATATTTCGGTGAAATCTTTACATCGAAATTTTTGGTCCAATACAATAGTTCCCATACCTTATACGTAGTAGAGAAAGTAAAAACACTTAAAATGTCACTTAGAAAGTTCTCAATTACTGGGAAGGGAATGTCTCCAAGACATTACGAAGAGAGAGTGCTTTCCAATGTGTTGCACTTCCCTCCACCTCATTTCAGGCTCTCCTTTTAATTAAATTAATCCCAGATAATTTAATTATTCAAGTGTTACGTGCTCTTGAACGATAAGCTCTAGAGAAACCTGAGCTGATACTTAAATATAACGAGAGCCAAGTCACGGTGATGCACGTACAACTGCAGATATGTTTTTCTTATTCAGTACACATTCCATGGCCGCAAGGAAAGACCTGGTGGCTGTGTTTTGAAGGAATTTTAATAATGGTAGGATAACTGCAGTGGGCCGTGACGTGACGCAGGTAATGAAGTGTCCTACGTCACAGCTGCCCCACGTCTTGACAGATTACGCGGGATCTAGAGCGGCTTTTGTTCTGTCAGTTGCAGCAGGACATGTCCGTTCTGCAACTTGGTCGGCTCAACTGGGGTAATTCCTCGTCAAGCTTCAACACAGTAAAATAACGGTATTTTTTGCTAGGCTGCTTAAATGCTGCATATAAAACCTTTTAAAAAGTAAATACTTGACAAAATTAAGATGGACTAATGCCCACGGTAGAAACGCTTTAAAAAACTTCGTACCAAATCCAGAGATATAAAGAATGGAAATGGGCTGGAAATCCCTTTATTTAGTGCTTTTTGTGGTGAGATATTAAATGACACTGATATTACAGTTTTTATTCCAATTTATATTCCTGGCTTATTAATGATCACAATTTTGTCTTCAGACAAATTGTCATAGTACCATTTCATAGTTAACCCAGATTAAACTTGTAAAACAGCGTGAATATAATATGTTGCGTTTCTATTTCAAACGCATAGCAAGTTACATAAATTGTTTCTAGAAGAAGGAGTAGATAAGGACATGTGAATGTGTTATGTGAAAGAAAAACAAGTAGAATGTAATACATTACATTTATATTTCAATGTTATGTGTGGAAGTTTCGGAAAATGTAACAACGTTGTTCATATCTTTATACGTTAAGTGTGCAAAGAGAACAGAATCTCAAAGATTTAAAAGATTTAGCTATCGCACTAAGCCTACAGCATTCTAATATTCCCCTTGCACCTACAAGGAAATAAGTAATAAGATAATTTGTACAAATGTTTATCTTAACACGAAGAAGATATTGGAATCAGAGTTTGTAAGAACGGTTAGTAAAAGAGAAGAGAAAGACATGTGAGTGTAACACGTCAGATTTTTTATTCTACGTACTTTTGTTTTAATAGCGCTGGAACGCATTTTCTCAAGTTAATAAAATTTAAATTAATGAAGATGACCTATTTATGGAAATAGTTCATTGCAATGACTGGGTGAACACAATTCCGTTCGTAATAATAGAAAATGTTTAAAATAACTGAAAATCAGAACATAGATGATAATAAAACCAAAAAGTAGGCACATTCAAACGTAAATTTAAATCACACCTTTTTATTACGGTGAGCACATTAAAAAAATAAAACTTTTGTTCCAAGTAGCGAACATTATTAACAACAGGGGAAACATCTTCCTTCTCTGGAGAACGATGGTCTCCAAGACTTAAAATTTGCATAATAACTTTTAATAACATTAAACCACTACCAGCAAATTTTATCTGAGTATTATACGAAACTATATGAGATCTGTGTATCACTAATTGAACAATTAAACTACGGTACTTTCACATTTCTTACAAAGCTTAGCATCATATCTTCTGCTTTCTGTTAATGTTTTTCCTTGTTTGTTATCAAGATCATCAATTTTTACGGTGATATACTGCAAACATTAAAATTTGACCGACGTTTATAAGGATTCTTTCTTTCACTTGATTTTTCAGAATTTCCTTCAATACATTTTATAAATTCTTTTTCTTGATATATTTTATATTTTACTATGTGAGTTTTTTAAATGTTTCAGCCATAAATGATATACAGGTCCGGCAGACACGATAGAAGGAAATGAAAAGAACACAACTTTGAAAAGAATTGATAACTTTATTGAAACACACACTGAAAACAGAAGAATACGCCATTTTATCACAAAATGTGGCCTTACTTGGTTTAGAATATGACACCAGGTAGACGATCGCAATATGCTCAGCGCATTCTCCAGACGAACATACGAACGCTGGCATTAATTGTTGTACTGTCATGGGAGCCTGGTTATTTTTTAAATACGCTTCTACGTGAATGCGCGATTCTCTGAACTCCACAAAACCATAATTACAAATGGCAGTCCTTCCTCTACACTAATTTTGCGCATACGCAAGCAGCGACTCCCTAATACACGACTCAAATCAGGCTATTTATTCTACTGGATCCTCCATGTTCTTAATTCATACGTAACCAAATAATACACGTTTCTTTTTCTTATGAACAAACTCATAATATTCCGCAAACAAATTGCCTGAGGGTTTATAAGTAAATATCTGCCACATAGTTTCTTTTTTCTATAAAATCATATAAAGTTCATACGGAATGAAGAGGGCTGAAAGACCGTTCACAGAATACTGAAAATCTGTCTCTCACGCAAATATGTTAACAATAGTAACATCCTTAAAACGGTCTTTAAAACTAAAGGAAAAGATCTGTATAAAAAGAGGAATTGAGAGTGTGGGTGGAATGTTCCATAATTAACCAGCATCAAATAGGTATAAATAAGAACCGTGTGTTTGCGTTATGCCGTTTATAGACAAAATTTGACACATGCCCCCGCGCGACGACACGCGCGCGCGCGCGCACACACACACACACACACACACAAACACAAACACACACACATACACAACTCGTACACACATACATACAACATAGACACACGTGGATACAACATCGCGGCTATTTGGACCGGTGGTCATGGAAATCTGTATTTTAGTGATTATGGATAGATGTTGAATTTGCGTTCACACACACACAAACACAAACACACACACACACAAACGCACACACACAAACACAAACACACACACACACAAACGCACACACACAAACACAAACACACACAACTCGTACACACACATACAACATACACACACGTGGATACAACATCGCGGCTATTTGGACCGGTGGTCATGGAAATCTGTATTTTAGTGATTATGGATAGATGTTGAATTTGCGTTAAAATACTACATCTGGTGTAAGAATGTGGTAGAGAAAGTAACAATGTTATAATGTGAGAATTAGTGAAATATATTTTTCCGTAGATCATAAATCTTCACATCTCATCTCAAACAAGAAGATACAATTTGTATCATGTTCCAACACTTTGCTTAAAACAATTCATTGATTATTTGAAAGAATATTTGACTTCTTCTATTAAGTAAAGCAGTACGCCATCTCTAAATTCTCAGTATCTGATACCACCCGACTCCCGGTGTTCACAAGAATGCCCTGTGTATATTTCCAAGTTGGACAAGTTGCGCCTGAGATGCAATATCAGATATGAGAGGAATTAGCCTTAGAAAAGAACTGTACCGTGAACATATTGTGTTCACCTTTTAGTATAATTTGAGCATTGCTTGATCGTTTTAGGAAATATTTATAGGGAAATAAATATAAGTGATTCTCGATTTACTGTTTGATGTACTTCCAAATCAATCAGTCTGTAATAAGGTATATGGATGTGTACCTCAGATACAAAGATCCTATACCGAGACTTGCACCTTTTCCATTGACTAATAGATATTTAGAACACCGTTAAAGAGGTAAAGATTTGGAGGCTCAGGCTTGAACACGACCGAAGGGTATGTTCTAAGAGGTTACTAATGCTAACTTTGTAAAACGTCTATATTTTATCTACGTAAAGAGTATTTTATTATATGTTGTATATTTACTATGCAGGTACTCTTAAACTCCCCTTACAAACTTCTATGAATTGTTGAAAAGACCGAATAGATACTCGTATTTTGAATTAGAACTCATGTTCGGAAACGTAGCGTTTCCGTGTTAGAGCCTTTTGAATACAAGTTTGCTTGGTAGGTATGAAATAGGATATTTAAGGTGGAGGATGCTTACGTCGAATCAGCTGATATTATTTGACGTCTGTGCTACCTCTCTGGTTCGAGCCACTTTCATGTGTCTCTGAGTGATACAACACCTTTCACATCAGGTTCGGAAACATCTACACAATAATTCGGACAAAGATGGATAGACAGAGGTGGTCCAATCACATGGCCTCCACCATCACCGGATTTGACTTAGTTGGACTTTTTCTGTGAAGAGATGGGTTTACAAAACCCTGTAGAGACAGTAGATCTTGTGGCACGAATTTTGCTCACTACAGGATATATTGCAGAGACGCCGGGTGTGATACAGCGAGTTTACCACAACTTCATTTGGAGGTACAATGTGTGCACCCAATGGCGAATCAGAATGCTAACCATCCTTTGAAAAGGACAAAAACAGTTAAAGTTTAACTGCAAACAACGATGCTTGTGAAAAATAATTGTTTCCCTTTTGTTTCTTTGGTTATTAATTAGCTAAATTACAAAATAAGTGATGTAGCGAGTGACGCCTAATAAATTACTTGTAGAAGTGGTAGCGTTAAAAACATGTTTTCAAATGGCTGTAACACGGAAACGGTACGTTTTCGAACATGGGTTCTAATTCAAAATGTTATCAAATGTATCTCCTCTACAAATCCTAGAAGTTTGTAAAGTAAATTTTGGAGCACCCGTATTTAATGAAATATATCCATTGGGAAAACTGAGTGCTTAAAGAAAGAGCACTGTGGACTTTTGAAAAACAAAAAGATACGCTATATTACCAAACATAAGTTCTGAGATTTTGAATTCTAGTTTCATGTGTGAATTTAAAGCAAAAATGGGCGAAGAAAATGATTTTCATGACTCAGCAAGGAAAATTGTAAAAGCAGTCCAATATGAAATTATAAATATACTTCTATAAAATTTCTGATTATACTTAGGGGAGAAACTTCGTTTACAGGCAATGTTGTGAAAAGCAGTACTTCTGAAAATAGAGAAAATGTACCTCCAATAAGCATTACAGACTGCAGTATTTGTAATATTACAGTAACTATCAGTTAGGAGCGAACGTTTTTGTTTTATGCATATTATTATAGAGGAAGTTACGTGTTGCGCTCACATGATTTTCTCTACTCTCGTATTAACCATTCTTACAAATCTTCTTCCTATAACTTCGTGTTGGTTGAATTTGCAAAAATCTTATTGTTTGCTTCCTTATAGGTGCAAGGGGAATATGAGAATACAGTAGGCTTTGAGCGCTAGTCAAATGTGTTAAAGCTTTGCACAGTTAACATATAAAGATTAATAACAATGTTCCATTTGACAGAAGCATGTTCTCCAAAACACACATAAATAACAAAGAATATCTCCAAAATGGTTCACTCTACAAAAAGTTAATGTGTACATGAATTATGTATTTCAGCATGATCTACATTTAGTAAGATTTAGTTTATCTCTGACGATTTACAAGTTATTCAAAAGTCATCCAGAACAAATATACGTCTACAAGGGCTATAGCCAGAAAATTCAATATATACATTTCATTTGTCATTAAAATATGTCAAACATATGGCATTTTAATCAAAATCGTTAGAGCCATTTTAAAGAAGATCAAAATTTTAGAAAAATTTTCCATGTAAAGGGTAGTTTAGAGCGAAGCAATTTTCTTGAAAATCTTTGTGTTGTATCTCTGAAAGACATTCAACTTTACCAACTTAGGTTTTTAACCGACTTTTCGTTTTTGAGTTATGCTGTCCACTGACAGACACACACAGACCTTTTTCTAAAAATGCTCTTCTTTGGATTCAGGGGGGGGGGGCCTCAAAACAACCAGGTGGCCCACTACAGCCGGCCCCGCCGAAAGTAGATAACCCTTCGTGCGTTAAGCAAGTTGCCGAACTCCACGCCGCAAGACAGGACAGTGGCGTTTCTGATTTTCAGCACACGTGCAGCTATAGACAGTTGGACTAGCGTGTGCTAATATACAGAATAACAGTACAAATAGCCGAAAAGGTGTTACTTTACTTCGAGGATCTTTATTTTCAAGGGAATAAACTCACTCCTGTATATAGTGCTTTTGTCTAACATTTGAATTGCAGATTGAGGGCACGCAATGTTTCATTGGCATTTCTTAGTTTCTTATGAATGTTATTATGGTAGGTTATTATTGTTATTATTATTGTTATTACTATTATTATTATTATCATCATCATCATTATTATTATTATTATTATTATTATTATTATTATTATTATTATTATTATTATTATTATTATTATTATTATTATTATTATTATTATTATTATTATTATTATTATTATTATTATTATTATTATTATTATTATTATTATTATTATTATTATTATTATTATTATTATTATTATTATTATTATTATTATTATTATTATTATTATTATTATTATTATTATTATTAGCTATACTGTGTCACTGTACATCTGAAGTTAAATTTCAAATGCGAATTAAGTGACACGTGGCATCAAAAAGAACATTTTGAAATAATGACGTTCACACGAGTTGCAAAAAGGAATTCTTGACAATCAAGTTATACTACTGATTGTTTACTGGGTAACCCTATTTATCTCCCGTGAGGCTTGAACATCTTTCTACAGGGGAAAAGGGAGTTATGTCTGCATTCGATAAATATTAGATAACTCATATAACGACAAATACTTTAGTATAATAGTATAAACAACCTTCGTATACAAAACCCTAGTTTAGAGATACGCATTTAGCAATAGCAGCTTACAGTATTGACAGCTCTCAATTCTAAACTTGAACTTCGTCTTTCATTATAGACCTTCAAGTTTAATTGTAATTCGTAGGGTATACGTCGGATATGTAAGTGGGAAAATGTAAGTAGCAGCCTACCGTCAGTGTTACACTGTAAACACAATGAATACTTTTATCATTAATTCTAATGCATGTTAATTAAAGCAAAAGTTATTTCTTCCATGTTCAAAGTGCCTTATTGTATCCTTCGTGTTGTTAAAGAAAGTGCTTGAATGGGACATTTATTTGAAATTTAAGGCAGTTGATAAATCTTAGCTAAGAACTAAGATAAATATACCATTCGTAGTCCGTAATACCAGCTCAGCTACTTTAGTTTTCATAATAAAACAATTCTTGTGTAGCAAGCTGTTGGGTGACTCATGTTGCCAACTTTTGGAGTGGAAGATACCAAATATAACGACTAACTCAGGGGGATTCCTTTTCCATTATCATGTTTTAATATCATTATACGGAAGTCTCAGGGCTTGTGTATTTCTGAATGGCATCCAGGACGCCTAAAACAGACGTTAATTTAGCAGTTTTAAAGTCTAGAGGGGAAATGCCGTGCCAAGTACACTTATCACGGCGTCAAAGTTTCAGTTAATTCCCACATAGCGCTTAAATCGCGCTCAGGGACTGCCTCTAACTGTTTCTTCTTCCATTTATCTGTTGGAGTGACGAGGAAGATTAGGGCATGACTGTGAAGTCCGTATCATCTGCCCCACGCCTGGCATTTAAATGGAAGCCCTTTCCTCTCCCAACGGCCTTGTTCAGCAATGATGTCACGCCCTCAGGGCTGCTACAGATAAAACCTTACTGACTCCCTCTTAGTATTCGATTTTTGGTTCAGGAGAAGGATAAACACTTGTGGGTTTTAACTTCACTATTGTATTCTAAAAATCTGTGAAATGATTTAGATGCAAAAAGTTGAGGTTTTAATACACTAAGGTTATTTTCCCAAGTAAATTTTAGCCAGAAGCATAATTGTTCCCCGCATAATATACACTAAGCTTGAGAACGAGTGATCGCTCAATAATTTCCGTTGCTATTGTGCTTGTTGTTTATATTATTCAGTTTGTTTCAGCTGTTACTTAAACTACTTAGACTAATGCAATTATTCTGAGTATGAATCTATGAATAATAGTAATAGTAGTAACAAGAATGCTCCGTTGCTACTTAACATATAAAAGTATGCTTATCAGCAATTAATTGGATGTCTGTTTCTGCACATTTATCTTGAGCACTTCCTGCTTTAAAAATGTACATTTTTCTCCAAATTTGTGCTAACATTCTGTCATTTATGTTTAGATTGATATGTTCTCAATCCATCCAATGGGCCGTCCTTCATAATATAAAAACGTTTCGTGGTTTAGAAATACGATGTATGTAAGTACGGATAGTTGTAGAAGTTAGTATTTCTTATTATATTTCATTTTCGTATCTCTCTAGCGAAAGCTAGACTCAAAAATTTGATATCGACGTAAAAATACATCTGGGGCTTCCTGTACTAAATTCATTATTTCTAGACAAATACCGTGTGTGTGTGAGAGAGATAGAGAGAGAGAGAGAGAGAGAGAGAGAGAGAGAGAGAGAGAGAGAGAGAGAGAGAGAGAGAGAGAGAGAGAGAAGCGGGGGAACGGAAAGAGAGAGATCTGTCAACACGAATATGTTGAAAGTATAGACATATTTTCTCAGAAATGGCGTGACAATTTTATTTAAAATATATGCACGACATTTTCCTAACAAATAATAATGTGGGATTCTTAAGCTTCCTCTCAACAGTCTATGAAGCCCTCTGCATTTTTATTCGATGCTGTATAACTCAGAATTCTAAACGAGCGACAAAATCCTTTCTTCTTACTTATTTGGTGTACAAAACATAGTTACATATATTGCGTTGCTTCATTGCACAATAATGTAAGTGGGGAGGATTATTATTATTATTATTATTATTATTATTATTATTATTATTATTATTATTATTATTATTATTATTATTATTATTATTATTATTATTATTATTATTATTATTATTATTATTATTATTATTATTATTATTATTATTATTATTATTATTATTATTATTATTATTATTATTATTATTATTATTATTATTATTATTATTATTATTATTATTATTATTATTATTATTATTATTATTATTATTATTATTATTATTATTATTATCATTATTATTATCATTATTATTATCATTATTACTATTATTATTACTATTATTATTACTATTATTATTATTATTATTATTATTATTATTATTATTATTATTATTATTATTATTATTATTATTATTATTATTATTATTATTATTATTATCATTACCATTAACGTCCTTCTGATACCTATTATAAAATTGAAAAATGCGCAATGAAGGTTTACCGTGATTAACAACTTGGGGATAAAACATAGTCCTTTATAAGAACAATTTATACAAAAGTGAGTAGACAAAAGTCATATGAATGCAACATATGCATTACATCAGATCTTTCATTTAGCGAAGCATTAAAATGTCAGAAGTGTACACTTTGGTTAGTAGTAGATCTTAAATAGGAATTCAGGAGTAATGTAAATGCGGGAACTTGACCAAAGATTGACTGAAAGCCCTCGAGAAATGGGGTTGCTGTTCTATTTACTCAAGTAGAATGTAAACTGCTGGTAAACCCCAAAAGCCGAAAAGCACAATGTTTGTACTTCCTTGGCCTCTGCCTGGATTTCAGTATCGTATTTAACGACACGGTGTAAGCTGCTTGCTCTCCAATTTCATTTAAAACTATCTTATACGTACAGGCAGTATTTTAATATTTCATGTGTATCGCATCCTGGTGGGCTTAGGTTCGATCTGTGTCACAATAATCGTTCTTACGTACCTAAAGTCAGTACATATAGATACATACCCCCGCCATTGTGAAGCAAAACAATGGAGCCAAAACAATAAATCGCTTTTAGTCACCAAGTTTGGCAAAATTAATACAATTTTGTGGGTTTACGTAAGCAAATATACTGGCACAAAGGTAATGTTGTTATGTGTCTGACAGTCACTATCATCGTTTTATAATTTAAAAATCTGATGTGTTGCAATATGACTTTCTCTACTCTTGTACTATCTATTCTTAGAAACTGTTATTTCTCTAGATAAACATTTGCATAAATTATCTTATTGCTTATTTCCTTATAAGTGCAAGGGAAATACGAGAATATAGTAGGCTTTGAGAAATAGTTCTTTTAAAGATTTAAAATTCCGCTCTCTTTGTACGGCCAAGGTACATATAAAAATAAATAACAATCTTCCGTTTGTGGGAAGTATTACTAAACTCACACAAATAACAAGGAATATCTCCGAAATTTACACTTAAAAAATACTTTATTGGGATATAAAACAGATATACATTTTTTTGTATTGTGATATTTGGCCTATGTCTTACGATTTACCAGTTATGCGAATGTCATCCAGAGTAGATAGGACTTTGGTGGCTATAGCCAGAAAATTCAAAATACACCTTTCATTTTCCATAAAAATATCTTAAACAAGTGGGATTTTAATCAAAATCGTTAGAGCCATTTTCGAGAAAATAAGTTTTCGAAAACTTTTCATATGAAGGATAATTTAGGGGAGAGCAGTTTTCATTATCTTCGTGTCGCATCCTTGAAAGATATGAAATTTAAATACCAACTTTGGATTTTAACCACCTTTTGTTTTTGAGTTATGCTGTCCACAGGCATACAGACGCGCGCGCACAGACGCACACAAACATACACACACACACGGACCTTTTTCTAAAAATGCTCTTTTTTGGACTCAGGGGACCCCTTACTGACCTTTTTTATAAAAATGGAGAATACTTTCGCTACTCCCTTCCACTCAAAATTAAAAGAATTGATACCTTTTATCTAAAACACTCATTCCCTCCCTTCTCTTAAGAAGGCATTTTTAGAAAAAGGTTGATGTGCATCTTTCTGTATATCTATTTGTATCTCAATGTAACAACAGTAAAATTCAAAAACAAGAATTGGGCTGTATAGTAATTAATTTCATCATCCTCAAAGGATTGAACAAAGATTTTGAGGGAAAGCCTCCCTACTTCAGACTACCCTTATAATAGAAACAATTTCGTTATTTTTTGTTATTCATTCAAAGTAGCTCTAAGGATTTGTATTAAAGTGCCATACATTTAAGAAATTCGCATGACAAAGGAGGGTAGTCTGTGAAGTCCTGTTTAATATGAATGACGTTTGTGTTATTGATAAACCGGAAAGTATCAAATCTTATAAAACAGACAAAATCTTACCAAAGAGAGGTAGACATACTTAAATCATATATTCTATATCAAATAAAATGTCTGTGGCGTTGACCATTTTCGAGGTAATCTTTGTTATTAACTCGAATTTTCAACCACCTCTACTTTTTTTAATCGTAAGTCACTACTCGCTTTTTCTCGTTTTCATGTAGAGGACATGAAATTTCAAGGCCATCAACAAAGATCCTCTTTATAGCGTTTTAGTCCGCTGTTTCCTTGTGATATCTACAACAAAATGATATATCAAGATCTCATCAAATTTTCACTAAAGGAAATTCGGAGAATCGGTGACATAAGAACTAAAGCAGCAAGTTGGAGAACACGAGGAACAGAATAGCTAAACTTATTGTGCAAAAAGTAAAACGTGAAGGTCAAGTTGTTATTACCAGGCAAAGAACTGGCCATTACTAGATCACTCACTCGTATTCATTTCAAAGGATGCAGCACTCAGCTGCGAGGCGAGCCAGCTTTAAATTGTCAACTTCTACAAAAATTAATAAAAAGACATTTATATAAAACTTAAGCAATGTTCTTAACGTAATACTGTTGTGAATAACATTAGGTTAACTCTTAAGATCTGATAAATTTCGAAATTCATTATCATTATATTAATAAAGCTATTGGGAAGGGAATCCACAACCGAAAATGTGATTTTGTAAAGTTTTCAGCTATTTAACTGAAATTGATCTCCACTGCTGTCTTATACCTATCGACATAGGGTTTTAAAGTTCAGCTTATGCCTTTTAGTTTTCGAGTTATGAAAATATGGTAAAGCTATATTTTATTTCCTATGCCAAATGCTTCACACTATGCAATTTTAAAAATGCCATTAAATTTATCTGATTATACCGTACAAACCTATCACATAATGTGTCCTTTTACCAGCCTAAGTTCAAAGGAAAAGTAATTTTGAAACTCTGTCATTTGTAATTTCTGACTTTGTATAAGTTTTATACAGCTTTAAAAGTAATAGGTTACCCAAAAATCGTTCAAAAGGGTTATATGTTAGATTTTGAAAGTTTTTGTTTTGGGAATCTACTTGACAAGTTACAGAAGGACTGGATCAAAACTGCAGCGTGTGAAACATTTTCAAAACCTAATACGGTGAGAAAATAATTTTCAACAACCTTATATTTGATATTAAAATACAGTTTTATTCTATGTTTTTATCGTACGTTATATAAATACAGGTATTTGTAATATAAGAAGTCAAGAAACATTTTGAATTTTTGTCCCCTCGACATTTTTAATGTCATGGGATGCAGAGATAAATTTTTGTGAGATTTCTACTACATTTCATTGTGTACTCCCTTATACAGATTGTAAATAGTCGGAACATGACAATGTAATTAAGCAGCTTTAATTGAGTTAATGCAGGAAAAGTTTACGCCATATCGATGTGTGTCACCTCTGACACTAATTCCAATCTCATTTCCTTTGTATCTGCTGCCAGCTGCCCCAATGAAGAGCTATGAAATCTTTATCTAAATCTTAATGGGGTTCGAGTATGAGGATAAGCAACACCAGTTAATTATTATTTATGTATGCCAACAAACTTACTGTTGATGTTTCTAAACACACAAGCCGTGTGAGGGCAATAGTCTAAGCACCCACCTGGTAAGCGGAGGGTCTGTGGTTCAGATACCAGCTGTGGCATTGTGTTTTTCAGTTCCAACTCTACCTCTCAAACACTAGTTAAGCTGATCATAACTTTAATGGAGACTAATATTGACCCATTTAAAGTGAATTGTTGACTTACCACGAACAACTAAACTGTTTCTTAATCTTATAACAGCAAACTGTAACTATGGAATTATATTTGCTAATTTTTGATGAAGCTGTCAGTTTTAAAATATTTGTTGTAATAATGAAACAATGTGTTTATACCTGAGTTGCTAAATACTAAGTCCACATTGCTAAATCTGTACCGTATCCATTTCAATTTGCCTTAACACCATTTTTAGTTATTTTTAAAAAGACTCCCCCCCCCCCCTTAAGGGGAAGGCTGTTACGCATAGCATCTGTGTTGGAGGCGTTGCCTCACAAGGGCTGCGTTCAACTCGAAGAGTGCATAAAAGGTAACAAAATCACGTGCCTCGCAATCTCCCATGAATGCAAAATAAAATGAAAAATTTTAGTCTTTATTTAACAACCATAAGCACATACCGAACACATATTGCTTTTATCTCATTCGCAGGGAAGTGGGCAAATTCATGTTGTCTTACACTGGCATTACAAGTACTCCGTTGGATATAAGAAATTATTATAGACTTGGGAACAGCCAGAAGGGGTATGTCCTGAAAGTGGAACGGTTAGTGTTCACGTAAACAGTGGAGTTGAACAGAAGAGGACGTGGAAAATGGAACTGTCTGAAGTTATCAATCCCCATTATGCATTTCCAGTAGGATTTGTATTAATATGTGCCGTTCGTGTATTTGCGTTTGGATTCAAATCTGCGGAACAGACCGCATTTGCCCAGCTCACGTATACAGGCGATGACCGGAAACCAACTGACAAGAAAAGAAAAATTAAAGATAAGCAAAAGTCACATGCTGGGCAAGGAAATACATCAAGTGATGAAGAAGCAGATATAAAAGGGACCGCTAAAATGATGCTGAAAAAGATCAATCCATAAAAACTGTTTCTAAACAAAACAGGCAAGAAGCTTACTCTGTAAACGAACAGAAAAATACAAACAAGGATGTTACCAAAGTAATTATTCGTAAACAGCAAAGACAGTAACAAACTAGGAGCTAAACAGACAAAAGGAAAATATAATGAAAGTAAAGGAGAATAAATTAAGAACAGCATGCTGAAAGGAAACAGGGACGTACTCCTGATGGAATTCTACCAAGATAAGGAATCAGAATGTAATTCCATTTTCCGTCATGATATAGGAGCATTCAGGGTTTTGTGTTATATACTGTAGGTCAAGTTTAAATGTTCATTTAGTGTAGGTCAAGTTTATTGTAAGAAAAAGAAGAAGACTTCTCTTGTTTCTGAAGTTTGGTGTTGTTAGGATAAGTTTAAAAAGGATTTAAAAATGTTTGAATTGTGTATATGATTTGTTTTCTGGTATTCTTAATTTCACGAGATACGATGTAATGTTAGAAAGGTTTTACTTAGCATATAGATATTGTTTAAAACTTTTAAGTTATTTCAATAAATTGTTAGTTATGCACGTGTTGTTTGATGTGAACTTGTGCTATCCTGAAGATTCGGCGGATAGGAATTAATCAAAGGAGAATGATATTTAGAAGGGTAATTTAAAGAGCTTATAGCAAAGTGGCGCAAGATCTCACAGACCTACAATATAGACCTAACAGAACAACTTTGAAAGAAATTTTGGAACGACTTGTGTCGTTTAAACAGTTTATTGCGGAGACTTGGACGACGACATACAGACAACAGAATGAGAGTCATCCATTTGCAGACCCTTTATGGACCTTTATATGAAGACGCGAGTGATCGAAAAACATGGGCAAGGTATTAAGGATGAAGCGCTGAAGGAGAAAGGTGTAAGTGGATTAATCTGGTGGTATGATTTTCAATGCCATCGCCGCTTTGGCTGACCGATACAAAATGTAAGATGAGGGAAGGCACCATGGTGATTCAAGCGGTTTCTCAGTTGGCATCCATTTGATGAAGAAGTGCAGGAAGGGGTTGCCATTCTTCTGAGAAAGTACATGTGTCTGCTTCTAGGCCGCTGTAAGAGACGTCTCTCAAAGCAGCAGCGTAAAGCATCTGTTGAAGAATCACAGCCGCGTAGAGAAGAAGCTTTATCCTCAGTTGTAAATGTGTGGAGGTGAAAAGAAACTCAAGTGCTCCGAAAGTCTGATGAGTTTTCTTGCGAACATATTGTATTTGATGATACCAGCTGACTAAGGGATCAAAATGAACACACAAATATTTGATGCTGTAAGACAGAGGAAGAAGTTTACCATGCAAAGTGTAGTTCGCTGGTTGAGCACGAAAAAATCCGAGAACTTGTAATTTGTCAGAATTGATATGTATCCACCACGCTTCAAGGTATTTATTGAAGCGGACAATATAATCATGAAACTCGCAATTTAGAGAAAGGGCAGCAAAATGGGAATGGAGAATCACTGTACCATCGGCAAAAGTGGCTAGGTGGATGTTGGTGTGTTGGGGTATATCGGATGCATAAAAGGTATACAGAAAGGTAGCCAAAACAGACCCCAGTGGCACTCCACCATGAATGTCTAGGAAGGAAGAACGATGAACTGAAATGCGTACAGCAAATTGTCTGGAACAGAGATAGGATGTGACGAGATGAATAAGTGAATCAGGAATTTTGCGTTGGAGTAGCTTGTAAAGAAAGTCATCATGCCAAACAGAATCAAAATCCCGCGACACGTCCAAGAAGATAAGCGTTGCCTTTTATCTTCAGTCTTAACTCTTCGCACGTAATCGATAACCCCTGCGACTTGGAACTCCGCAGACTTATGCCTAGTATAGGAAAAATGGTGATGTCGAATGTAGGGATGCAGATATGGGAATAAGCGCTTCAGAATGAGTTTCTCGTACACTTTACTCAGAGTAGAGGTAAGTCTGACAGTGTAATATGAAGAGGAGAGCTGAAGAGATTTTCCTTGTTTATGAATGGGGATAACAGTTGCAATTTTCCAGTAGGCACATTGGAGGCAGAAGTTTAAGAGATGCAACAAACAGCAAGGTCCTTTAGGAGGCAGGGATTTAAGGGGCTCCACATGAAGACGTTCAGCTACAGGAGATTTTCTGATGGACATCTGGTGCAGTAGGTCAGATAATTCGTTAGCAGTGGCTAAGGAAAACAGCTGAAGAGGAGATCGAGAAAGAAAATCTTGGACAGCAGTCACTATAGTTTGATTATGAGTCTGGTAACGAGGGTTAGAAGCATGAGGCTGAAACTGCTCGTAATGGGTAGCTAAAGTGTCCCAGATAACCCTCGGAGTATAGACAGTGCCATTAGCAGTAGAAAGGCGGAAATGATGAGTGCGGATTTGTTGGACGAAGAATCCATGGATTCCTTTTCTGCGACCCATTTCGAATTTTCAGGAGAAAAACTTGCTCCTGACAGGCACAGGTGTGGCGCTCTAAAATGGCCGCCTGCCGGTCGAATTCCATCTTGTGTATGGAATCCCAACTACGTTGCCAAACAAGACGAGCGCGACGTTTGGCCTGCACAAGTCTGATCCGGTCCTGCAGATCTGCAGGCTGAAGGGTTTGGGTGCACCGCTGAACGGTGCCGGAGCAGTGGTATGCCTTCTTAAATGTTTTTGTGAAGGTACAGACAGCATGATCAAGTCCCTGGTATAAGATCAGCAAAATGGGAAGGAGAGGGTAAGGAACCAGTATACGCAACTCAATCAGTCGTTACAAAAGGGACCTTTGGAGGATGCACACGTGGACTGGAAGCGTTCGTAATCAATATAACAGGTAGGGGATCAGATAGGTCAGGAATCGTATAGATGGAGGAAGAAATCGATTGCAAGTTTGAAATAAAGACATCTAAAATGTCCTCTGAACCATCGCAATGCATATGGCAGGTGTATTCGGTGTAATAATATCATAGCGGTAGCGTTTGGAGTGATGAATTAACGTCATCCCTGCTGCATTGTTCGTTCGAGGGTACCATTCCTTGCGCTTGGCGTTAAAATCACATACGAATAGAAACTTCCCTGAACAGTTTATGAGTAATATTCAGGTCATGAAGGAAATCCACAGATTGGACAGTAGGAGGGCGATAACATGATCCAATGATGACCTCCTCACCCAGTAGAAGAACCTTCACCGTGGTATAATAGTCTGACCTTAGTGCAGCTGGAGTTGGAACACAAACGTGCGGGGTGTAGAATTTAATATAAATGCAGGTGCCGCCAATGGATTGAGTGGGATAAGAACCGTGATAGGATGTGTAGTATGGAATACTGCCAATCTTATGAGAATGTGTTTCTTGCAACCAATGCAATGTTCGAAATTCCTGTAGTTTGTTTAGAAGTCCGTGAGCATTCCAGGACAGAAGACGTAATGGACGATGAGGTAGGTTACTCCCCATTTCGTGTACTGGATAGAGAGAAACTCTCAAAGTAGTAAGATACCCTTGCTGATAATATCCGGAGCTTGCTAGATCGTGGTGAATGTCTCCCGCAACGTTGCAAAATTGAGGGTTCTCAGAAGAGCAACGAAGTTCCGAAGAGACGAAAACTCCGAAGCATGGACATCGGGTGTTGGAGGAGGAGAGGTAGGAGCAGAAGGGGTAAAGCGAGTCTTGAACGCTGGAAAATGTTCAGGTGTGAGAGAAGGACAAGAAGGCGGTGGAGGCACATGTTGCTTGTTCTGGGAATAAGTGGAAAGTACCTGAGTGTAAGAGAGAAGCCGGGGACACTGCTTATGGTTAGCTGTATGAGTGACGTCACAGTTGACACAGGTGGCAGGAAGGTCACTCGGTTGAAGCATGGAGACCGGCGCATTTGACGCAGCGAGGTTGGACAGCACAATTGTGTGACCTGTAGCCAAAGCGTTAACATCCATAGCACTACCTCGGACCTCCACGTCGGATATAATCTTCAGGAAGGGGTACCTTGACCTTCGTCTGGGGATCCATGCTGGTATTCCGTAGTTGTCTAATGTGCAGAACCTCGATATTTTTTATTTTGCATCGCTTGGGTATTATCATCTAAGGGGGTGTCAGGAAGAAGGCCCTTTATAGTGTAGCGAACAACAGGGTCTGGGTCTGGAGTGAAAGTATAATACTAAAGCTTGCTATCTTCCATACAACTCTTTACGGTGGTGAAGTTTGAGAAAGTATTGCAAATTAAGGCCGTTTCTCGTGTAAGATGCTCGAAGAGTAACTTTGAGCTTAGAAGAAAGTTCAGAACGTAGGGAAGAAAAAATGTTGTGACAGCGAGCGACAAAAATAGGCGGAGATTTGGGCACTTTTTGAAGAGAAGGTGCAGAATCTGCAGGTTGTGCAGAATCAGAGGACAAAGACCATTGGAAGGCTGGAATACTTGTTTTGGGTTGGTAACGTGAAACGAGAGTGCAAGGCAGCAGACTCTCGAATGGGGCACTTTGACTGTTGTCAGTCACCAGGATTGTCGGCAGGTATGGACGAAGATCGAAAACGCTTCGCTTCATGGCCAGCTGTTGCAGATTCTTGAAGGTCAGCGTAAACATCGGAGGTGCCTATCTCAAGGTTTCTGAGTTGTGACAGTCGGTCAGTGGATATGCTTCGTGCCCGATGGGTCACGAGTTTAGAGCGTGAATTTGTGCGTAATTGCGGTTGTAATACAGGTTAACCTGAAGTTGACATGTGTCACCACACTATTAGCCGCGGGCGCATTGCACCGTGAGGCTTCTGTAACACGCGATTCAGAAGTAAATAGCGGAGAAGCACACAGCACTAACGAGAAGAAACACGAAATAACAAACGAAAACTAAGCTCAGTGTAGTTTAGTAATGACAGTGCACAATCTCGAAGAAACTCGTATTGTATAGTCTGTACACTCGCCCAGCTGGAACTCGAATGCCGAGACTTGGAAGATTCTCATGCCAAGATCTGAACGCCTTAGTGGATAGGCAAGTTCTCCCACATACTTGTCAAACGCCTTTGCGGAAGTACCAGGCGGATTGAATTCAGCTGCTACACAAATGTCATACAGCATGTCATGACTAGGCTGCGGATTTATATGCACTAAAATTCGTGAAAATATGCATTCAAGTATGCTCAAAAAATAAGGAAAATATGCACTTACACTTGAAAATATGCACAGCTTAATGTATTTTATTTACTCCAAAACGAATAACTCAATAAGTACCGTGGATAAGTAAGAGGATATACATGTACCTATATTGACATTAAATTTCACTCTTATTGGTATTGCAAATAATTACAATGTGTATCTCCAAATTTTCAGATGTAAATTTTTTTCGATTATCAGTTAAAATGTTGTTATACACCGTAAATGTCCTTTCAACTTCACAAGAATTTAGTAGACAGTACTTAAACGCTGCTATTTCTTTTGGTGTTTAATTTTCAACAATTTGGGACTCACCTTGTAGAATTCCACTTATCTGTAACTGTTTTCAAATCCGGATTTTGTTCCTCAATTTTGTTCATCTTCTCTCTTAGAATTCTCTCCATTGTTGGTAGTTGGTTTTAAGAGGTTGTGACAGTGTTCAACAAATTTACCGCAGTAGTCAGCTGGAGACCACGCTTCTCAAGTTGCGTCATTATTTCTGAAAGAGTCTTGAAGTGTACCCCTATGTACGAAAGTTCACTGTGAATATTTACGTCATCTGCTGCCAATATTACTGAATTAATGCAGGTCGCATCTTCTGGTTCAGCATATGAAGCATCCTAGAACAAGCACGTAAATAATTAATTATGAAGAAAATAAGTTTATTCATGGATTTTTTTTACTAATCCCAGAAAATTTAGAGTTTACATAATGTTTGTCATGTTAATACTTTATCATAATTTGATCGAAATCGTTATAGGCATTTTCGAGTAGACTATGGCAGTTTTGCTTTTCTTTCCCTGATTGTACATGTGGGACTTACACCCCCTAAGACTTACAAGCCAGTGTCTAAGGTCAGACACTTTACGGGGAGCAGAGGGACCTCTGGACCAGACAGAGTGAAGACCTGGAAGCAGGTGGTCAGCCAAGCACCAGGTGTGTTAGTGAGGAAGAGGATGATATGAAATGCAGGCGAATTGGATGATTAGAAAGGTGATAATGGAGCAATTAGTGGAATGAATGTCGGGGGAAACCGGAGAACGTGGAGAAACCCCGGCCAGACTCCACCACGAATACCACATGCGGGTCCCTGGAATCGCCTAGATGGCAGGCGAGCAGTCTAACCATTCAGCCACGGCGCCGCCATTATATTTCTAGACTCAGGGAAGAATGAGGAATAATCTTGACTGGAGAAAACTTCATACTTCCCTTCCGTGAATCGAACCCGGGGCCCCTTGCACAGCAGGCAGGTGCTCTACCACCTACGCTACCGCAGTTTTTTAGATGTTGGAAATTTTATGAGTATAACAATCTTCTGTTATGCCAAAGTTAATGCTGTAAACATGATTCCATATTTCGGTGACTTTTCGTTTTTGATATACGGTGTAACATAGGTGTATGAACGTTTCTAAAATGCTTGTTATGTAATTAGGGCACCTTGAGACGTGTATCTACTAAAATCTTGATATGGAACTTTGGACGAATGCCATACTTTCTAGTCATACATACCTTAAGGTTTGGTGTAGAGAAAGTGTATACATTTGTGAATAAATCTCTTTAAACAGTGCATAAGCTTGCCTTCTTTGAAAAAGCTTGACAAAATATACATTTTGCATCAAATATCAGTCTTCTCTCCTTCAACCTAGGTTTTCAGAAGCGTAGTGCTAGCACTTTGGTTTTCGGACAACTCACCAGCCACCACGGACGTAATACACTAACTGAATAAATGCTTGTGACGCCACTCGTAGTCGCTTTAAATCAACTCGATTATTGAAACGGAATGTTGCCGGCGTGTGATATTGACAGATAAAAGTGTGCGTGCATTCTTAACAATGTAGCTGGTGTTCATTGTAGACATTGCCGGCTTAGGTAGCAAAAGAGTGTGTTGTTAAACTCTCGCAGTTTAGTATTTTGCCGAATAAAATATTTATTTCCACATTAAGTTTTTAAAATATGCAAACATATACTCTAAAAGTATAAATATGCCATCATGCTACAAATATGCCAAAATATGTACAGTAAAGTTCTGCACACTAATTCCAAACAATGAGAAATGCGTTTATCCTTTGCATACAATCAAGTCCAAGAAAAAAAAACATGCAAATATGCAACATCCACACCGTAGTCATGACACACTCTTAAAAGAACACCCAGTGTATGTGCAAGAGCGGTCATTAAGCACTGCTGCCGATAATTGATCACTGTAAACATTTCTGCAAGACTTCCATGGAAAATACGCAAATTTTAGGCTCTCCTTTATTAAGTCCCGCCAACATTCTATCAACATTCTTACATAATGTTGCTAAATCTGAAAGCTGCTAATTCCTATTTCAGATTCACCGAATCTTTATTTTCTTCTCAATTTTAAGAATTATATCACCATCTAGGTACCTTGAGCTCATTGCCTCTTATGTAAATCCTTATACTGATTGCATTTCCTTTACATGAAACCGCTAATGACTTCGTCATAAAGATTTACATTACTAATTCATGATTAAAAGTCGTGCTTAATATTATGCATTGAATTTAACATGCGGATATTAGGTATTGGAGTTATTTACCTATATCCGTATTATTTCTTTATAAGATTATAAATATTACTTGTCAATCATTCCGATCAATGTGCACATGTGTGTTGAAAGTGTATCGGATTAAGAAAAGGTAAACATAAGATGATAGCGATGATGTTCGTCACCCTTTGTTCGTCTCCAACCTCACTCTCCAGTGTATCTCCTGTCAGCTGCTTCAATGAAGACCTATGAAAACTCTATCTCCGGGTATGCATGAGGATAAACAAGAGTTAAGTTGACGGTAAATTTAATGGAGGCTGATAAAGGTCCATTTGAAATGAGTTGCCGAATGTTCAAGAATTATACTGTTTATGAATTTTATTATTGAAAAAGGAGCTATTGAATTATATCAGCTAAATTTTGTGGATCAATACTTTACGATATATAAATATTTCAGTAAAAATAATAGCATTCAACGTCATTACTTAGGTTGCAGAAAATACTAAGCCCAAGGTTCATTGCCGATGATTGTTAAACCTATGGATAGATTTAAGCGCGGCCTAGGCGCTGCTGCTGCACAGTAGAACCCTCTCTGAACAGTGAAAACACGAAGACACGCCCTACTACTGCCCAATGTGTGGATTTCCTTCATGACTCACATAACCTGTTTAGGGAAGTTTCTGCTCGGAGATGATTTTAACGCCAAGCGCAAGGAATGGCACCCTCAAACGAACAATCCAGCAGTGACGACGTTACTTCATGACTCCGAGCGCTACCACATGATGCTATTTCACCGGATACACCTACCCGCATGACAAAATTTTACATTGCCTTGCTAATAGGCTAGCTAATAGGCTTAGTACATTATTTAAACACATAAAAATGATGTATTATAATTGTTTATCTATCTTGCTATCATCTGTATCTAAAAAAACTTACTTGTAAATAGTAAGCTTTTGTGAAAATATTTTACAGAACAGTAAGTAAAGAAAGTAATATGAACTCATTTCATCAGAAGTTTACTTTTTTTAATGGTCGTAACAGTATGCATATAATTTTAAAATTCTATATTGAGTTTTGGTAAAATACAAAACTTTCTCAAATGTTTATATTCAGATTTATAAATGTTTTCTTTCAACCACAGTGCATATTTCTGCAACTTTCTTTCCTGTATTTTATAATTAATACCAATTCTAAAAGAACCAAATATTTTATGTGAGCCTGGAAGGTTATGTAATAATAAAGTAAAAGTGATGAGGAAGGGTTGTACATATTCCATGAATTATGTTGCCGTATATGCCATTCTTCTTCCAATTCCTGAATCAGATTAGATATTAGATCTTTCTGCATCTTAAAGGAGCTAATTCGAATAGATGTGATCGTTAAAGGCCGGACGAAATGAACGGCCCATTCATTCAAAGTAGTATGCGTGAGTTTATTCTCAGTAAATGTAATGAAATGTGGATGTAGCAAAGGATGGGAAGGCCTCACGTAAAATAAACTGTGTGAAGGTATGTGTAGATGATGATAGAGTTGCATTAGACTACAGCTGCATGAATTTTGATGTTTAAAGAAGAAATAAAATAAACTACAATAATATTGAAATACAGTGATACATGTATGATACAAATAGTTAACAGTACCTTTATTGTATTGCTAAATATCAATATAACATGAAAATTATTAACAACACTGTTACAGTACTCTAAATCTTGGCTAAATATCTTTATTTCCAAATGGCAACACTATGCATTAAAGGGTTAAGTAATATTTATAAGAGTATGAGCAATACTGACGCCATGATTAACTACATTTGTTAATATGTAAAGAAGATTACGTTTTAAAGGCTTTTATTTATCATTCCACTGGTAGCGCACTCAAATACTAATGAAATGCACTCGGTGGGGTATCGTGCACCACAGGCTGAGTACCGCTCACCACAGATCCCCACTCCCCATTTCTGTGCTCCATTTTAGAAGTTGAGTGGACCAGGACTTCAAGTGTGCTCCAGAAGTTATGCGGTCAGGGTGAATTTCCAACTGCCAATACCGATTGTCTACTGCTTATAAAGGTTGCTTTCGAGTCTAAGAGTTGTGGAAGCACCCAGTTTTTGTTATATTGAAACCATCGCTTCAGGGGTGTTAAAACTGGATTTTTCAGTGCCATAAGTTCATGCTTCTGCAGGCTATTCGTTTATATTTAAGCAAAATGCCAGTTATCGTTTACTAAAAGTTCTTAGGTTGATTCTCAAGTATAGTTGAACTTCTTAAATATGAAGGCTATAAAAGTATAATAATCTGGTTGTAAAGGCGTGCAGGTTTCTTGTTACCCCCCTCAAACAACGTTAATACTGTAATTGAAAGAGAACAGCTGATTTTGGAACTCGTAATTTCTATTCACTTCACGTAAATAACCTTTACTCTTTAAGTATCATTTATTTTCTTGGTATACAAAACCTTAAGTTATTGCTGTACTTATTTTAGAACAACTAAGCTTACTACTTTTGTACATTATCATACGTAGTAAAGGAAGTTATCTGTTTCTTAACAATGGTAATTTTCTGTTATGATATACAGTTTAGTAGAACAACTTTATTGTATAATACTATTTTGCGAAAAAATAAATTATTTCTTAAAATGTTTACACCATGTAAGTATAATTGTTAAATAAATGGTACTAGTAAAAGAAAAATGTCTTATATCCTTGTCTCTATTGCTTAAGGATAGGAATGTCCAGCCATTTTCGACAATAGTGCCAGCTTTCTCAGATTGTTTATTTATAAATACCTAAGAACCGTTGTAAATTTCCTTCAGATTCTTTTTAGATTATTTTTAACATTCAAATTAACTTTCAGAACAACCTATGACATGCTATTGAGGTAATACATTGCATTCCTTGAGAACTTTTTAATGTGCCTGTTCCGTGACCTTATTTTGTAAATATTTTAGAAACTACATTTTATATACGTTAATATATATTCCTTAGTCTAATATAAATAGCAAACTAAAATAATTATTTAAGTTACATACAGCACGTTTTTCATTATAAACTAATCAAAAATTCCTATGTTAAAAAACAATTTGTAGTCCTGCAATAATTATGTAGTATGGACTTCGTTTTGAAAAAGTCTCAGCCTGTCCATTGCCCCGCCTTTACTCTACTTATTTTATATCATTTTGCTCATTACGGCTCAACTCCAATGCACCTTATATTGTATACGAGTATGCCTTATATTACAGATTTTAGAAATATCTTACATTCCCATGTTTCATTATTCGCAGGACCTCAAATTCATTTTTGCGATTCGAAACTTAGATCACTGTTTCTCTCTGGCCATCTTAGGCACAGTTAACGTTAAGCAGCTTTTGTTTCCACATTTATCACAGTTAGCTAGATATTCCTATACAGTAGGAATGTTATACATCCTATACGTGACTTCTTATTCTGTATTGAAAAGACTGTAACTTCAATCCTCAAGTTCAGGATATCTCAAGACAATAGTGCAGTGAAGTTATTAAGGGTGCATATTAATGCGGTCCCATCAGATGCACAATTGAACTGAACAGTACTAATTTGGTCCGAGGTCCAGAAGGGTACAGTACTAATTCAGTCCGAGTTAAGCAGGTACGTAGGTATTCATGGCGGCAGCGATGCCAATTCGAGTTTGTTCTCGTAAGGAATCATACGTGTTTTCATGTTATCAGTGATGCAGGTATACGCAGGTTTTCACATTGGCAGTGATACCAATTCAATTTTTTTTCTTCCATTTCAGACATTGTTAAACGTTCAACTATGGCAGAACAAGAAGAAAGTGTTGTGTTGAGTGAGAAGGGAAACCCAATGTATGGTACACGTGGTTTTAAGTTTACCTTCCATAAACACCTAGCAAGGGACTTTCACCCTGCAAGGCTGCATTTTTCATGTATAGACGTTTTAGTAAGAATTCAAATTGATACTTACATACAAATGGAAATTGCAGAAAAAATAAAAGTAAAATGAAAAAGCAAACGGAAAAAAGCGGACCAATTGAAGAAAGAAAAATTTATGCGAGACAAACTGGCGGATTTTATATCGAAATCAATAACAATACATAAAAACACTGTCTACAAATTTCTTCCAGTACATAAAACTGGCAGGAAAGTTTAACTATGATTTCTTTAATTTGTTTGTTAAAGTAAATATGACAGAGTAGACAGTCTAGGAGTAGGAATGGATTGAGTTGCTCCTAGTAACTTTTACAAGTACAAGACTGCGATTTATAGAATGTCCATATTAACGGCACCTTAAGGAGAGGGCAAACAATTTTGTAATTTGCAATCCCTGACTTATGACAGTACTAAGCCTACATAGATAGGGAAGAAAAATGTTGATATCAGTAGTATGTTGATAGGGAGTAAAGTAGTACTATTCGCTGCATGAACCAGTACATATTTCTGTCCGTGGGAACGAACTAGTAAACACAAACTGATTCACAAGTTCCACACTAAAGTCGAAGGGAATAATGATTAATTAATAGTTCTCTAACTTTTATCCTAATGGTTGAGTGGTGAAAGTTATCTGGAATTTCTGCTAGGTAACTTTTGAGCCCCTATTTTTAGAATAACTGGATTCTAGGTTCTTTGTTCGCTCCATTATCTAATTGCCTATTTGCTATGTGAAGGGTTTTTAGCAGCAGAGGAAATAACAAATACCCAATAAGTGAGATGCAATTGATCTAAAGAGTGGTTTAGGTTGCAGGAAAACAAATGACGGACACTTCCGGCAGTGCATGTGAACTATCGTGAATATGGTTCTTGTTCAACATGATTATGCTATTGGAATTAGCGTGCTATGCATGCTACAGAATGTGTTTCTAACTGTATTTCTTTGCGATAACGAGAAATATATGGGATTGTTATTCTTAATAGTGCTTGTACCAAAATACAATTAAGTGTAAAAGCAAAAACAAACAGTATTAACATATAGTACATAAAATAAAAATCCTGGTCATAAAGCGGTCTACGCAGTTCTAAAATACAGCAAGGCCAAGAGATCTATTTCTTTACGTTCTCGGTTTTCATGCCTTGATGGAAGAGAAACTCATGCAGGTTTCCCTGACAACGAAAGAGAAACAAGTGAAAACACGCAGCTCCAATTCAGAAAAACAATTTTGTTCAGGTTTTTTTTTAAACTTTCTCTACCGATAAGTAGAAGGAAGTATTGTATTCCACCCAAAAATTCGATGTTGATTTCACAAGAAGTATATGTTTTGAGACCCCCTGAAAAAAAAGCATGTTTAGAAAAAGTTCCGTGGTGTATGTTTCAGTCTGTGTGTCAGTCTGTGCGTCTGTCAGTGTTGAACAGCATAACTCAAAAACGAAAAATCGGTTAAAATCCAAAGTTGGCATTTTAGTTTAATGTCTTTCAAGGATGCGACACGAAGATTTTGAAGAAAATAGCCCTACCCTAAACTACCCTTTAGATGGAAAATTTTTCGAAAATTTTTATTTTCTTGAATATGGTTCTAATGATTTTGATTAAACTGTGATATGTTTAAGATATTTGTATGGCAAATGAAATGTATACTTTGAATTTTCTGGCTATAGCCTATGTAGTCCTGTTTACTCTGGATGACTTTTGAATAACTCGTAAACGGTAAGGCCCTAATGACCAAGTTGTCGACGGGCCCTTCAACCAGACACACTCACTCACCCCCCGTAAATTGTAAGAGATAGACCAATTCTTAGTATACAAAAATGTAGACTTCGCTAAAACACAATAAATCTGTTGCAGAGTGTACCATTCCGGAGATATTCCTTGTTATTTGGGTGAGATTCGGAGAACTTGAAACTTTTGTGAAATGAAACATCGTTGTTCATTTTTTGTATGTTAAGCGTGGAAAGAGAACGGGACCTCAAAGCTTTAAAAGATTTGACTATCGCTCACAGCCTACTATATTCCAATATTCCCCTTTCACATACAAGGAAATAAGTAACAAGACAATTTGTACAAATGCTTATCTCAACTAACACGAAGAGGACAGAGGTATAAGAGTTTGTAGGAATAGTTAGTACAAGAGTAGAGAAACTCATGTGAGTGCAACACATAAGATTTTTTCCTTAATTATTTTCTGTTTTTTTTTTTTCGGTTTTCGAACACTTAGAATATTTCCTAAAATATTGATCATAGGATTATATCAAAAAGTTTTGAAATCCGTACGCCCTATAAATTAATGTAACATAGTCCCTTCCACCGTGAATATTTTGGAACTCATTTTCCTTGATATTTTTATATTGCGAGAGGACTCAGTTATGCAGCTTGTTTGTTCCAACTGTGACTTCTTTTACAGCTCAAGTACAAAACACAGTTTTATATCCTTCATTGGCTTAAAATGTTTATTAAAATGTTTTGTTCCTTTGTGTATTTTGTACTGTAATCTTCCAATACTGTTTCGTACATCAGGTAGCCCAATTAATCCGTCTTTGGCGTAAGTAGATATTATTTCGCGCGTTGAAACAGTTGCAGAACTGTGAAAAGGAAGTTAGTGTCGTCAGCAAACTTCGTTCTGCGCATTAGCGAAGACAAGCGATAAGGGGCACTTCCCAGGTTTGAACTAACATACATGTGTAGTCAGTGACAATACACAAGAACAGTATAAATAACCAAAAAGGTCTCAGAATGTTTTTCAGTTGATTTACAGGATCCTTATTTTCCAGGAAACATCTGTATATGTTGATATTGTCTAACATTACAGATAACAGATTGTAAAGTGCCGTAACAAAATCCATGCAAACATGAGGGCACGTAATGTTCCATTGGCATTTGCTCGTTTGTCATTACTATTATTGTTGTATTTTATTATTAGTTATTTTTATTATTTTGGTTTGCAGTTATTATTATTATTACTATTATTATTATTATTATTATTATTATTATTATTATTATTATTATTATTATTATTATTATTATTATTATTATTATTATTATTATTATTATTATTATTATTACTACTATTATTATTATTATTATTATTATTATTATTATTATTATTATTATTATTATTATTATTATTATTATTATTATTATTATTATTATTATTATTATTATTATTATTATTATTATTATTATTATTATTATTATTATTATTATTATTATTATTATTATTATTATTATTATTATTATTATTATTATTATTATTATTATTATTATTATTATTATTATTATTATTATTATTATTATTATTATTATTATTATTATTATTATTATTATTATTATTATTATTATTATTATTATTATTATTTTAATTTATCTAATTATTAGAAATGGCTTACCTTCGGCTAGATTTTTACATATGGAATCATGTAAGTGATGTTACAGTACACAGTGATGGTTCCCGCTGTTTTCAGTTGCGCTTGTTTTATAACTAAGATCTTCAATCATCTATATATCTGTGAACATAAAGAGTGTTTCCTATGGAGTGCCCTATATGCTTTAATTTCGTTTCTCTGTCTCACTTCGCCATTCTTAATCTTGCTGAAACTCTTCCGGCGCCCCCTTCTGTGCTGCCGACAGTTGTCATCTATCATCTTTTGACTCAGTGTGACGTTCCCGAGGACTACTCTTTGCCTGACTAGATGCATAAATACAACTATAAACAATGTATGCATAAGTAACTCAATAATTCCTGTTTATACCTGCGGTATCGAACCAAGGATCACTTTCATCGCATACAGCTGGCTGCAACTGAAAGAGCATTTCCTTCTTGCTTTAATCAAAAGAAAGAGAGCGCTGAGATCCTTTACATCGAAAATGGAAGCATTAGGCAACCCGGACCTTTCAGAGTTCACGTTAAGTGCACACCCTTTTTGTCGCTTTTGTTATGCGTCAGGCTCTCTCCAGCGGGATCAAGGGGAGAAAACCTCGCTCACCCACTCCATCATTCTGAAAACAGACTGGCTTTTTTATTTATATAACGACCGTAAAACCACAAACATATTTAATATACAAACATTTGTTAGCAATGTGTTGAGCTAATTTTTTATTTCAACTGCATAGGTTATTTTAGGGACGAAACAAATACACACTGGATATTTATACTAAACCATTACTGTCATTACTGACAGTTGAAAAGATAGTTCTTTCTTTTCAGTGTTGAAATTTCCATTCTTTTCCGTGTTTATCGATACATAATACAGTAAAGCCTGATTAAACCTAACCACCTATATACAGGAAACCTTGACAAGCGGAAAATAAATCTCGGAACACAGATATGTTAAAGAACACTCTAAACAGGAAAGCTTCCTAACGCGGAAACGCAGTAGCTTTTTTCCGGAACAGTTTGCATAAATAACCTAACTAAGACGGATTTTCACTATGCTTAATACATAGTAACGTGCTTTGATAACCAACTTGCCACAACTGAATACATTCAAAGTGCAGCAGATATTGCTGGTGGAAGCAGTAGTTGTAAAGTCTTGGAAGGAATGGACGACGATTACGAAGCCAACGAAAGGGAGCCAAAAATACACACTTTTAGAAAATCATTATCTATTGTGAGTGATCTTCAGGAATTTTCAGCTTCCAAGAACGTTCCGGAACTCCTGGAGCTGATGCAGCATGCAAAAAGGCGTTCTCTCGTGAAGAGGTCGCGACAGTGCACTTTGACGGATATGTGCGGGAAAAGAAAAGTGCAATTATGTATGACATGTAAGTTGAAAATACAGCAAAACATATCGTACAATTGAACCTATATTTTATTTACAGAATTTCATTTTAAATTATCCCTTCAGTTTAATTCTATACGATTATATTTTTTGTAGTTTCTTTTACTAAAATATGTACAACCCTTTGTAAAAGGGAAACCCTGAAAGCCGAAAAATATTACTGGAACGATTGCGTTCCGTTTAGACAGGTTTTACTGTATATGGGTTGTTGTACGTTTTATTTTTTTTAAATTGCACTTCACATGCTGAACCTGACATGCTCTTTTCTGTTTCTTTCGTTCTTTACATTCTCTTGCAACTTATCATTTCTTACATGTGGATACCATTTTCTCCAAAACTATTGCATCCACGAAGTTCACATTTTCCTAGATACTAAACCAAAATATAAGATAAAACGGGTGGGGCAGTTTTACAATATTTTACATACACTTTAGAATCTATAATGTTATGTATTGTAAGATTTGAGCTATTTATTTAAAATGTCATATGAACAGCAATTTTTACTAAGAAATTGAAATTTTATAAGCTAATCCACGCATGTTATCAGAAATACTGTTTTCTGCTACACATAAATTTAAACTCATTTCAACAAAGGGTTATTCAAATAAGTGTACCTAGTTGAACATCAGTCAAATTATTTTTTCTGTGCACTAATTTTAATGGATGTCCCATACATTCCTTTGGACTTACAAATTGACATTCACATATATTCTACCCCAGGCACTGCATAATGTATTGTGATTATAGCTGTAATGGTTTAAGTGATGCTTCCATTACGATACTGATATATTTTCCATGCTTATGCTTCAGTGTGTTTACCTGCAATAAGCCCTTACAAAAATCTGATGTATTGCACTCACATATCTTTGCCTACTCTTGAACAAACTCTTATTCCTGTTTCTACTTCAAGTTAACCACGATAAAATTTTTCGGACATTACATTATTGCCAATTTTTTTCTGTGTGTAAAAGGAATATGAGAGTACAGTAGACTTTAAATGAAAGTCAAATATTTTAAGAGATGGTCACTGTGTAAGTACTTTAAAGTTGCTATTTTTTGCATTACCAAGTGAAGAACAAACAAGTTACGTATCCGTATAAGGTATAGGAAAACTTAAAAAAAAAATAAAAATAAAAAAATAAAAAAAAAATAAATAAAAAAAAACATACAGAGGAATTCTAAGGATATTTCCACAAAATACCAAGTTTGGTATTTAACCGAGTATTCTTGTTTGTGTTACGCTTCTCATAGACACACACAGGCCTTTTTCTAAAATTGCATTTTTGGATTCAGGAATCTTAAAACGTGTATTTAAAGTTACATTTCAGTATGGAATTATTGTGTGGAATAAAATACCTTCTCTACCCATATGTAGCTGATAAAGAAACTAATTGACGGTAGCAGATAGAGAATTTCATGTGAATATCGTAGTACATCATTTTTTAGCCAGGTGCTTTGTAAAGATGAATTTCTGGGAAAGCTTCCGTTCCGAATCTTTTGGTGGAATAAAATGGATCCCGTATTCTAGTCAAACGGTAGATAAAGAAATTAGGGGATGGACAGACGGAGCTGATGAAACTATCCTCGTACCACGAGCTGACAAATATGTAACATACGTTAATCCACTCTGCAGCATACAAAACAAATCAGCACCCAGTCAGATGACACCTTCGAGCCCAAATTATTTTTGAAATATGTTTGTATGTTTAGCAGCTTAAAAACAGCGAAAGTCGCTCAAACTATCCTGCGAGTCACCCAGGCCTGTTTTACACGGAGATTATAGCGGAGAGCGTGGGGGGGGGGGGGTAAGGAGATCCACATTCAGTACTTGCTTATGGCGCCGAGGATTCAAGAGGGAAATTTTTTAACAAAATATTATATATATAATATGTAGAGGACTCACTTTACTAATTAAAACACATTCAATGTGTACGCTTAAACTAAAGAATCAATCCACTAAAGTCCCGGAAGTTTCATTCAACAACACATAAATCAAGCACACTAAATTCAATGAAACGAACAAGGACAGATACACATTTGTGAGTTCTCGGGTTCTATTTCTGTCGACTGCCCACTCTGGCCTTCGGTTTTCCATGTTTTTCCTGAGAGTAAATGAAAAGATTTCTCATTACCACGAGTTCCTTTCTAAAATTTACCTTCTAAGTTTCATGGCGTATGGTGGTGCTTTGCTTGCTCGAAGGAATCTACTTCCCGTGGACATTAGACCACAACCTGATCGAAGAGTTGTTCATTGCCCTCTCGAGGCAACTCCAGCAGAAGAACGCGTCTTCGAGCTTGTAACTTAGGAACCCATACGCGACTCCGTATCCTGCGGCTGCAACCTCCAGCGGTCCTGAAATGCATTCTTTACTCTTAGGGGCTGGTAGCCGTAGGGTCCACAGTGGACCCTGAGAAAACCTCGTTACACAACATATCATATCTAAACCTCCAAACACATGATTTAATTACCTTGCTTTGTAGAGACAGCGCTTGTTTTATTTTGAGTGTTTCGTCTATACTTTCGGTATAGTATTGTAGTAACCTATGAAATAAAGAGCAACTATATATTGCAATCATTGACTCTTATGTTCTATAAAAAGAGTGTGAACATCCAGAGAATCTACAAGTATGTTCTTGACGCTCCCACAACCAGGATGTTTTGGTTCGTCCAAAATATGTAATATTGTGTTCACGTCATTGTAAATGGTAATGAGCAATGCCTTACGAGCGGGCGATGATAATAGCATCTTAGAAACCACAATTACAGAAATCCCTCTCTATTTCAAACTTAAATTTGTTTCCATTATTTCCATTGATTCAAGATACACTCGTAAGCATATAATAAAATTTTTGTTTAAGGAGGTTGATTTGAAAATCGTTTGTAACTATTGTGTTCGTTTTGTTGCAGTCTTTCCTTCAGCGATGGGACTACAGTGTTACCAGTGTGGCCAGTACAATGATGGTGTAGGGTCCATCACTCCATGCATCAACCTCACCAAGTTCCATCTCAAGGAATGCCCGAGCAACCTTAACAACTATTGTATCGTGAGTAATAAAATTCTACACAATAAAAGTCTAGGCCCAGTTGCATAATAGTTAATCTGAGTTCAACCACCTGAAAATTATCTTCAGTCAAGCTCAGCTTAGAATGTTGGTTATAAATCAAAATCTAAAATCAAAGTTTAAAAATCTAATATCAAATCTCAATAGTGAATTTTCTCCAGTTTACTTGATAAAACTTGGATGAACAGAAATTTAGAAGGAAGAAATACATAGTACAGCTTAAATAACATAACACAATGGTAAATAATAAGTTTTGTAGTTATTGAATAATAATAAGAACATTGCCTTGAATTATATTATGTCTAAAAAAACATAATTCTACAGGAGATGCAAAAAATGTTTTCTCCTAACCTGGATCACTTTTGGGATGTGGTAATGTGTAAAGTTATTATATTCGAGGCTTACTTCTAGAAATCTGGAAAAGTGAAATCAATTTACAATTGCGTTCTTCAAATCGAAAGAAAATGTACTGGAGCTTTGATCCAATAATTGGTAACAAGTGAACGCGATTAATAAGGTAGATAATAATTAACCAATTATGTTTGTTATTATTATAATGCATTATCTGTTCATACAAAATTTTTTAATAATTTTATTAATAAATATTCCGATTTATAAGGTGCTCATAATGTCCTTCTTGCTGCCGACGGACTTTAATAAGCTTTATAACAAGCTAACATGTTACTATCGAAGACAACGTTGTTACACAATAAAATAATCACATTAACCATTTTGATATACAATTGATAAAGGCTTGCTATAATTAAAGTCCTCAGTTACTTCCTTCCATGCATTTTCTTTTAGAGAAACTGAAGCTGCATTTCTCCTTTTTTTTTTTTTTTTTTTTTTTTTTATTCTACTATTATGTTTACACCTTTCAATTGCAGTATCTGTCATTATTTTTTTTCTTCGCGTGTGAAATTTTACTATCTCTCTTTTTTCTTGTTACGTCATTTTCGTAACGCAGTGCATCCTCTCCGAAACTGAAAAACACGTGATTACTGTTGCTCAAAGCAGCGATTTTCAACTGTTTTACGACGTTGCCAAACATTATATTAGGAACTATGATGAAAGTTGAATTAAAACTCTATAATCTCAGATTACTTTTGCACAATGCGTTTCTATTTTGAACTCTGTTCTTGTTCTGATCTTAAATTAAATGTGACTTCTAGTCAGCCATATTTAGGCAACAGGGCCTTAGTAAACTAAACAATTAGCCATACTCAATATTAAATATGTAGCATAACCATGTAGAACAGAATTTGTACAAACTTCCTTTATTTCACTATTAGGTATCTATGAAAATTATTACCATAAAAAATGTAACAGACAAGAATTGAGAGAAATAAAAATGTTATTTATTGAAAGTATAAGTAGGGTTATCATAAACATATTACAAAAGCATGTTTAATTTTGTTTAAACATTTTGTTTGACTGATATGATAGATGTTGCTTAAAAACAAGAACTTCTAAATGCAAAATTCTAGTAGAAATCGCATTCACTTTACCCGTGCTTAAACTATTTATTTCGTAATTGACGTATAAAATCATCACTCAGTAAACCGAGATAAATATGTGTACGAAATAATGTTAACACATGTCATTTTAATTTATCTAAAATTTATGAAGTCTTGTATAGAACTCAAGCTTTTCAAATACGAGTATACTTAAAATACGTTAGATCAATGGTTGCAGGTTTAATAATGCATTAATTATAACGAATATTTATACACAGTACAAAGGGTAATTTAATAGATTAATTGAATTAGCAGTTCTTGAAATTGTTTAATTTTTATATTCCCATTTAACCTCTAAGTTCACATTGGGTGCTTTGGTTTAAGATATGACTAATGTGGCACTTACCTGCGCTGGAAATTTTAAAGTTGCATTTTAATCATTATAATGAAACACACTCTCCATCGTACTTTCAGATCCTAGGGAAGGTAGAGAATTACTCTAGAAACAAATCCACCCAAGTGGGAGTCGAACGCGGGAACTGTGGGCTGAGATGCCTGCGGCATCAAAGGCAATGGACAAGGACGATATTGAAATGAGATTATAAGTTGAAAATTAGGTCCGAATTTTAGGGTACCTCCGCACACCGCGCACCTCCTGTTCAAGAATCCCTGACTTAACCACATAGGCTACACGTTTTAAATGCTTATTGCACATAGATATTACAGGAGATATTTCAGATATGCATGGAATCGTCAATTGTTGTTAAAATTGTTAAAATAAGCTGACTTTCTTAGATAGCTTAAGTTGTATATAACAATGCTCTGGATTTAATATTCAAGACTTTGATAACTAAGATTCCCACAGGAAAATTTAATTACATAATTATGCCGCATGCAAATAGGAACACTTGGTGTGCACGCCAACATTTCTGTATCAACATTTAACCTCTAACAATATAAGATACATTTCATCTTCATTTAAAATATATCAGTTTTTATATTTGTTAAATTTATAGCTAAATCTAAAATGTTCTGACAAAAGACAATTCGACAAATCCCACTCGTGTCACTTGTGAACAAATTGATGAAATGGGTCCAATTCCTTTTTTTATTTTCCTCACTTTATTTTCTTCTAAAATTTTGCACAAGAATACAACTCTCCTACTGGCAATAACACAGTCTACAGTCTTTCGTGATATTACATTTCCCAACTATTTTCTTTTCGTAGCCTTCAATCAGTCCTTTCAATGTCTTTCTTCACCTTCTCTGTCTCTTATACACTAACTACGGCGATACAATCACTCAACGCTCATTGCAGCTTCTTCACTTCGACGCGACGTATCTTTCATGACAGTATCACACACAAACACAGCTGTCTCTCACACACTGACACATTGACCAGCTCATATCTGTAACTCTAACTCTCTCTCTCTCTCTGCTGTTTCCTCGCCTCCTTGTATAGTGTAGATGACGTCACACATACCCTTCTCGACTTCCACAAACACGCCAGGGATGTCTATCCAGATCTTTCTCGAAGGCACTGAAAACACTCTGTGTTGCCGCTTTATTGTTGCTAGTCACGTGTTCGCTGGCGTGAGTGGTGTGGGGGAAGCTTGACCTTGGGCCTTTGTTTGCTCGCCAACCTGGTATGTAGAGGACTACAGTACTATCCTATTAACCAATTTATATTTTGATCTTGAGAAGAATCTATGTTAAAGTCAGTACTGTTCTCACAACTGTATTGCTATTTTTGGACAGAATCTGAAGATGAGGGCATTATTATTTCATTTAATTATTGCAAATAAAATATAATTTAGGAGTTCAAAAATAACTTCAGGTCACTTACATATCTAGTACTTATTTTCATTTAATAATATGAAAAGTTAGTTTTGCATTTCATACGAAGACAGATTTCTGCGTCATTGAATTAAATTTCTTAAAAACTGCTTACTTTACATCAAGAATGCAATATAGGTTAAGACTGACAAGTAATATAGTCTTACCTGGGTATTGGTGACCCTGTTTTCCAGCCTGAATCCTAGTCAAAGCATAGGCAACCCCCATACAGTCATGGATTCACTTATGTCAGACACAAAATTTAATGGCAGCTGATAGCTGACCACTACTATTCTTCTTGTTGTGCAAATACATTTTGTGGGTGCAAATGGTATTTATATCACTGGCTTTACAGCATGATTTCACAGTGTATTTGATTAGTCAATACTACAAGGCTTGGCAAGCCTCATATTGGATTTTGTGTTGACCAACTCCTCCTGGCACCTGCCATTAAATTTTGTGTCAGCCATAATTAGTTTAGCTTGAAGTGTTTTCAAAATGAATCGATTGCAGTATACAGTACACCAAAGAGTGTTTATGTGTGATACATATATACTTAAATCATCTTGTAGGGAAGTTGTAATACAATTTGAAACTAAATTACCTGGTGTGCCTATTCCTATTAGAGAATGTTTGTGTGCTTGTAAATAAATCAGGGAAACGGGAGCAATTTGTGATAGGAAAAGAAAGTTAAAAGGGCATGTGTTTACGGAACAGAAATTAGACGAAATCAGAGAAAGCTTGGATAACGGCCACCTCGAAAATCTCACGTGTGTTGCACAAGAAACGACATTTCAAAAGCTTCAGCATGGAACTAAACTTTTAAAACTTAAACCATACAAGGTTACTGTTGTCCCGGGATTGTTACAATGTGATTGCTGGAATTGGGTAAATTGCGGTAACTGTATTTTGAGGAATGTTAATGGTGGATCAATAATACTGTTCAATGACGAAGCATTTCATTTACATGGTCATGTGTCATCACAATACAACAGATATGCTAAAAACCCAATTCCTTTCATGAAACCCCCTTGCATGAGCAAAAAACTGGGGTATGGTGGGCAGTAAATGGATACAGCATAATAGGGCCTATTTTTTATGAGTGTACCATAAATGCAGAAAGATATAGAAATAATATACTGGCATCATGTTTCAAACAGCTGATGGACATTTAATGTCACTCTGGATATTTCTAGTATGCTCCCCTGATCTTATGTCATGCGAGTTTTCTTCATGGACCAACATGCAAAATAAAGTATACAAAACTAATCCTGACACATTAGAAGAATTAAAACAAAATATCAGGACAGAAATTAACGCTATTTCAGAGGCTCAACTAATGCGTCTAAATGAGAATTTCCTCAGAAGATGCCGTAGATGTATTGATGCAGATGGGCGGTATTTCCAACATCACCTATGATAATATATGTTTTGTGTTTATGCTGATAATTGTTAATGTGATTTGAGATTTGATGTCCATGCATGTGTGCCTGGCAGATGGGCCATGCAACTGCCAGCCAAGTTTTGTTGCATACGTGCTGTAATAAACTGACCAATACACATACTATCTTAGTGTTTTAATAAATTAAACAATCAAGTTTAATTCCATTTGGTTTTTTAGCATTTTTATGATTTTCAGTCTAGTAAGGAGCTGGCCTGTTGCACCAACCTCCAACCTGGAGGGCCAGGTAATTTTTATTTGAGGTTTTCTTCCTCTAAACTTTGATATTCCCATATCCAACTGCAAGGTAGCAGTGCTAGTTTTGATCTGCTCTGGGTATTTAATTTCCCCAGTACCCATCATATCTAATGAGCATTATCCTATCCACCACTTGAGGAGGTGCCTAGTGGGAGACTAGCAGCTCCACACGGGAGTTTAATTTTAGCTACAGAAATGGATGTTTTAAGAAGGTCAGCAGGAAAGTAAAGGAAAGAAAAGATAAAGAATAGACAATAAGAAAAATTATGAAAGTAGAGGAAGAACCAGACATCATAGATATATAATAGAAACAAAACAATTACAATGGTATGGACACACAAAAAGAATGGCAGAGGAACACCTTTGATGTCAAATTATGGAATGGACACCACCAGAAAGAAGGAAAAGAGGCCAACCAGCAACGACATGGATAGAAGGGGTACAAAAATCCATGACTTCAAGAAATTTCGATCCTGAATAGTGGAGAGACAGAGGAATGGCTTTTGGTTTCTGAAAGACAACATCAGCCGTCATGAACACCAGATTAAGAAGAAGAAGAATCTGGTTTGCCTGAAGTGCAGACTTAGCAAAGACATGCAGTTAATTTCCACGATCATCCACTTCCTGAGAACCGAGAGCAATTTCCTGCCTCAGGGGTCTCCGTCTAGGGGATATGTGAATAGCGACCACAAGGTACCCAAGCTGAGCAGAACATTACTTCCACTTACTGGTGTTTTGCTCCTCACTGTAACTTTTCTATCTGACCTTACCTTGGTCATCTCTTGTTCTCTTCCAACCCCGATGCTATTAGGGTTCCCAGGGCTAGGGAGTCTTTATTTTTCCAACCTCTCCAATTCGCTAAAATATTAACCCCTAACATGCTGATCTGTCATGGCATGTAATACGTCCTCTGATTGGTAATCAGAGGATATGGCCGGTGAATTTATTTTGATAACTCTCCCGGTCAGGTCGGGAGACCCGTAAACCAACGACAGGTGTGGTCCTCCAGACATTTTGGGGGTTGTGAGAGAGCGATGTGACCGCCAAAACATAAAAATATGGTGCTCTCTAAAAAGCGGTTACTATTAATGCTATTGCTCTCTTCAATATCATAATATTGGAGAGCAGGAGGATTAATGACTTCATTGTCCAGCATTAGCTAACAACAACATATTTTGATCAATAGTAGCAATTGTAATCCTTTTAACATGAATTGGAGCACGTCCCGTTGTCGATACTTACATTTTAACAGGTATGAAATAGTTTCGCCTCGAACGACCTTAATTGTGTGCCGTGCCCGGCGTCACAGTATCAAAGGATACGAAGACATATAGCTGTTTAGAATCTCATGGTGCATTAACACAACATTCTCTATCCACCATGAATTATTTGTATATTTATTCTACAAATTATTAGTACAAAAGATTATTTTTTCCATTTCCTTATTGCTAATACAGTTAACCTTTTGCAGAAAATAGTTTAACATATACATGTAACAGGATCATACAGAATCCTGAGGTAGTGGTGAAATTCATAAATAGTTTTGTTGTTAGTCCTTGATTCCACGATAGACAAAATTACTGACTTTGCCTCCCCCCCCCCCCCCCGAAAAAAGAGAAAGAGAGTACTGTAACATAAACAATTGATAAACTCTAAGTAACCAGGTTAAATAACGCTAAACGTCAAATACCCCCGAAAAGTTGCAAATACATATAATATATTTAACGCTATAAAATGTTTTATATAATATCAATTCTTCTTGTATTATTGATCTGTAATATAGAATAGGATCAAAAACCTAACAGGAAACGCAATAGAAAGAAGATAGCAAAGAATGAAAGAATGTGTTAAAAAGGTTCATGGATACTGAAAATTGAAAATACGTAATATTAATTAGAGTGCAACATTATACTAATTGGATTTGTTGTTACCTTTGGACAGAAATGTTACGTGAATTGTTCACATATTAGACACTAAATTTAAAAAATCTTATGTGTTGCACTCACATGACTTTCTCTACTCTTGTACTGACCATTCTTACAAACCCTTAGTCTTATTTCTTCGTATTAGTTGAGATAGATATTTGGAGAAACTATCTTATTGCTTATTTCCTTGTACCTGCAAGGGAAATATGACAATACAGCAGGCTTTGAATGATAGGCAAATCTTTTAAAACTTTCAAATTCCGTTCTCTTTGCAGAGTTAACATATCAAAAATTGAATAAGGATGTTTCATTTGACGGAAGTATAAATTCTCCAAAACTCACCGAATCATTTTAATCAAAATCGTTAAAGCCGTGTTCAAGAAAACCAAAATTATCGAAAAATGTTTCATGTAAAGGGTAGCTTAGGGTGAAACAAGTTTCTTCAAAATATTCATGTCGCATACTTAAAACATCTTAAACTTAAATACCAACTTTAATTTTTAACCGACTTTTGGATTTTGAGTTATGCTGTCCACATACCGACAGACAGACACGCAGACACACATACGGACCTTTCTCTAAACATTCTTTTTTTTTTGGGAGGGGGGGGGATTCCGGTGAAACCTCCATATCGAATTTTTGGGTGGAATACTTCCTCTACCATACGTAGTAACCCCTAGCGCTACAGCCCAGGAAAGGCCTTGGCTTGCCATCCAGACGCTGCGTCCCCCACCTCTGGCCACTACAGGCGTCATTGCTGGGGTGCAGTACTGGAGGGTGGGACGTAGTCAGCGCCCCGAGCCTTCCCGGCCAGTTATGCTGTCTTAGTGATGTGGGACCGCTACTTCTCCATCAAGCAGCTCCTCAATTTGTCGCCCCGGGACCTAACGAGGTTGAGTGCACCCCGTGCCAGACCTGCTAGCGGGAGGAAAATCCCCATGGTAGTACCGGGGATCGAACGCGGGTCCTCCGCGCCATAAGCAAGCGCGCTACCAACTGCGCTACGGAAGTGGTCAGTATATGTACTAGAGAAAGTAAAAATTGATTTTAACACGTATAATAAATAGATATTGGTGATTAGCGTTTAATAGTGAAACACATCCCTGCCTGATTTGGGTTATTTTTTCAGATTACCGTATCAAAGCTAGCCTTTCTATCGCATTTCGATGAATGCATTGAAATCATATTTAAGGTTTTATGTTGTATATTGGTTAGGTTAGTGACCTTGGTATATATTTTTCTTTTACTTAAAGAAAAACTCACAGTATGGCCATTTTTGTCAAAATTTTGATTTTAGTTTCAGCGGCATGTCCCTCTCTGAGTGCTTGTTGAACCACTATTTCAAATAAAGTTCTAATATTACCAAATTAAATAATTAAGATATTGTAACATTGAGAATCAGAATTACTGGTATTCCAAGTTATATAAAATACCGCTGGAAATAGAGTGAATATATAAGCATTTAATCTGTACAGAATATGATCTAGAAAATTTAACGGATATGCAAACCTAGGTCTCCCCAAAATTATTGTTCGAATAAAACCGGAGTGGGAATGTTTGATACTGCCGAGGTATTCATCACGCGGAATGTTTGTTGACTGCGTCAGCTGGTGTAGCATTGGCGTAGCGAAGTTCAGCCGCACGGAAAATGACCACCCAGTGACCAATTGCTTGACCGCAACAGACGGTATGACAATGTAACAAGAGTGTTTCGTTAACTACGGTGCATTACCGCTAACAGAGAAATTCAGCTAACAGGCTTTAAAGAGATAACTGCAGCATTTCGTGAAATATCTGCCCTCCTACGTCGTTGTTGACAAACCGGTAATGTTCCCTCGGGATAACTGAGCGCAGGATAGGGTGATATTGATCTCGTTCTGGAGGAGCCGCTCTCATATGGGTTAGCCCCGTCCCATTCCTTTCCAAGAACTCATAAATTGCATTCTCGTGGGGGCGGTGTAAAAATGGTCGGTATCACATCTGTCACACATTGAACTCTGATTTTCCCCTAGCCCATACATTCATAATTAGTAATACTAAGAACCTAGACTTCTCTGATAACGTTTAGATTAAGCAGACAGAATTCACGCAACTAATATCAAAATGATAGTAAAAAACAGAAACGCATTATAATCTAGAGAAGATGCATGCTCTGTGAAAATAAACCGATTAACTGTTCCTACAGTTTAACTATTTACTAAGCCAGCGAATTCAACGATTGCAATCAGTTACATTTTTATTAAATAATTAAATGCACGTCAGAAGCATTTGTAATGGCCATGACTATGATAATAATAAGTTGTAAATAGGCAAACATGTGGTCTTAATTGCTGTGTCATATTGTCACATTGTATGCTTAATAAACACTTTAAGGGGAGTCAAAATGGTGAATTTTGTGTTGTTTTTCAAATTCATATCTTACTTGCATCTGAATAGTTCTTCTGCTCACTTTAGTGTAATATTAATAGAAATCCGCTAATTATAAATTAATTGTTACTAAAAATAACGCTACGTACAGTTAGCTTGCTCATCTAATTTATCTGCAATTACTAAGATACTAATACGTTTCTGTACAAATGCCCCATTATCCCTAGAACTTATTTGTATAAAGTGCTGAAATTTTTTTCACCTGAAACTAGATAATTCGGTTTCCAGATTTTGGTTTTGATGCGCAGATAAAATATTCTCCAACACCGACGCGAACCCGTGTCCCTGAGGTTAGTGCGCAAGACACAGTTATAATTCTATTTCTACGCTACACTGAAAGCATATTACGACTTTCAGGTACCATGTGTATGCTAGGTACCATGGCATTACTACTTCGCGAGTTTTCGTTCGTAATTTAACCTTTTAAGACTGTTTTAATTATTTTCTGAACGTATTAATGTTATTTCTTAAATGGCAAAAGCTATTGAACATGTTATTTGAGATGTACTAGACGTAGTTTATTCCAAAAAATTAATAAACCGTTATTTAATATTTAATAATATGTACTTTTACTGTACGGGTCCATAGTGGATGAGGCGTGTCTCTTAATTGCTTGCAACCAACCCCAGCTCTAAGTACACGAATCCCTCATTTTCTTGTTAGTTGATGTTAGTGTACTGATATGGTATGTCCATTTTATCAGAGATGTTTACCGAGACGTGTTGCTATGTATACTCTAATAAAAAGTTTGTAAAATTGGATGGAAGCCCGGAATCCGGTCACGAGTCCTATGTTTCTGACGTGTACTTAAGCAAGGAAAACGTTCTGTCCCTTAAACCGCTGTTCCTCAAAATTTTGACCTCTTGAACGCGAGTTCGAATCTCACTTAGGGTAAGTTATCCGGGTAAGGGTTTTTTCCGAGTTTTTCCCTAATCCTGAGAAGACGAATGTCGGGTAACTTAAAGCTCCATGGACCTCGGGCTCATTTGAGCATAATTTCACCCGTTCCATTCTTTCGCCGTCTGATATGACATTACATTGGAGTACGTTAAGAATAAAAAAAAAGAAAAGAAACAAAGTGCCTCAATGTAGAGGTCTTACGTAAAAGGATGTTTGAAGCATGTGCGTCTGTCACACCCTCAGTTTTCAGAAACATCCATATGGGTACAAGAGGAACATTTTCACTCAATAAGGCACATTTTGAACACCTAGTCTATGAATGAAGTCAGCATATCAGTATGATGATCATGTTAATAATAATAATAATAATAATAATAATAATAATAATAATAATAATAATAATAATAATAATAATAATAATAATAATAATAATAATAATAATAATAATAATAATAATAATAATAAAGCATAACACTAACACTGATGAAATAATGATAACATTAAAACTAATTACAACAAAACTACTACTTATGATACTCATGTTAATGATAGTGATAACAATAATGATGATAAGCATAATGATGGTGATAAACACACTAATAAAACTAATAATAAAATAATATAACACAGCAATATTAATTACAAACATAAATACAATAAATAATAATAATAATAATAATAATAATAATAATAATAATAATAATAATAATAATAATAATAATAATAATAATAATAATAATAATAATAATAATAATAATAATAATAATAATAATAATAATAATAATAATAATAATAATAATAAACAAATACAATAACATTGACAAGAAGCGAACAAACGCCAAGGAAACAGTACGTGCCCTCATACTTGCACTATACAATCTGTAATCTGTAATGTTAGACAACACCACCATATACAGGAGTGACTTATTTCCTGGAAAATAAAGATCTTGCAAGTAAATGGGACCTCATCGGTTGTTTATGGAGCTATTGTCTGTTATCACGGACTACACGCGCTAGTTCAACTGTCTCTCACCGCACGTCTTGGTGGAAGGTCTCTTGCACCGTGAAGTTTTGCAACTGTTTTAACGCACGAAGGGCTATCTACTTACGCCGATGCGGGATGAAGTGGGCCACCTGGTATGTAAACGTACTTGATGTGCGTAGAATTATGTAATAATTAATTGAAAATTTTGCTAAAGTTTTATTGAAGACAAATAAACAGTAATCCTTCGCTGAGTGATCCGGAGTCTGTCTGTGCGACGTGCAATGTTCCACTGTCCGTCGCACATGTTCTTGATTGTCCGCAATACACTCGTGAGCGCCAGTACGTTGGCCTGGGCCTTGCACTGTGCTCTGTTTTAGGCAACGACTCAGTGGCTGTAAGTGCAGTACTGCGGTTTGTTGCCAAGATTGGTTTTGGCAAGCAAGTATAAGGTGTTTTTTATCCTGGCGGAATTAGGATTTTAGGGTGGTTTTAGCTTTTTAAGTCTTACAAGTTCAGTTTTTACCAGTTTTAACTTTTAGCCGTTTTAACTCACGTATTAGTACTCCCGTTTTAGTTATTTCAACTTTGACGTTTTAACTTTTTACGGGTGAGCTTTTAATAATTTGGTTGTCTTTATTTGCGGACTTCGGGCCCTAATGACCTAGTTGTCGACGGGCCCTTAAACCCAACTCACTCACTCACTCCTTCGCTGATTGTGCTTATCTAAAGAAATTTAACTTACACACACACACACTCACTCAAATCCATCAGCCATAAAATAAGCGGCTGAATAAGTTACGTATATACGTAAGTATATAGGCCTCAATATCCACTTACAAAATTGATTGGGTTGAAAATATTCTAAATGAAGAATAAGAAAAAGAAATAATTTTATAGGTTTATATTAACCTATTCCGTCACCTTCACAGTTTTAATCTTCCCGCATACAATGTTAAAGTTGGAACCTCTAGTCACTATTTCTGAAGATATAGTTAATAGCTGTGGCAATAGGGCAGCCTCCGAGAGACTTCAAATTTTAAATCAAATTGATGTTTTTAGGCAAGAGTTCTGTCACAAACACAGGGTACTTTATTGTGCAGCATCTGGGAGACCGAGCTTCGCTCGGCATTTTTTCTTTTCTCTACTTCCTAAAATCGTGTCTTTTTTCTGTTTTGGGGAGAAGATACTAGTAAAACTAAAACATTAGCTAAATATACCTTTTCGTCACAATCATTACAGCCATTTCCGAGATACAAGAGACATAAATATACACATAAATATTCCATTAACATCATGATCATTTCAGCCCTAAGACGTCCACTGCTGAACATAGATCTCTCCCATAGGCATCCACCTAGTTTGAATTCTTAGTCGAGGGTTTGTTCTTGGGTGATGCTGTCAACTCTGTCGTCCAGGGCGTTAATATAGTGGTCAAGGCCGTTCATCTTTCCGCCGAGTTCTTTCATGTCTTCCTTCACCCCGGCCCGTTCCTCGTTAATCTTCTCCGAGAACTCTATCTTCATGTCGGACATTCCCGTCTTCATCTTTTTCATCCCGGAATTTAACTTTTCAATTCGGCTTCCATATGTTGTTTCCATTTGCCGCATTTTAATTTCCCTATATTGGCTATTATTTGTTTCATCAACTGTACCGTATCGTGGTTCTCGCTGCACTCCTGACACTAATTGTGACAATTTTACATTTTAACTATTTCTTAACCTTTTATAACAACACCGGAACGACACTATGCAAAAGCACTGTTGATCAATAACAAGTACTACAGGAGTAGACAAAGCCGTGTGAACGAAATACGCATTTCTATTTCAATCATATAGAAAATTCTATGAATTGTTTGTCGAAGTTGTGTGAATATTAAGATGTTATATTCCTATTTTAATCATAGAGACAGTTATATGAAGTCTTTGTAGAAGGAGTAGAGAAGGACATGTGATTGTGTTGCATAAAAGAAAGTGAGTAAAGATAACTATGTGAATGTGATGCATTGCATTTAAATTTCAAACATATGGAAAATTGTATGAACTGTTTCTAGAAGAGGGAGTAGAGAAAGGAATGCATTTGTGTTGCGTGAAAGAAAACTAAGTGGAGCAAATTGTGTGAATGTAATACGCTGCATTTCTATTCCGAACATATAAAAGTTGTATGACATATTTATAGAAGAGGGAATAGGGAAAGATGTGTTGCTGTTTTTTGTAAAAGAAAAATGAGTAGAAAAAGTCGTGTGAATATTATACGTTGCATTCATATTTCAAACATATAAAAATATGTATTAACTTTTTTAGAAGAGGCAGTAGAGAAGGACATGTGAATTTCTTATCTAAACGAAAAGCCGGTAGTGAAAGCCATGTGAATGTAATACGTTGCGTGGTAAAATGGATGCATATAAACCTTCCCCATGAAAACTACAGATAAACCTATTGTTGGCGATCGTATGTTGCAGTGTGAGTAGAGAATAAGATTGAATTGCTACGTAAAACAAAAGTGTGGGGAGAAATAAGTGTGATTGTATCTCGTAAACGAAGAATGATTAGGGAATACCATGTGAATGTAATATATTGAATTTATATTTCAATCATAGAAAATTGTGTGAATTGTAGGTTGAAAGGCGCGTAGAGAAAGATATATGAATGTATTAAGTAAAAGAAAACCGTGAAAGTAACATATTGTATAGTAAAATGAATAGCATAGAAATCTTGCTCATGAAAAAATACATATGTATATATGCCGAATATCGCAGTGATCGGTCAAGCAGTTTAAGAGAATAACGGTTACATATGCACAAACAACCATTTTGTATATAGAGATGAGATGAGTTGTTTGTATAAAAGTGAGTAGGGAAAGAGTTGTGAATGTGTTAATTAAACTGAGTAGAGAAAGCAGTGTGACTGTAACAGCATTTCTATTTAAAACCCACAGAAAAGTTTATTACTTATTTTAGAAGAGGGTATAAAAAATTGTTTTTTGTGTAAAACTACTTTTTTCAAGATGACTCAGGGGTCTCCGTCTAGGGGATATGTGAATAGCGACCACAAGGTACCCAAGCTGAACAGAACATTACTTCCACTTATTGGTGTTTTACTCCTCACTGTAACTTTTCTATCTGACCTTACCTTGGTCATTTCTTGTTCTCTTCCGACCCCGATGCTATTAGGGTTCCCGAGGGTTAGGGAGTCTTTATTTTTCCAACCTCTTCATTTCTCTAATTTCTCTGTAAAACCTTAACCCCTAACATGCTGACCTATCATGGCATTAATACGTCCTCTGATTGGTAATCAGAGGATATGGTCGGTGAATTTATTTTGATAACTCTCCCGGTCAGGTCGGTGAGATCCGTAAACCAACGACAGGTGTGGTCCTCCAGACATTCTGGGGGTTGTGAGAGAGCGATGTTACTGCCAAAACATAAAAATATGTTGTTAGCTAATGCTGGATTTCTGACAATGAAGTCATTAATCCTCTTGCTCTCCAATATTTTTCACTGATGATATTGAAGGGAACAATAGTAGTAATAGTAACCGCTTTTTGGAGAGCACCATTCATTAATATTTATGCTTTTTCCAGTAAAATTGTGTTCTTCTGCAACACTCCAGACGAAAAAATTGAATTTCAACTTTGGATTTTTTAATAGCTTTTCATTTTGCATCATCGCGTATTCTGGTTGATATCCTATGATTGGAACTTTTATTTTAAATTCTTTCATGATAATTTTAGCTTCATGTGGTGCTGCTTTATCAACTGATCCATCTGCTTTCAAAGTATCCCATCTATAAAAACATGCATCGTCATTAGCTGCTCTTTCGAAAGAAATAGTTAAACCTAAATTACATAAAGGTTGTCTATTATATCTAAAGAAACTAAATATAAATTCTAGTGGATACGATACTTCGTAGATTCGTCCTGCCTCATAATTAAGTCTATTTTCTGTGATAAAACCAGCCCCTTTATATAAGTGTAATTCTGTTTTTGGAACAAATAGATCAATAAGTACATCGCTTACTAAACTAGGATGATCCACCCTTTCTATTATTTGGCCAAAACTTTTAAGATATGCTTTATTAAATATTCGTGGAAAGTAATTATTTACTAGTTTTATATTATCATCATTATTAAATACCCCATTTGCTGCTTTTCCACGAGGTTCAAACTGCATGTAAACAATTCCTCTACAGGGATAATAAGTTGCATCACCAATATTTATATCTATATCTAAATTACTGAGTGCTTTATTTTCGCTTAAATTATGTCTGGTGGAATCATTTAATTCAAATGATCTCATTTGGTATTGTTCGATACTTTTGATATCCATTTAATAATAAAAAAATTATTGAATTTGTAGAACGACTTCAATTTTAGAACCACCAAAATCAATCAGATTTCCATTTTCATCAGTAATAGTAACTTTAATATCTCTAACTGAATCAAGATGATGAATTGGTAATTCGTAAGGGTTTGCTGGTTCATAAATAATATGATCTTTAAACGGCACATTAGGCTTAAATTTTGCAATAACGTCATTGTGTTTATGCTGGTGATTATTATTTTTGGTAATGAATCCTGCATTTGTAACTAAATTACATTCAATGTTAATGGTATTAAAAGGTATAAAATTAGGTGAATCATTTCCAGTTTTTGTTTCCCCAGGTTTAATAATAGGATTCTTAGAAAAGCCTAACAATTTTCCAAAATTTGTGAAATCTAGATCTTGTTTTCCTTTATTAGTAATTGTAATTCGATCAGTAATTTTATTTAGCTTAATTTCCAATATTTGTATTTGACTTAGTTTTGCAAGAAAGTCTTTGAATGTATATTGTCCTTTTTCGAATATAATATTCTGAGAACCATATTTTAATACACAATCCTTAACATTTGGTGTTAGAAAAGTAGCATAAAAGCTTACAACAGAAATGTGTTCATCATCTATGGTCATAGGTTTAGAAAGTCGCAAATGTAATTCTGAAGTAGTTCCTTCTAATGCAATGTACATTTATTTAGAGAATAATTTTGTTTTATAAATGGAATCTACTGACTGGGATACCACATATATTCCGGAAGATGAAAGTGACGAATTTAGAATAACTGGAAAGCTATTACCCGCAACTATTAGAGGGCTAATAGTAGGACCTTCTGGATGTGGAAAAACAGTTCTAACGAATGATAATTTTATTCTTAAAAAAGGTTGGATAAACGCCTTTCATTACTATATTTTATGTAAAACTTTATATCAAAAGAAATACAAACAACTACAGAAAATATTTAAAGATATTGAAAATGAAACGGGAAACTGTATTGCAACGTTTATAGATAAAGAAGAGGATATAGTGCCACTAGACCAAATGAAAGATAATTCTTTAGTTGTTATAGATGATTGGATTTTAGAAAACCAAGATATAGTAAGAGAAATATATTTTAGAGGTAGACATAAAGGAATTAGCGTGCTTTGCTTAGGCCAGACTTTTACTAAAATTCCTAAACAACTAATACGGGATAATTCAAATTTTGTGTGTTTATATAAACAAGACAATAATAATCTTAAATATGCTTACGATGGGTTTGTGGGAGCAGATATGAATTTTGATAAATTTAAAGAACTGTGTAATATGTGCTGGAAAAATAACTTTGGTTTTATTACAATTGATACGACAAGAACACCCAATGATGGTAAATACCGCAAACAAATTAAAGATTTTATAAACGTAGCGTAAAACGTTACGTAAAAGGTTACGTAAAACGTAAAAGGTAACTTTAAAACGTTAAAGATATATATATATTTTTTGCGTTATAAATGAATAAATTACCTAAACATCCAGAAGAACGTCTAAAATTAAGACAGCAATTAATAGAAGAATTTAAAGAATGGAAAAGACAACCTATAATGCTATATGAATTAAATAAAAGAAAAGAACAACCTATTATAGATGCAATTAAAGAAAATAAGAATGAATTACACGCTTTAGTTGAACAAAATAAAAACATTTTTAATGAGTTAATTCCACTTTCTAAGCAAAATCGAGATGATAATGAAGTTTTTATGCCACAATCAGAGACGCAATCTGTTTCCAGCTTGCGGCCAAAAGCTATTACAGAGTATAGTACTATTAGCATAGGTCAAAAATTGGGAAAGTATTTAAATGAAAAAGACAGCCCTCCAGTATTTGAAATTAGAGCTGATGGAACCAAGTTGTTTATTGGAAACTCAGAAATAATTCCTAATGGTGATAATATTATTATTGAAGGAAAAACATACGAAGTAACTAATGGTTTGCTCACTTTACTCACTAAGAAAAAAGATATTCCAGAAGGTATAGTTAAAGATGACGATTATTTGAACTATGAAGAAATCCTTATAAAATCTAATGCCATTTATCAAAATAATGATCCAAGTACTGGAAGACCGAAATCTAGTCAAGGTAAAAAGTATGATACATATATTAAACCAATGTGGGAAAAATTAACTGGAAGACCTAGGTCTAATTCATGTGTTTCTTCACCTAGATCCTATTCACCTGTTTCTGCATTTAGAGTTGGCAAAGGAGTTATAGAAACTTACACAGGAAAACAGAAAGAATATGTATTATTGGATAATATCAGTCAACTTTTAAAAAGAATTGGTATTCTTGATGGTGCATGGAAAGCAGGTAATCATAGTCCAGAAATTAAGAATGAAATAGCAAGTATTTATGATATGTATTTTAAACAGCTCAATACGATTGATACGAATATGGAAACTAATCAAAATGCTGCATATATATTAGGGTCTTTAATCAAATGTACACCAAAAAGTATTTTAAGTGGTAAGTATGGTTCAGGATTTTTTAATAAAATTTTGAATTCAGGAATAATGCCAGAAATGCATATGTATAACTTTACAAGAGGAAAAAAGTATAATTACTGTGGACCTGGGACTAAACTAGATGAACGATTAGCAAGAGGTGATGAACCTATTAATAATTTAGATTCTGCATGTTTAAATCACGACATAGCCTATAGAGATCATAAAGATTTTGAATTAAGACATGTAGCAGATAAAGAATTGCAATTAGCAGCCAAAGAAATTCAAAACGATCCTAATACACCATTAGGTGATAAATTTGATGCTGCATTAGTAAGAGGGGGAATGTGGACAAAACGTAAATTAGGTTTTGGGATTATTGAACGAAAAATAGGAATACCTGTTTGTCTATAAAAATCACATATTTTTTCTATAATAAATGTTGCTACCGGCATTACTTATCATTGAGAAATTTCTTAGAAGTTTCAAAAAAGGAAGCAGTATTCACTATGGTGGTTCCCTTCTTCCAATATCTGCAATTATACAGGCATTGCTTAAAATACGAGAACTCATAGAAGCTAAAAAACCTACACCTGCTAAATTCGGAAATGGTGTTACATTGAGCGAATATAAAAAGGCAATTAATACGCTTAAAAAAGCAAAACTTGGGAGTTCGATTGAAATAAAATATGGAGGTTTCGTATTTACAATACCTATGATTATTGGGGCTTTAACTGCTATAGGATCACTTGCAGGTGGAAGTGCTGCTATTGCTAAAACAGTTCTTGATAATAAGAAAAATCAAAAGGAACTTGAAGAACAAAAACGTCATAATTTAGCTATGGAAGCAAAAGCTGGTTCTGGAATGTGCATTAAAAAAAAAAGAGGACAATTATGTCTCGCCTTTAAGTAATATAGATATTATGAGTTATGTAAAAAAATTAGGTATCAAACATTTTAGAGGTGTATTTATGTCAGATACGCTTCCTTTAAAACCAAAAGATATGGAATGTGGAGTTGTTAATTTTGAAGATAATTCTAGTATAGGAACACATTGGATATGTTATTGGAAAGAGGGTAAAATAGCGTATGTTTTCGATTCTTTTGGAACTGGATTACCAATATCTTTAATTAAGTATTTAAAGGGAAATAGAATAGATTTCTTAAAATTTGTTAGAGCAGACACTGTGCAACACACGTCACAAGTAATTTGTGGTCATCTTTGTATTACAGTTCTTAAATTATTTTCTGATGGCTATTCTTTTCCGGTTATTCAAAGTTTATTAAAATCATATCCAAACTTGTGGAAACGTTATTTTAAATCTATATAAATGGGAATTAATATTTATGGAAATCCATCAATTACTAATAATATTGATCTTGATACAGATTCTATTAAAAGTGACTTACTTGCAGAACTTAAAAATGACAACATAAAGATAGCAGAAGAAAAAGTTAAAGCGGACATTCTAGGTGTACTTAATCAAAAAACAAAACAAACTGAAAATATTGTAATGAATAAGTTATTAGAGAAATTAAAACAGTTAGATAGCACATTAGAAAATTCTGTAAAGAAAACCGTGGAAGAAATGATAAATATTAAAACGGATGCAGATCAGATCAAATATTTGCAGGATAAACTTGTAGAAATGAAAGCAGAAATATATAGCGTAGAAACTAAAACAAAAGAGGAATTACTTAAAGAATTGAATCAATTAGAAAATAAAACAAAGCAAGAGGTAGTAAGCCAAATAGATGCTAAAACTAAAAATATTCACAGCGAATTTACAAAAACATTAAATAATATGTTCAACATTACAAAAAACTATATATCGTTTAAAAATCGAAGAGTCGTCAAAATAAAAGATGGTGTGGATCACTATGATGCTGCAACCAAAGGTCAGCTAGATAAAGCAATTGATGAAATAAAAACGTTATCGAGGCCAAAGAGAACTCCTGATGACGAAAATTACGATTTTGAAGGTAAACGATTGACGAATGTTCAGTCACCTCTTGATCAATATGATGCAGTAAACCTTAGTTATCTCGAGAAAAATATAATTAGCATAATAAATATATTTGGAGTACTAAAGGATAATTTATTTCAATTTAACGGTTTGGACTTCTATCCTATATTTAACCATTTTAAGGTAGTTCGAATAGATTCCAATAACAGAGAAAATTTTACGATTAGAAAAAGCAGAAATGGAACAAATTTAACTGTACCATTTACTGTTCGACCTAATGAATACCTATATTTAGTAAAATCTCCAGATATCGATATTCAACCGGGATTCAAAGTGTTTATAAATTTGTATGTTCGATACAGTTTGGATTCCTAATTTTTTGTCTTTAAATGGATTTTAAAACTACCATTACAATGTGCTGGTATGGAACATATGAATTAATGAGAATAATCATTAGAGCATTGCGCAGAAAACAAAAGAACAGAGATTAACTTTTTAAAGAATTTTATCTTTTATAAATGACTACTACATATTGCGTAAAGTGTAAAACCAAAACTAATAACACTAGTCCTATTAATAAGGCAACAAAAAATGGAAAAACATATATATTATCCAAATGCGCTATATGTGGATCAAATAAATCTACGTTTAAAAAAACTTAGACGCAGTCAGAGATCGCAAAGCTCGAGACATTAAGCCTGAAAAATCCGAAAGAGATCAAATAATAGATGAATTACATAAACCAGCTAGAAGGAATTATAAAACACGAAAAGTAATAACATATGGAATTGATGATTTATGGCAAGCTGATTTAGTAGAAATGGATACTGGCAATCTTAAAGGCGTTGCTAAGATAAATAAGGGATATAAATATATAGTAACTATAATAGATATATTTTCAAAAATGGCTTGGGTTATACCATTAAAAAACAAAACCGGTAAAGATGTTATAAAAGCTTTTAAAGAGATATTTAATATAACTGGACGTATTCCTAGAAATTTGCAAACTGATAAAGGTAAGGAATTTTACAATAAAGAATTTAAAGAACTCATGAAGAAATATGATATTAATCATTATTCAACATATACAAATATTAAAGCGTCAGTTGTGGAGCGATTTAATAGGACTCTAAAGGAGAAAATGTGGAAACAGTTCTCTATTCAGGGTAATTATAAATGGATTGATATATTACAAAAATTAGTTAATAGCTATAATAATACATATCACACCACTATCAAAATGAAGCCCATTTAAGTTAATTTAAAAAACCAAGAGGCTATCTATTATGATGTATATCGCCCGAATATAATTGAGTCGCGAAGCTCTAAGGATTTAAGATATAAAGTTGGTGATAAAGTTCGCATTAGTAAAATTAAAGGCTTATTTGAAAAAGGATATACAGCTAACTGGTCTACAGAGATATTCACTGTTGATAAAGCTATACCAGGTAACCCTCCATATTACCATCTTAAGGATTCTAAAGGTGAAGAAATTTTAGGTACATTTTATGAACAAGAAATGCAGAAAACGCAATTTCCTAATGTATATTTAGTTGAAAAAGTGTTGCGTAAGAAAGGTGATCAAGTGTATGTCAAGTGGCTTGGCTTTAATAGTTTACACAATAGTTGGGTACCTATAAAGGATGTTGTGATGTAATCGTTGGTATTCTACAGTTACGTGTATTTTACAGAGGCACAAGTTTTACATTTAAAAATATTTTAAGTACTAAATGGAAGTAAAAAACAACTCCTCAATCTCTGAACTATATGGAATATTTAATAATAATTTGCTATATGATAACATATATAAACATTTGAGTTTAAATGATTTACAAAATTTATATAACACAGATATCCATATTAGATCCACTGTGGTTGATTATATAAAAAGAAAATCAATTACAGAAATAGAATGGAAATTTGTTTCAATAGAGCCAAATCTATCTGAAGATTTTATACGTGAATTCCATGATAAAGTTGATTGGATTAAAATTTCACGGTATAATAATCTATCTGAAGATTTTATACGTGAATTCCCTGATAAAGTTGATTGGATTATAATTTCACAAAAAAAACTATCTGAAGATTTTATACGAGAATTTCAAGATAAAGTTAATTGGTACTATATATCAAAATATCAGAAACTATCTGGAGATTTTATGTGTGAGTTTCAGGATAAAGTTGTTTGGATTATAATTTTACAGTATCAGAAACTATCTGAGGATTTTATACGAGAATTTAAGGATAAAGTTAATTGGTACTATATATCAAAATATCAGAAACTATCTGGAGATTTTATTAGAGAGTTTCAAGATAAAGTTGATTGGGAAATGATTTCATGGTGGCAAATACTATCAGAAGATTTTATTCGTGAATTTAAAGATAAAGTTAATTGGTCAATGATATCAGCACATCAAAAACTATCAGAGGATTTCATACGCGAGTTTCAAGATAGAGTTTGCTGGGACACAATTGCATGGGCTCAGCATTATGTATCTGATGAGTTTAGAGAAGAATTTAAAAACATCTTATCAGAATATGAAGAAGATACAGACTAGTTTGCTTTTTTTTAAAAAAATATATCTAATATGGAAATAAATACAGATCTAGTCAAATAGCTATTAAGTCATATGACATACCATAATATGAACGCTTTGATTAATAAAAACGATGATATTGTTTAAAATATTTGCTTAACAAATTTTCCGTGTATTTTACAGAGCAGTAAGTTTTTTATTAAAATATTTTTTGAGTAATAAATGGAAGTACAAAATATTATGAGAAAGTGCAGTGTCTGTAAAACTGCTAAACCTCTTAATACTGATGAATTTGTTAGAAATAAAACAATGAAAGGTGGTATAGGATATACATGCAGGGTATGTCAAAAAATAATGAACCAAAAAAATCTTGAGAAAATTTATTGTGAACCATGTCAGAAATATTGTACAAAATTACATTTTAAAAACCATACAAAAACTAAAATGCATGAATTATTAGTATTTAAACAAAAAATAGATTTGGAAAATTCCCCTGTATTTACAGAGCAGTAAGTTTTGCTCTTAAAAATTTTTTTCTTAATAAATGGAAGTAAAAAATATTGCTTCAAAGCAACTAGATACTTCTAATATAAATAAAAAAATGAATATTAATGATATAGATAATATAAAAAGCAAACGTAGACTGATTAGATTTGCCGATCAATATGGCATTAAAGTATACAAACAAAATAAACAAAGTATTAGAGGTCTAAGAAAATATATAAAAAAGAAATTTTCACAGATTAATGGTATTAATAATAAATTAACTAACGATGAAGTGTTAGACATAGAAAGAAAAAATCAAATTGTAAGAAACTTCTTCGCTACACCAAGAAGAGCTTTCAATGGTATGGTTATCGATTTCCCATTTATCTCTCGAAATAACACAGATTTAATAGCACACTTTAATGAAATAAAGGATAATGTTATTAAATACATTAAGAAAGGATTAAACAGATATCCAAATTTAACTTTATACTTAACGACACATTTTCAATATCATACATTAAACCCATCAACTGGAGAAGTAGTAAGTACAGATACATGGCATATTAAATGCCGTAATCTTAATATTGAAAGGTCAGCTATAAATAGGATGAATACTATATATGAATTAGCAACAAATTAAATATTAAGTAAATTTGAACAATGGACTTATAGAAATACAAAATATAGATTTGATCGAGTAATGTATAGCGTGCTTAGAAGAGATGTACACCAGCCCATAAGAGGTGGAACTTGGATTGAGCTACCAAAATGGATTAAAAATAAGCAATGTTGTATTAATGTGAGAAATGTAAAAAATAGGATATTTAAATGTGTTAACCAAGAAGATCAACGTTGTTTCGAGTATGCATTAGAAAGTATCTTAAATCCTGCCAAAACAAATCCTGATAGACCGTCTAACTATAACATTGAAAAATATAATGAATTATGTATGACTTATCCTATTGCAATTACATCTGAAAATATTGAGATATATGAATCATTTCTAAACATCTCTATTAATGTATATGGTATCAATAATGAGGGAGGTGGAGAACAACTTTACACAATGTACACAAGTAAAAATATAGATCTACAAAGCAAAAACCACGTAAATATATTAGCTATTGAATCTGTACCTTCACAAGGCACATTTAATTGTACTGATTATGTCCCAGCAATACATCATTGTGTAGGAATTAAAAAATATAATGCACTTGTTAGTGGAAAAATTCATAATAGAGATAAACACATAGATACATGTCCAAAATGTCATAAAAGATTTGATAAAAAGGAAGATTTTACTAAGCATATTTCAAACTGTTCCAAAACAGGTGATCATAATGGAGCTGCAATATTTATGCCAACTGAAAAAGATAATATTCAAAGGTATAAATCTATTGGTGCAGAACTGTTTCATCCGTATACAATAGCTTTTGATATGGAAACAACACAAATAAGACCAGAAGAACAAAAAATGCACAATAAAGATATTATCACTAAACATGTCCCAAACAGTTATTCATTTACAGGAGATGAGGTTAATATATTAAAAAGAAATGGTGATCAAACTAAGCTCATGCAGGAATTTTGCAAAGATATAATATACATAGCAAAGAATTATAACGATAATTTCCTAAGTAAAAATGTATCTGCAAAATGCGATGAAAAATCCGTAGAGAAATTTGAGGAAGAAACGCATTGTCACATATGTGGAAAGGAGTTTGGAAACAACAAAAACAATAGAAAAGTATTCGATCACTGCCACATTAGTGGTGAGTATAGGGGCGCAGCATGTAACAGTTGTAATCTCCATTTAAAATTACCTAGATTTGTGCCTATATACGTACATAACCTTAGGTATGATAGTAAAATATTTATACCATGGATTGTCAACCTATGTAAAAAAGAAAAGGATTTACATATCATTCCCGATACAAGTGAAAACTATAAGTATATATCCCTTAAAGTTGAAGTTGGAGAGTATGTACAAAAATATAACCAAACTAAATGTAAACTGTGTAATATCAAATTTAAAGAACTACTTAGTAGTTGTAAAGTGTGTGAAAATGGGGCTTCAAATTTATCTTTTAAGACAAAGGGCAGTAAACAAAAAATATACATAGAAGTTAGGTTAATTGATACTCTAGCATTTTTGGGTGCTTCATTAGATAAAGCCGTTAAAAATGAATTAGGTATAAACTCTGCACATTGTGCTAAATGTAATAAACATAGACCAATACAGGACCCAATACTTAAAGTTGTGAGAGATAAAATTGTAGCCTACGATGAATGTAAATTTTGTAATAAAGAGATATTTACTATATGTCAATATGAAAGATTAACTCTACTTAATAAAATATTAGCAAAATTTAGTCTAGAAGATAAATGCTATTTATTGACTAAGGGTGAATATCCATACGAGTGGGTAGATTCCTATGAGAAAACTGAAAATATAGAGTTACCATCAATAGAGTGCTTTGTATCCAAATTAAGTGGCAAAAGAATAAGCAAATCAAAGTATAAATTTATTCAACATATGTGGAATCATTTTGGTTTTAAAAACTTTGGACAGTATCACGATCTATATCTAAAATTAGATACTATTCTATTATATGATGTATTTACAAACTTTAGAAAAATGTGCTATAAGAATTACAGACTCGACCCTACATATTATGTTAGCGCACCACATTTAGCAAACAATGCATTGTTAAAAACAACTGGACAAGAAATCGAGTTATATACAGACCAGGATATGTATGATCTAATGACTGAGGGTATTAGAGGTGGTATTAGTATGGTTAGTAATCCACATGCTATTGCTAACAATTGCTATTTTTACGATGCAAAATATGATAAAGTTATTAGACTATCCAAAAAGAAAGCCGAAGAAAAAGGCATATACAATTCCAAAAAACATGTTAGTTTTATTCTATATCTCGATGCGAACAATTTATATGGCTGGGCTATGTCTAGAAAATTACCTATTAAAGATCATAAATGGATGACTCAAGAAGATATAATATATGTTAAAAATAATATAATGAATATTGATGATGAAAGCGATACAGGATATTCACTGGTAGTAGATCTTAAAATACCAGATCATCTACATGATACATTTAATGATTATGCGCCTGCGCCGGAACATTATGCCCCAAAATTTGATGATCTATCAAAGTTTCAAAAATGTATGATTACTAAAGGATTAGGATCGAAACCATCAGATAAAAATAAAAAGCTCATGTGTACTCTCAATAATAAAACACAGTACATAGTTGATTTCAGACTGCTTAAAGAGTATATTAATCAAGGTGTTGAATTAACTAATATACATAGAGGTATAAAGTATACACAAAAAGAGTGGATGAAGTCATATATTGATAAGAATACTAAACTTAGGCAGGAAGCTAAAAATGACTCTGAAAAGGAATTTTTCAAATTGATGAATAATAGCGTCTATGGTAAGCAAATGGAAAATGTTAGAGATCGAACTAATGTTCAGATTGTAAAAACACCTGATAAATACCTTAAATGTGTAAACTCAGAAATGTTTCACATAGAAATATTATTAATGAAGAACTAGTGTTAGTTCATGGAAGAAACATGATAATAAAATTAAATAAACCAATATTTGGTGGGTTCTGTGTACTGGAGTTATCAAAATTACTTATGTATAAATTTTACTATAGATATCTTAAAAATAAATATAAAGATAAAGTAAAGTTGCTACAAACAGATACAGACTCATTTATAATATATGTTGAGACTGAAGATTTTTACGAAGATATGAAGCAAAATATAGATTTTTTCGATACTAGTGACTATCCAAACGATTTTCCAATAGATATACCTAGAACTAATAAAAAAATACCTGGCTTATTTAAGGATGAGTTTAATGGAATACCAATTAGAGAATTTATTGGATTGAGATCGAAAATGTATGCGTTTAGAACAGATGTTAAGGAAAAGAAAGTATGTAAAGGAATAAAGAAAGCAAACGTTGAGCACATTAAATTTGATAACTACAAAGAGTGTTTATTTAATACCACACAAACCATAGAAGAGATATACAGAATACAATCTAGTAATCTGCAAATGTATACAATAAAAGAAAAAAAGATAGGATTATCTCCATACGATGATAAAAAGGTAGTGTTGAATAAATTTACACGGGTTAGTTATGGTCATTATAGTTTAAATCAAATTAAGTAGTTTGAAGACTATTTTGCAGTTATTTAGCCTTATTTTCTACAGATTTTATTATTGTGTATTATTGTGTATTTTAGGTATATTTTTACATAAAATTGTATAGTATTTTTGAACTTGTGTTGGTACCGGCGCATTGCTATACTACTGTGTTAGAGATGAATTGGTAGTGAACGCACGACTGGATCAGTTTTCTAAACGATCAAAAATATTACATTTACAGGGAAAACTACCCACTATACACCACATGGAAAGCTTGAGAGACCACAGGAAATGACGTAGTCATTACTGAGTTCGGAACATAAAAATTTCCTGATATTTTCATTTGTCGAAAAAATAATATCTTGTGACCAATACATTGAATTTTTACCAATCATTAAACGGAAAAAGTGGAGTAATCTTAGTTCTCATAATGGAGAGTTCTAATCAGACGCAATATTAAATAACTCCGCAAGGGGACGTTTTGCAGCAAACGTCCAGGAGTTTAGACACAAAACTTGTAACGAAGACTGGGACAGAAAATTTTTTGTAGCTCGCTATTCCTAGTAAAGGAAAATTAAATAAAACTAATGGTATTGTTTTAATACATGTATCTGGAATCTTCAGCCTATAGTTAATGTAAAGCTGTAATAATAACTGCTTGACTTTTATTTTCAGACACCCTTGAATTTGAATTTATAATCTTTAACCTTACAGTTCAATTTGAGTTATTCTTTTAAAGCAGTTCACTCTGGCAGTTTATGTCGAACCACCTGGTTTAAAACTCTATACATTTTAAGTAAAACGGAGTTAATGTATTATTCATATCTTAATACCCAACTTCGAATTTTATTGCCATGCAGAGAGAAGTAGATGAGAACCATGGTTTGGTCAGCAGAGGGCCTGCGTCCGTGCTTGGGATATGCTCCTGTCTTCTAGTAAAGAGAAAATTTCTTAGTTTGATTGAACATGCTTTAGTATACTTAATTTCTGATGAACTTATAAAATTCAATAATTTTCTAATTCAAATCAGGTTCTATGGTAGAATTGTCAAACAAAAATATTATTCTTGGTTCATTTATATGTTGCCCTTAACAGTTTCGGCCGTATTGGCAGGCAGCTTTTACCCTGGAACAATTGCCTATTGGCAATAATGGTCTCCAGGTTACTGCTGTGTTAATCATTGGGGTTATATTCCTTTGGGTTGTGCTTAAGTTATGTTTTATCGAACTCGGGACCTATATTTAACTATCAAGCTAGCCAGCAAACCGCAGAAGAAATTTCAATGATTACTATTGACTTTCCTATGTTTAATACATTTTTATTACATATCACCTCTAACCGAGCGGGATGGATCAGACGGTAACGGGGGTCACCGTTTCGATTCTCGCGGCCTCCTTCCCCGCCTTAGGAAGATATTTACCTTATATCCCCCGTTTCACTTCATTTCGTTTCATTCACTTCATTCTCTCTATTCTATCTTCCCAGGTGGGCTGCGCTACGGTGGACCTTGCGCTCTGGAAATGCGGCGCTCGGCTGAGGGGAGGCTTCTGGCCCGCCGCCCCTCTTGGAGGACTGATTGTTCAGCCGGACCTGGCTGTTGGCAGGCTCGCTGTGGTGACTTGGAACTCTGTCGGGCTATATAACTTGCACCTGTTAAGCACCCACAGTGTAGATCCGCTTGAGATGCGTTCTGGCCGCCCGTAGGGTACTTTCATTTCATCCTTCCTCCCAGGGTCTGACGCACAATAAGCCATCGGCTGACTTGCCAGAATCCCTACCATGAGAGACAGACGGACAGACATATCACTTCTAGCTAAATGAAATGTTTTGAAATTGTTAAATTTCCCCTCAGCTTAACTAATTTTTTGTATGCGAAGTGAATACCTTGAAAACGTACGAAGAATACCTTTATCATTTTTAATATTGATTTATTTCATATTCTATCTGTATGATAGAATGAGGTAAATATAAGTTGCATGGTATATATTTCCGTGCATCTACTCTCCAAAGTGTATCTTTGGAATGAAGTATGCATTTAACTTTACGTTTCCTAACAGAAGACAAACATTTACGATAAGGCCTGCAATTTAATTTCAGTGCTACTGGGTAGGTTGGTATCAGCATTGTGACTTTTGAAATCCCATTCTCTAAACAAGGTGTTTTCGAAAAACGAAACCATTTAAATGCATCATACACTAAAACATTAATATGGGAACAACGTAAATTTTAATTATCACAAGTAATATAAGACATCTGAAGTAACCGATAAATTCTCGAGCGGAGCGGGAGCGAGAGAATTTATCTGGAAAGCTGAGACCGTCTACCCTCTGGGTTACTTCATAAATAAAACATGAATTTAAATACCATATAGAACAAATTTGATCAGAAATGTTAAATTCTATCATAACCGAATACATTAATTTTAACTAGTGCAGTTCGATTTATTCAGCATTGCCAACTGAGGAAAACGAAACCCAAGAATCACAAGTATTTCGATCTTCTCTTTTTGCTTATAACAGAAAACCAGTTTGTAATCTTAAATAAACCTCACTTTATTTTTAAAATTAACAAATAACCCTTCTTCTGGAAAAATACATGAACTATTAATAGAATAATTGTTAAAAACGCATTTCTCAATTTGACATGGAATGTTATTTTGATTGTTAATTTGTTTCTAATGTGTAATTAGTTATTTTTCAGTGATTTATGGGATACAGTTGGCTAGTGACTAAACGAAACAGTGGCTCAGTGATAACTTGTACAAAGCAAAAGAATGACCATAATGTTGGTACTGTATATGTAAAATTGGGGTCGTGAGAAAGATGTGTACAAATGAGAACATGTTGAAGGAAGTGCAGATATTTCCTAGCAGACTTATCTTTTAATAGTTGTCTGCTGGATTATTGAGAATACAGGCAACACATTTAGAAAACAAAGATTAATTTAAGTTCGAAGTATGGAAAAATGAGTGGCCAATGTGACATAACAAAATACTGTTTTCCACTACCATTTACACTGCAAGGTGGTTGTAACTGTCCTATTGATCAATTCTTAATAAGTGTATGATATTAGTACTTTTGATTCGCATGTACTGTGAATGAGGTGTGTCATGGATATGGACTATCGCATTGCCTCTCCAGTACTCGTTACAGTCGAGACTCAAAGCCTATAATGCTATGAATCCATGCTTGGACAGAAGTGGCACGGATCCATAGATTAGTAATATACCTAATAGTGTTGGTAATTGCAACTTCTAGTTGCTTCCTTCAGGGTTACTGTCAGATAAGACATTTCATTGCATCTTGAAGAATAATACTCATGACTGCATTCTTTATGTAATCGTGGAGTATACAACCAATTTAACATACCTATTTCTTCCTTTTTTAAGCTAGTGCCAAGACACAAAGGTATTCCCCGGAGCCGCTCTGCTCGGTATCGAATTTTTGGGTATAATGCAATAATTCCGCTACATTTAATAGAGAAAGTAGAATTGTCTTCTTTGGATTCAGGGAATCTTGGTATGGTAGGATATGGTATGATGTTTTGGGTGGAATATAGTGCTTTATCTACTTATTGTAATTAAGTAGTACGGAAAGTGTAAAAAGGAACAAATTAACAAAACTTATTTCTGCGGTATCTTATTCACTACTGTTGCTTCTCTCAACATCAGTATTTAAATTAATAATGCTTAGTGGACTCCTCTTCTATGTCCCTGCTCCATCGTCACCTTTCCACTCATCCGTTTCACCTGCATTTCAGATCATCCTCTTCCTTACTCTCATACCTGGTGCTCGATTGACCACCTGCTTTCCGGTCGTCACTCTGTCCCATCATAGGTTCGTCTGCTCCCTGACAGCCATCTGATCCTAAGCACTGGCTTATAAGTCCTGGGGGGGGGGGGAGGTAATCAGATAAAGAAAAAGAGGAAGAAAGAAGTCTAGAAAGCAACCCAAGTTACCCTTTACATGGGGTATTTTTCTAAGAGTTTTATGTTATCAATGAAGACTATCGATTGTGACTAAAATGACATATATTTTTGGCATTTACTTGAAAATAAAATGTACGTCTTGGATTTTCCGAATATAGCTATGCAATCCACTTCATTCTGAAGCAATTTTGCATAATTTTATTCAACTGAGACATTAAGAGAGACAAAAATGTACCTACTACACAAAACATGTAAATGTGTTTAAAACATACAATTTATTTCCAACATCTTCTTAGTGGCACCAGAGCGAGTAGAAGATGTTTCAGCACCTGAACTCTGTTACCTTTGAATAATGTTACTATTATCATCAGTTTTACTGAAGTGACAAAAATCTTGCTAAGCGGCCACAGTATCTTCCCATGCCAACAGATACGGCTGGTAGTGGTTAGACCATTTGCTTCTCAGCAAAGCGGCACGGGTACGATCCCAGGCAACCACATGTGGGGTTTAGGATTGACGAAGCGGCGCTGGGAGGGATTTCCTCCAGGTTCTCCGGATTCCCTCGCCATCTCATTCCACCAGTGCTCCATTTTCATTTCAAGTATCATCAGTTTGTAGTAAAAGCGGGCGTTAAGCACTACCAAGAAAATGCCAACAGAAGGGGTAAAATGTTTTCAAATTGTACTGAGCAATGAGAAATCCACTTGAATCGAAATGGCGGCGGTGGTGTTTCTGTTTACCAAGTGGGGCACCTGAGTTTGATTCCCAGTAAAGGCGTGGGAATTTTCTCCCGCTGTGAGACCCAGTCCGGGGTGCACTCAGCCTTGTTAGATCCCTGAGGGGCCAATTGAGGAACTACTTGACTGTAAAGTAGAGACCTCTGGTCAAGAAGACCGCACAACCGGTCGGGAGAGACCGGGGTACTGACCACATCCCACCTCCAGTACTGACCCCTGTGGTAGGCAGACGTTAGGGACGCAGCGGTCGGGCGGTAGGCATTGTCCCGATTGTGCTGTTGTGCCACGGGGTTACTTAAATCAAAATGGGAAGTATAAACTTAGTGTCAATAGAAATTAACTTGTGTTAAATATGTAATTGCCCAAAAACCGACGATACGTAAAGTTGCCAATAGATATGGTAGTAGATATTAATGTTGTGTATCGCGCTTTAAAATTGATAAAATGAATGTAGGGTTATTATTTATAAGTTATCGTGAATTGACGAATTAAATATTTAACCTTCCTGTGAATTTGTGTGTTTGAAAATGCTTATATATCCGTTCACATTCGCAACTAAAATGTACACTGTTAATTTTAAATAGCAGTGTTTAATGTTCAAATAACGATTTAAATATGGCCAGGCGACCTCTAAAGACAGACGCATCCAACTATGCTACGTGCAGCAAGCACACTAACAATTACTCCATAACTAGAATAAGAAAAGCCGAAAATAGTAATGGTATACTTAATTACGAATTAACAATCATAAGAAATAAACAAATGCCAATGAAACATTACATGTCCTCATGCTTGCACTTTGCAATCTCTAATTCAAATGTTAAACAATAGTAGCATATACAGGAGTGAGTTTATTCCCTGGAAAATAAAGATCCTGTACGTAAAGTGAGATCTGTTCGGTTATTTATACTGTGTTTGTATATTATCACGGGCTACACAAGCTAGTTCAACTGCCTCTCACCTCACGTCCTGCTGAGTGACAGAACACACCACTGGACTCTCTTGCGCCATGTAGTTCTGCAAATGTTTTAATGCATGAAGGGTTAACTAGCTACGCCGATGCCGGCTGCAGTGGCCACCCGGTATACTGTCTATGAGAGAAATTAGAATATGGTCATTATATTGGCGGCAGTTGCCCCATTTGACAAACAAAAGTTAAAAGGGGCTTAGAATAAATTAAGTGTGTCAGGAATCAAGAGATGCACGAGTGGAATTGATAATTTTGAAATTTAAATACACTAGCAAGAATTATCCTAATCGGAGATGTCAAACTATCCCAAATGTAATGAAGTGTTTAAAAGCTTAACTCCGATGGCATACTAAGAGCAGTCATGCTGGTGTCACGACTTTGGTAGGAAAAAGCTCAGTATAGTGTGCTCTTCCTAAAGGTCTCTCTCTGGGATTTCACTCAAATTTCGAGGTTGGACACAGGCTGGCAGGCAGCGGAGGAGAGGAAAGAGCGCTGACCAACTTAACATGAGAACTTGAAATAAGGCAAAGATTATATGCCACAGGAGACAGCAAATATTCTTGTATAAGAATAGTTTGAAGAGGTTACATTATAATAAATGATAGTGGATAGACAAAGTAGCAATGATATAGCCAACATAACCTCAAATAAATAAATGGCAAAGATTAATGCCATAGGAGACAGAAAAATATACTTCCATTACAATAGTTTGTAGAGGCTATTTTAAAACGAATTATATGGGGTAGAGAAAGTCATGTGAGTCTAATCCCGTGGTACTACAGCCTATCCAGACCAAGGCCTACCGTCCGAAACCTGCGTTCCCCACCTCTGTCCACCACAGGCGTCATAAGTGGGGTGCAGAACTAGAGGTGGGACTACTTTTTAATCAAGTAGATCCTCAATTAGCCCCTCAAGGACCGAACAAGGTTGAGTGCAACCCTCCGGGAGTCGAATCCAGGCCCCACTTGGTAAACAGCAGCGCTACCATGGTGCTAAGGAGGCGAGAATCTGAATGTTATACATACAATTTGAGTTTATTGCATTTAAAAGAGTAATGATAAGTATTGACTGTACTTTGCAGGTTATTCTGAACGATATTTCACACACCGAGACGCAGCACACCCGTAAGTTATCTTTAATGGACTAATTGAGTTCGGTAACCTAAATATTTTGGTCATTATTATTATTTTCATGTTAGTGTTATTATTTTATATAAGTAAAATATGTGCAAGAAAACTGTTATAAGGGTACTAGCAGAATGCAGCAGCAAGAGATGTTATTTTTTGTAAATACTATCTCGGGTGAAATTCTTTTATATCTGCTGTATTCAAATTTGACCACTTGAAGTACGTGTTGTTTAAGCACGCTCAGATGCTTGCAACGATCAAATTTGTGTCATTGGCGATAAAAGTTGCATAAAATTCATGAAACAGAGCTTAGTTCTGAAGAAGTGCATATGCGTAAAGTAATGAGCAAAAGAAACACAAGGTACAGTAAAACCTGACTAAACCGCCCCACCTATATACAGGAAACCTGGACAACCGGAAAATAAATCTCGGAGCGCAGCTATTTCCCATGTTAAATGACACTCTGAACCGGAAAACTGCCTAATGCGGAAACGGAATAGCTTTTTTTCCGGAACCGTTTGCATAAATAACCTAAGATGGGTTTTCCTTATGCTTAATACATAGTTACGTGATTTGATAACGAGCTTGCCACGACTGAAGACATTCAAAGTGCAGCAGATGGTCGTCCATGGAAGGTATGGACGACGATGACGACGAAGCCAACGAAAAGGAGCCAAAAATACACACTTTTGGAGAAGCAGTATCTGTTGTGAGCGACCTGGAATTTGCAGCTTCCAAGAATGTTCCAGAACTCCTGGAGCTGATGCAGGATGCAAAGGAGATCATAGAGCGTTCTCGTGTGAAGAGGTCGCGATAGTGCACCTTGACGGATATGTGCGGGAAAAGAAACTAATGGAGAAACTGCAATTATGTATGACATGTAGGTTTAAAACACAGCAAAACATACAATTGAATCTATTTTTATTTACAGAACTTTATTTTAAATTATTCCTTCTAAACGATTAAGTCTATACGATTATATTTTTTGTACTTTGTTTTACTAAAATGTGTACAACCCCTTGTAAGACGGAAATCCGTGAAAATGGAAAAATATTGCTGGAAGATCGCGTTCCATTTTATGCAGGTATTACTGTATTAGTGGAAGTTTATTTAAATACTGATCGAAATTTGACCACCTCCATCCCCTATAATCCGCCAGATGTATTTTACTATGAGCGATACTATGCCACCCAGCTAGAAGTGCGGTTTACATAAGCGAGCATGTAGTTTCCCTCCTGTTCCAACAAGGATGAATTGCCTGTAACCCCGATACGGTGGCATCGTTTTATTCTGCACATTATATTGGAAAAATGAATTAAGCACGCAGCGCTGCTCTTAATGTAATTAGAATTTGGAGCTATATGAGCCTCTGCAATCCATCTTCCATAGAGGTGGAGCAATCAATCTTCGCACCAGACGTTAAGAGCAACAAAAAAGCACTCCGTTGCTATTAAAGTAATTAATTGTCAATCAAGTGAAGGTGTTTCATAAGCGAGATGCATACCGCAGTATAATGCGATAACGTGCATCATTATTTCAATGTTCGGTTATTGTGGTGAACCAGAAGAGTTCAAAATGGTGGCAGTGTTGCTGTAATTTAGTTAGGAACATCAATTCATTATGGGGTACGAGGACGGTCATAATTTTTGCAACAATAGGAGTAATATCTGACAAACAATACTGACTAATTCAGCAGTTCTTCGCAGATCTCCCCACACAAGAGCAATGGTGCACCTTTTTGAAAGCTTCTGGCTACCAGTACGAGCAGCAAAGATGTGTGTAATTCTCTTAATGAAGGCCATTGTGTGTAATGCATCAGATTTTATGGCGTCTCAAAAGTAGGTTGCACTATTTTTTTAAAAAATAACAAAACGTTTAAATATTTTAAAAAGGGTATATTTTGAAAGCTACATTCAGTACCTGTTTTTCCACATAATTTCCTTGAACCTCAATACATTTTTAATACCGTGGTAACAGTTTTTTTAACCCAATGTCAAACCACTCTCCCGCCAAACTGGATAGCCGTCTTTCCACTTCTTGTTTCAGTTCCTCGTCATTTACGAAGCGCCTTCCTCCAAGATGTTGCTGCAGCTCCGGAAAAAGATGGTAATCACTCGGTGCAAGGTCAGGTGCACTAGATGGATGACCGAAAACATCCCATCGAAACTGCTCAAAAGGGCATGAGTTTCACGAGCAGCGTGCGGGCGAGTGTTATCGTGGACCAGAAAAACTGTTTTGCTCAACTTTCCCCTTCTTTTGTTTTGTATGGCTCTTTTGAGTTTTCTTAGCACCTCACAATAGCGAGCAGCTGTCATCGTGGTCCCATGGAGCAAGCAATGGATTAACAGTACTCCCTTCGAATCCCAAAATATCGTTGTCATGACCATGACAGCCGATGCAACAACTTTTTTTGGAGTTGCCTCATCCATTCATTTCCACAACTTGCACACACTTTCGATAGTCACAGATCCTTAGAAATAATCCTGTGAAGTGATGCACGGCTTATTTCAATATACGGAGGAAGTTGAAACAAACCTGCATCAAGTGTAAGGCTCTGATCAGTGTTCACGACTGCTCGAACCTCGTCAACAATATCCGGAGCGAGGGAAGTGGAGGGTCGGCCGCTTCATTGCTCATTGTGTAATGTTATTCTCCCTTCAATGAACGATTGGGAACAACGAGAAACCATTTGTCTTGTCAAAACGTCTTTTCCATAAACATTGCACAACTCGCAATGAATTTCAGTCGTACATTTATTTTTTCCCGTCTAAAAACGGATTGCAGCGCGAACTTCGCAATCGGCGGTAGGAACGAGTGGAGTCTTCATTGTTACTGCCGTTTTAATGTCCAAGCAATAAGCTTAGGCGTCTAGGAATTTTACAGTGCTGCTACTACACCCATACCTATATTCCCTGGGACTTTAAGACTTTTCCCGTCTACCGCGCGGATTTAAAAAAATAGTGCAACTTACTTTTGAGACGCCCCTCGTATTTGCTAAGGACCAGAGCTATACCTTCATTCTGTGCACCCACATTTTCATATGAATGTAATGAATATAGGAAAACCTTATTGTCCGTTAGAAGTTGTTACCCATTCTCACAATGAACCACGACAATCTCGCAAGATTATTCAGTTTGCCTCTCATGCAGTTACTAAACTGGCAGCGGTTATAAAGATGAGATGGCAAGCAAAACCTTTCTTCATATCACAGCTTCTCAATGCAGGATATTCCCAGGAACGAGGAGCATGTACCTGTAAAGCGTATTTGCAATATTTATTTTGCTTCATTTCTTCGTTTTTACTTTCTCTACTACGTATAGTAAGTAGGGGAAGCATTGTCGAGATTTCAGCGGAAATATATGTTTTGACGTCCCCTCTATAAAAAAGCATTGTAAGAAAAAGATCTATGTATGTGTGTATCTGTCTGTGAACAGCATAATCCAAAACGAAAAGTCGGTTAAAAACCAAAGTTGGTATTTAAGTTCAGAGATGCGACACAAAGATTTTGAAGAAAATTCCTCCACCATAAACTACCCTTTACATGCAACGCTTTTCGAAAATGTTGATTTTCTTAAAAATGGCTCTAACGATTTTGATTAAATGCCATATATTTGAGATATTTGTATGTCAAGTTAAATATATATTTTGAATTTACTCTCTAGAGCCCATGTATTCCTGTTCATTCTTGATGAATTTTGTAGAACTGGTAAACCGTAAGAGATTAACCAAATATTACCATACAAAAAGCACGTTAAAGCACACAGTTTATTTTCCAATACATTTTTTTCTGGAGTGACTATTTTCGAGATATTCCTTGTTATTTGTGTGAGTGCTGCAATACTTATACTTTTCTCAAATGGAAGGTGGTTATTCACTTTCTTATCTTACTGAGCGGAACTTCAAAGCCCATTTAGCGACCAGCTTTAAAAGATTTGACTATCGCTCAAAGCCCTTCCCATATTCCCCTTGTATCTACAAGAAAATTGTCAATAAGATAAGATCCACAAATGTTTATCGCGACTAACATGGAAAAGATGGAGGAATAAGAGTTTGTAAGAACAGTAGTACAAGAACAGAGAGTCATGTAAACGCAACACAACAGATTTTTAATTTTGAATTCAAACCTTATGTTAAGATAAGAATCGGATATTCACAGAAAAACAAATACACTGTCTAAGTTTGACATAAACATCTATTTAGTTGCACGTTTTACTTTCATATAATCAGATAATGGTTTGGATACGCTTCAGTGCCTATTTTTATCACTGTAGTTTTCAATAATCACATGTCCTAAGAGACAATAGACTAGGAGATGATTAGCAATCAGCCTGGGATTCAACGAGTTGAGATTTATCCCGAAAAGACACATTACTGAAATGACTGATGATGACCACTTCAATAAATGACATAAGTTTTTCAAAATTGGAGCTAATAATGACGAATATCTGGGAAATAGCTGATGACATAAAAATGCTTTGAATTAAGCTGCTTGGTGACAAATAACAAGTCCAACTACCTTCTCTGTCATCTTATTTTTCTTCTCAATTTAAGGACAAAACACGGTTCTGTTGTTTCATAACACAGTCTACAGTTCTTCATGGCTTGCAACGCGCAGCTGTTCAGTCCTCTCGTAACCTTGACATGCACATTTTGTCCTTTAGTTTCCTCTGTCTAACAAACTTCGATGATCACTCATTAAAATTACTTCTCACTACAACAAATCCGACGTGACGTATCAATGTCCTAAACTGTCTCTATCAACACATACAGTTCTGTCACGAGGATTACACACATAAACGCACCACTAACAGCTGTCCGTTCGTGAACCAACAACTGCTCACTTCTCTCCTTGCCCGTCAAGCTTTTATACCGAGAATGACAGCACGAAGTTTTCTCCGTCCTTTCACAAGAAAGCTGATAGCCAGAAGCCTCGCGAAGGTTCTGAAAACTAATTTGTTCTTAGTCATGTATTCACAAGCGGCGTGGTGCACCGAGGCAGCTTGACCTTGGCTCTCCTTTTTCCCTGTGGTGCTGCTGCCGGCGTCACAGTATGTTCTGAGAGATCCACGTTTTCTGTGGAGTAAGCTTCAATCTATCTCTTAAGGCTTACCATTTATATGGAATGATACAAAATCCCTTCACAGGCTATCCCCAGAAAATTCAATATACGCATCTTAATTGCCATGTGGGTATCATAAATGTTCAGTACTTTACTTAAAATCGAAGGGCATTTTCTAAAGGATGGTGAATCATTTTCCCCATAAAGGGAAGTTTCTTGTGGTGCAAGTTTTTCTTTTTGTTTAATCACCGTGCCGCATCTCCTGGTGGCACCGAGCTTGAATACCAAGTTTGATACTTATCCATCATGTTATGGAGTTATGGTGTTCACACACACAGATAGAGAGAAAGAGATATAAACAGACGGAACCTAAGGAGATTTTTCTAAAATCCACTTCTTTTAATTAAGGTGTCTCAAAACGTGCATTTCTGGCAAATTGTCAATATCACAATTTTAGGGGAAATACATTACTGCTATGATGCAATATTCCTACATGTGTGGTAGAAAAAGTAATATTTGTAATGCACCTCTATTTTGAATGTATATGGTAATGTATATGTATAATGTAATATACATGTAATGTATAATGTAATATTATGGTTGGCCAAGATGGCGTTCAGTCTAGACGACCGTGCACAAAATACTCCACAAAAATTGAGAAATATAGCGGAAAAAACTGGATATCTCAAAAAGAAGTTAAAGGAAGACATCCATTGTGCGGTGAGTACACTGGAAGAATATATTATTGGAATGAAAATGACGGTGTGCATGGAATGCGCAAGAAACAAAGCTGTAATCAAATCATGGACTGAGGTTAACGGAGAACAAGAAACCGTTCCAACAGAGGAAGGAGACAAGCGTTATAAGACTAGTGGCACCATCTAGTGATATAGCTCAGGAAACAGCTCAGTAAACAGCAAGTACCAGCGCTCTTGACATGACACCTAGCGGTGAAGCCAAGAACTTCAAAAACCGAACACCTGACTACAACACGATGGAAATCAAAAGTCATTTTGTTGTTTAACGACTCTGTCAATTGCCAGGATCACATCAGCGTCGCAGGTGTGCCGGAATTTCGTCCCGCAGGAGTTCTTTTACATGCCAGTAAATCTACTGACATGGAGCTGTCGTTTTAAGCACACTTAAAAACCATCGACCTGGGCCGGGTTTGAACCCACGACCTTGGGATCAGTAGGTCAGCGTCTAACCAACTGAGCCACCCAGACCGACAACACGATGGAGGAAATAATTACAAACAACATCATCCAAACCATGAGGAAAATGATGGAATCACTCACAAGTACTCACAAGGCGAAGTATGAAAACTTTTAAGGTTGGAGTCCCTTTCAGCTTCTTAGAAAAGGTACACGAAGCAGAATTTTGACGGTTCCGCTTGTTTCGTTCCTTTAGGGACAACGGAGGGGAACTCTAAGAATGAGACACAAAACACACAACAGGATTCTAGAATAAGAATACTGAACTGGAATATTCAAGGATTCAAAACAGCAGTAACACATGTTCCCGAAAATTATTTCTTTAAACCTTACGACATAGTATCCTTGACAGATTCCCTCCTAACAAAGGAGTGGACCCCAGTAAACACACACTACGCGATCAATGTCTTGGCAGAACAGGGCCCAAAGGGTAGACCCAAGAGCAGCATCATGTGTCTAATCAAGGAAATTGTCTCACTTTTCTCAGTCCCACACAAATCCAAAACTGCCTAGTAGTGAGAACCGCTGTATGCGTTATAGGTGTATACTTCCAGTCAAAATTTACAACTGCTAGTATCATAGACGAAATTAGTCGGTGTCTAAATACCACCACTAAGGACGACCCAGTCATACTTGCAGAGGACCTGAATTGCCGCGTGGATATATCTTCGCAAAAAACAACAGAAGTGATGAGCTACCTGGAAGAAGAAGGCTTCACACTAGTAAATGATAAGACAACCAAAACCTACGTCTGTCATAACTGCACAAGTGCCATAGACTTGGTATTTGTTAGCTCTAAAGTTAAACCGCTGAAACAAGGAATCATCCCCGAAATGGAAATAAAGCATCTGCCCGTAGAAACTACACTGCAGCTAGAGAGTACAACAAAGAAGAGATTGGAAACCCAACTCAAACTAAGCAGGAAAGCCAACATATCAGTATTAGACTCCGTCCACGATAACAACATTAAAAGAAGAAAATACGATAAATGAAGCAGCATCGCTAATAGAAGAACTCATTTTAAAGACCACTGACACAGTAGAAAGTGCAAAACGAAATTCGAGGCCATGGTTCAACAAAGTATGCTAATGTAGTAAGAAGGAACGCCATCAATGCCATGCACAGAGCCAGGAAAACACAATACCTGTACAATAAGTTCAGGAGAGAGTACAAAATCAAGATAAAGGAAACACAGAGGGCATTTTGGGAGGAAGAAGAAAAACGACTAATAGAAATAGCAAAGCAAAAACCTTACAAGGCTCTCCAGACCAAACAACCGAAATTCCCAAGAATTATCCCAATGGAGGTGTGGGAAGAACAATCCTACAGGCTTGAGACACACGTCCAGTATGCCCCACAGCAACCCAAGCTGCCATGCAGGAGACAGAACTATTCGCAGAAGACGAAGTAACCCACACTATTATGATTACAAAGAATAATAAACCATGTGGCCCAGATGGCATATATAATGATCACTTGAAAACAGCGCTCCCTGTACTAGGGACGCCACTCACAACACTCCTCAATAAATGCCTGAAACAAGGAGCTGTACCGGATAAGTGGAAAAAAATCAAAGGCGGTAATGCTATACAAGGGAAAAGGGAATACACCTGACCCAAACACATACAAGGGTATTACTTTGGAGAACACCCTACTCAAGGTCCTCACAACACTAATGTGCAAACGTCTTAGAATTAATATTGAGGAGAAACTACTCGATTTACAATTTGGCTTCTGAGTGGCAGATCAATGACACACGCTGTGCACTGCCTTCAATCTGACATAGAAGCAGCCACAACAAACCGCGGAGGAAAGCTACATGCAATCTTTGTTGATTACACCAAGGCGTTTGACACCATAAATAAATAAATAGAACCATTCTAATGGAGAAACTGGAAGATGCTCTTGGCCCAGGACATTACCTGTTACCAGTCACCAGAGACCTAATCACCAACAATTAGGTGGAGATAAATGATGATATAGACAAATTGAACATGATGCAATAAACTGTTGGAGTGCTGAAGGGGTTAAGTCCCCCTGCTGTTCATCTTAGCCACGGCAGACATTGTCCAGGCAATAAAACCCGCAACATAAATCTGCTAATGTATGCAGACGACATGGCATTGACCTCAACCTCAGAGGATGACCTACAAAAAGCTTTCAACCAATCAATGGACTGGACAAAGGAGAATAAACTAACACTAAACGCAGAGAAAGCTGTCTCCACGACCTTCAGAACAGGGGGTAAATGCAGCATCTTTTACATGGGGGAAATACCATTAAAATCAGTCACCAACTTCCCGTACTTAGCTACTCTCCAGACACAGGGAAACGTATTCATACACATGACAGAGTAAACGCTGCTATAAGAGTCATAAGAGGCATAAAGTCATGAAGTCTCCTTGGGAACCGCCTTACAATTTTGCAACATATGGGCTAGAAAACATTATTATCATTATTAGTATTACTATTACTACTACAACTATTATTATTATTATTATTATTATTATTATTATTATTATTATTATTATTATTATTATTATTATTATTATTATTATTATTATTATTATTATTATTATTATTATTATTATTATTATTATTATTATTATTATTATTATTATTATTATTATTATTATCATCATCATCATCACCACCACCATTATCATTATCATTATCATTATCACTATCATTATCACTATCACTATTAGGTACTATTATTTTTAATGTATATATTTCACAATTTACGCACACCTATAGCATTCATCAAGATCTTATCTTTTTTTCCTTTCAAACTGAAATTATAGTTTCTATACACTGCTGGGAAAGTTAAGAGTACTGAGCAATGGAGAAATAAGGCAAACATTGCATATTTTGTCACAAACCTATACTACATTCTTATACCGAGGTAGTTACCTTATAGATTTTTAACTTTCCTATTAATGCTCAAATAAATAGTGTTTTAATACATTTATTAGCAGGCTGTATACTTATGACAGTCTTAAAATGGCATAGCTATCCATCTAGTACCTGCTGTTTATGAAAATTGCTACACCATGAAAGAATTTCCCACATGAATCCAAATTTGATGGTTGTGTAGAACAGTGTGCGAGCAATAAGTGATAGATTACACATGGATAGTGTACAGTACGCCAAGCAAAGTCCTGTTGTGTTTGTCCGACAAGGTCAGCATTGCAGCAAGTATAATCAGTGAAGAACTCTCAAACAAGGTGGAAATGTTAAACTAAATGCCTATATGCCTCGTCGACGTCAAAAGGATGCAATATCAGCACGTGAGTGTGTTCAAATAGGGCAGTACGATCAGTCTCCGGGAAGCCTGTTTGTCATACCGTGGCATCATACCGGGTATGCCACTATGGCAGTGATGCGTTTGTGGAAGCATAGAAGAGGGTTGTATGGAGCGAAGATCGGATATTGGACCTTGCAACATGACCACAACACGGATGACCACTATCTTGTCCAGTTTCAACCTGTTCTACAGGCTGGCCGCATATGTGTTCGACAATACCCTGTTGAGCGCAAACTGGGGACCTGCATTGAGTGGCATAGCAGACAAACACCTGGTATGAACGTTTGGGACACATAGTGAATACACAACCGATCTGGCATTCCACGAATTGAGGGCAATTTGAACAGCAACCGGTACATGAGGGAGGTTTTGGTGCGGAGGTACTCCTGCTTCAAACATCTCCACATGCCTCATTTCAGAAGGAAAATGTCGACCAGTATTGCGAGAAATGTAGCACCCTTCTTCGAATAATGACAGGTACCATTGCTTCTTTGGCTGCCCAGTAGTGGTATAAACTTCATTTCAATCATGCGTTTCTTTCTTGGTGCTGCAATTTTCACAAAGAGTAGTGTAGGTTTTCTCTCTAAATCACTGAATTGTGATCGTGTGGAGTATAGGAGTTCGTATAGAAACTCGAGCCCCGCGTGTGCAAACGCAGAGCAATAGGAAACTTCCTTGCTGTTCCTAATGCATGTCTGCTTCCAATGAATTTTTCATGTGAACTTTCACATAACTTATTCTCAACAAATGTTTAACTGGTGCTGTTCATGACTTTTATAATATATGCGTATCTCCACTTCAGCTGTCCAATAGTAGTGCTGCCTTTGTAGAAAGGCCAGTTACTCGACAAAACCATTAATTGATACTTCCGTTAAACTACTGGAGAGCATGTTAGAGATGAATACAACCGTAACATGATCGTAGGGAGTGAGCTGTTCACAACAGCTAACTTAGTTGGTTTGCTAGTTTGCTGTGTCATGGGAGTGATAGTATTGTGATTAAAATGTGTTACAGAGAACGCCACCTGAAGTACTACAGAAATACATTTTAGAAGTTTCCGTAAACGAAAAAAAGTAAGACATCGCTGATGCAGTGATTGTATGTTGCTTATGTTTTGAAACCTGAATCTTCGGATGGACAAGCTTTTTTCAGAACCTGTAGTATTTAACTTTTTTTTCTGGATTGTCTTTGCTTAGAAAATCAAATTTCAGACATTGCGGTTGTCATACATTGGCGGTTTCTGCAATTCTCCGCTTAACACTTCGGTAATTCATGGAAACTTAGGATTCTCATTGCTATTACGGGAAACAGGTATTTCAAACCGTACAGATATAATACTTTAATAGTTTCAGTTTCTCGAGCTAAGATGCTGCAATAGTTTAATTGGTCATCCACAAACAGTCGGGAACTCGTTATTTATTAACCTCTACTAAATTTATCAGTCAACTCAACTGGAGCTGTCTATTCTCACATCCACCCAAAGCATGCACTAAGTGAAAGATCACACAACCCACCATATAGCAACCGGCAGCAGATTCCTCAAAGATGGAGATGAATGGATACATGTAGGTGACGGTATCAAATATATCACGCGCTGGGATAAACGGTATCAGTATTAAACAATTTCAGTGATTTTGCAAACTTGTTTTACATGCACACCAACAGATGTTTGCCATACGACTCTTATGTCATTATACGTGATCCGTTTGTGTGCCTTTTTTATGTACAAGTATATAGTATTCATTTTGGTGCTGCCGTTGACATGGAACATGTTATGCAGTACAGATGTGGGGTACCGTTAAGTGAGAGTAGAAAATAAATAATATGGGCTATATGAGAATCATACACTGCAATACTTCAAAGTTAAAATGTACGAGTATATTTAGAATGGCTGTAATATCTTAAAACAAGCAGAACTCTGATGTGTTACACTCATATGACTTTCACTACTCTTGTACTAACCATTCTTAGAAATTCTAATTCCTATATTTTCTTTGTGTTAGTAGAGATAAACATTTGCAGAAGTGAAATTCTGTTATTGGCTATTTGCTTGTAGGTGCAAGAGGAATATGGGAATACAGTAGGTTTTTAGCTATAGTCAACTCTTAAAGCTTTCAAATTCCGTTCTCTTTGCAAGACTAACAATTAAAAAAATGAATAACGATGTTCCATTTGACGAAAGTTCTTTTTTCCTCAAAACTCACGCATACAAGGAACATCTCCGAAATGGTCCACTCTACAAAAAAAAAAGACATAAATTGTGTGACTTAGCAAGATATACATTTTTGTAGATAAGATTTGGTGTATATCTTACAGTTTACCAGTTGAGCAACAGTCCTCCAGATTAGACAGGGCTACATGGGCTATAGCCGGAAAATTCAAAATATACATTTCATTTTAATCAAAATTGTTACAGACATTTTCGAAAAAATAAAATGTTCAATGTAAAGGGTAGTCTGGGGTGGAGGAATTTTCTTCAAAATCTTCGTGTCGCATCCTTAGAAGATGATAAACTTATATACCAACCTTGGTTTTCGAACGGTTTTTATGTGCAGGAGCAGGAGGTTCCACAATAAACACGACGATTCTTTAAATATTTGTCCATTTGCCCCGCGAAAGCACCATTTTGTAGCGATGAAACTGCATGTATCTCGATGTATGTCAGGGTTTGGTACGGATCAACTGTTTAAAAGAATGATTAATTTTCATTTCCTTGTTAAAAACTTGTTTATTGTTCCGTTATATCACAAATAGATTACATAAATCTTCTGGATTGGCATCCTTTTTATAATGCGCCACGGGGTTCACACTACCTTAACACGGACTATGTATATTTGTGAGTTCGTAATCTTCTTCTATTTTTACCCCACCTAACAACCTATATGTTTGTTCTCTGCGTTGTTAATTCTGTTATCTTTTACAACACAATGTTCTTCCAATAAAACACTATACGCAGATAAATTTCCAAACTATACGCGGACTTCGCGATTTCCATCTGACACTAACCCAAGCTGTTGAAGAAGACAATTGGATATAAGTTTTTGCCGACTATAATCACTATTTATAACTTTAGGATGCCTTTCCGCTGCCCCTACAATTTTGCATTTAATCACTCCAGAGGGCTTACGCAGAAAATATCGCCTCAGTTTTTAACCTACTTTTCGTTTTTGAGTTATGCTGTCCACAGACTGACAGACACACGGACTGACACACAGACACACGGACCATTTTCTAAAAATGTTTTTTTTTTTTTTTTTTTTTTTGATTCAGTGGGTTCTCAAAACATACATTTACGGTGAAATCTCGACATCAAATTTTTGGGTGGAATACAATATTCCCTTACTTACCAGTAGAGAAAGTAAAAAGAAGCCAAAGTACAGACTCAAAGTTCAAAACCACCATTAAGCGAGTGAACGCCATTGCTGTCAAGAAATTTTTCCAAGAGGTTAGAAGCCGCCAATATGACCTTGGTTGGTAAATGCGGCATATAAATGGAATATAAAAGAAAAGAAAACATATTCCAATGAAATAAGTCTTAAAATTTGCAATTCTTACAGAAGACGTGCTTCAAATGCTATATATTTACAATCGAGGTGTTTTAAATATGGAAAAAAGGAATCTAATTTAAGAGCTTCTAGTATGTATAAAAATCAGGAAAAAAGTATCACGTAGACAGGTATAAAATTAATGCTACATTTTTTATAAAAATCAAAGTTAAATTTGTTGAATAATTTTGATAGTAAATTCTCAGATGAACAGTTCAGAAAAGAAGTGCAGATATGTAGTCAAATGTGCTTCGTTATAGAAAGCCTCATTAACATTAATAATATTGGGAACTACGTAAAGACATAGCAAGAATTACGTAGAGAGCCCGATTTACATACATTAAATATGCATGATAAAATCATGTTTTAAATATTAAGTGCCTTCTTTTGAAGAACACTCCCAAGGCTTAATAGTTATATGCATTTCATACTAGTGTTGCTTCAGTAAGACATATTTGCACTCTATTAGTCCCTAATTTTTTTTTTCTTTTTAAAAAATTAACGTCCTCCAACGTAATGTCATATCGAATGGGGAACGAATGGAAAGGCCAGGCGAGGATTTTGCTGGAACTGACGTCCAGGTTCAGGATTTACAACTACACCATTGAGCAGACGTTATCATGGTGGCGACAAAGTGACGCGCAGTTACATTGTGACTGCTCCAGCGCTAGCTAATGGTCACCCTAGAGCATTGCCACGCTATAATCACTGCGGAAGAACTCTCCTTTTTACTCCCGCTCTTTTCACTCCATCTTCAGGTGGAGGGCAAAAGTGCCACTTCTTTTACACATGAGTTCCGCTCTCTGTTGAAGTTAGAAGTAAGACGTGAGTTCAACATTATATTGGTTTGAAGAGGTGGGGTGATTTGTTAGCAGGGGGCCGTTGTAAATAATGCAAGATTGCAGTGCTCTGCAACATATCGTTCGAGTCAAAGCTCAGCTTTAAAATCTGTACTAAATGCACTCTATTTGTAACAATTATGGAAAGTTAAATTTAACATACTGCAAACCGCTGCACATCTGTTTGCTACGCTGTAGTGCATCCAGTGATGCAGATTTCCGTCAGCTTACGTCCTGACTCTCTTCCGCTGTTGTGTGGTAGGAAGTAGCCAGATCTCCCCCTGCGGGTGCTCTACACATCTAAACTTCCCTGTTATATCTACATGCCTCATTACTGCTGTGTTTATTCCTAGTCTTACCCATCTCTTCGTGTGATTTACATAACAAACGTTAGAGAAAAATGTTATGACATCTATTATGCACTCCCATTGTTAAAATGTGTAGGCAGATATTGCCAGTATTGGATGTTTAATAACAATAATAATGCTCATAATAAAGATGATATTATTATTATTATTATTATTATTATTATTATTATTATTATTATTATTATTATTATTATTATTATTATTATTATTATTATTATTATTATTATTATTATTATTATTATTATTATTATTATTATTATTATTATTATTATTATTATTATTATTATTATTATTATTATTATTATTATTATTGTTATTATTATTAATATTATTATTATTATTATTATTATTATTATTATTATTATTATTATTATTATTATTATTATTATTATTATTATTATTATTATTATTATTATTATTATTATTATTATTATTATTATTATTATTATTATTATTATTATTATTATTATTATTATTATTATTATTATTATTATTATTATTATTATTATTATTATTATTATTATTATTATTATTATTATTATTATTATTATGCATATAAATAAATAATAAAATATGCTGGAACAAAAATATCACAAAGGCAACAAGAAAGATATTCCATGTCAGTATTCAAGTATTTTGCTTTATGTAGTTGAGGCATGGGATGCAAATTACCGTCAAAGAAACAAGTTATTACGTACGGAAATGGACTGTATAAGAATAAGTTGTAGAAAATCAGGATTGGAGAAGAGTAGAAAGTCTATAAAATCAGATAGCACAATTATAGACAACATAGGAATATATTAAAATAGATACAAGGAAGAAGGGGATGGGGGCGGTCAAGAGGATGTTGGAAGGGTGAAGTGAGTGAAACAATGAGGGTGAGAAAGCTAGAAGATATGTGGCAAAAGTGGAGACTGGGAACGGAGAAGCGGTGTAAACCGCAGAAATCCGTGAAATAAAATGATTATCTTGTGGACTGTTTATAAACGAGAAAGTATTACAGACTTGTGAAAATAAATATTAAAAGCGGAGACGTATAACATATTCAGTAAAATATTTGCGGTTTACTTAACGGTTATTAACTCAAAGAAGGTGAAATATACGCGCATTGCAACACAATTGGGAAATAGGTAAGGAAGACCTTTGTAGAAAATGTAAATAATGGACAAAAGAGATGAAAATTAGAATAAAATTATTAAATACATGCACAGTATACCGATACACCATCACAGTATAGAAGACTTCGTGACTGTACGACTGTAAAACTAAAAGACGCGAAATACACGAATTTTAGAAAAATCCCACCTATATCATGACACCCGCCTAGGTTCCTACATTATACATTGTCAAATCTGAAGCTTGTTGTCCGTATCTGAAACATAATTATGACTTCTAAATTCTAAGCATTATTTCCCCTTTATAATTTCTAGAACTGGCATAGTGCGTTTAAGTAACGCTTTAATATCTGAAAGTACGAGCTTGAGCTAATGGAGTTCTTGTTGACTTAATTCACTAGAACGCCTAATTGCCTTAGCTATTCTGACTTATAACTAATTGCTTTTCCTCAACAAATACATTTTCTATGCTTCTTATATTAAGCATTGGTTTTAATATATGGACATTAGCGATTGCAATTATTTATCTATCTTCCTATCATTTCATTATAATATTGTGATGCCGGCCGTGGTACACAACAAAGGACAGTCGGCTGAAGTTACTTCACACCACATACCAGCCGCGGCGCGTATCAAAGGCGCTCATGGTCTTGTCGGTGAGCCCTTAAGCCATACACATTCACTCCTCACGAGTGAAAATAATCAAAGCAGGAGAGCCAAAAGGGGTTTTATCTAAATGACTCGAGAAGTGTCTCGTGGCCGGCTTGTTTGAAGAAGTACGAGAAATATCTGGCCACGTCATCACCGGTATAAAACCTTGCGGAGCGCTTGAGTGCAGGCAGCTTTTAGTGAGTCAGTTTTCAATTTAATATGTGCGTGTCAACTGAAGGATATGTCACGTCGAAGTGAAGTTTTAATGAGTGCTCAGTCAAGGTTACGAGGAGGAAATGGCTGTGAGTTGTAGTATCACTTAATACTAAGGACAGTGTTACTGTTCACCAAAATAGAACCGCGTATTTGTGCAAGAGTTAAGGAAAATAAAGTAAGGTAAACGTAATTGGACTGGTTTTATCGTTTTGTTACAAAAGTATTAACCTTACAAGTCCAGTACCCGTATAGGTCCTTATAAGCTCCAGTATCAATACAGAAAACGCAGTATGTGTGTGGACACATCTTAAATACCTGAGGTATTGCTGGAAAACTTATTTTGTGTTGGTACTATTCTGGATCCCGAGCAAGATGGCTCCGTTAAGGCGTGAGACTCGGACTCGGGAGGTCGTGGGTTTGATTAGACCTTCCTGACCCATTAGCTCATTACGGGGATTTTCCCGGATTACCAGGCAAATGCCGGGAAAGATATTTACTTGTCCCCAAAAGTACCTGCCTTTTCATTTTACTTCATTTCATGTAATTCCCACCCCACTTTTCAGGCTTATATGTTGATTGCATTACGGGGATAGCGCTTCTCCGTCGGTGGTGATTGCCCTCTGTACATAGGTTGTCGGTGGTCAGGTGGCGTCATTAGTAGATATCTGGATGGCAAGCTCCCTGCGCAAACCTGCCTTCGAAATAAAGCACTACATGGGTGTCCCATGTGGCTCGTCGGTCACCCGTTGCGTACGGCCATCTCATCCCTTCAGCCCGCGGTCTGAAGCACAAAACCTGAATCAGCGTCATAAGCACGGAATCACTTACGATATATGCTCAATCAATATTCTCTATATAGACAATCAGATTATAGTTTCAGAAAATGAAGATTTCCCACAAAAAGTACTGTTTAAAACCAGTAAGGTATTTTCTATTTATGTGAATAAATAGAATTACAAGCATTCCTTTGGAAGATCAAATCCTCTCTTATACTTGTTTGTGCAATAAATATCATAATTTAATAAAAAAATACATTCTAATGCTTAGCATACACTAACCATGTTCTAATGAATTATATTATTGGTAACAAATTTAAAGGAATCGCACATAATTGAACAGAAGAGTTTGAAACATACGGGAAACAATACAAATGACATACGCAAATAAAGCTGGAGAAGAAAAACTTATAATTATGAGGCAATCACGGCATGATACAAAAGTAGATTGCGAGTTATCGAAAAAAAATCTTGAAATCCCTAATGCTAATAGTTCTGTTAATTCTACCAGCTAACTAACTGACCTCCACCTTTAATTAGACGACACAAACATAAATGCCTCACTTCTTGGTGGTAAGCATTTCGTGATGAAAATTCATATTTCAAAGAACTATATAAATGACTTTCAGCACAAGTAGCGATATCCTCTGAACATTCTCATATGTTGCACTCATATGGCTTTCTCTACTCTCATGCTAGTTCCTCCTACAAACTCTTATTCCTGTATCTTCTTCATGTTAGTCGAGATAAAAATTACAGAAATTATCTTATTCCTAATTTTCTTGTAGGTGCAATGGTAGGTAATATGGGAATACAAGCGATAGCCAAATCTTTCAGAGATGGTTGCTACATAAATGCTTTAAAGTTTCGTTCTCTTTGAACGGTCAAGAGATAAAAATGTGAATAATGACCTATTTTGTAAAAGTATAAATATTGCAAAACACAAATAATAGGAAATATCTCCGAAATAGTTCAGTTCACAAAAGTATTCATTTGGACATAACTTGGGTGTTTTAACAAGATCTGCATTTTTGTATAATGAGGTTTGCTTTATCTCTTGTACTTACAGTTTACCAGTTATATAAAGATCATCAAGAATGGGTTATAGCCAGAAAGTTCAAAATATACATTTCATTTGCCATAAAACTATCTTAAACATACGGCATTTTAATCAAAATCGTTAAGGCCAGTTTTGAGAAAATCAATGTTTTTGAAAAGCTTTCCATGCAAAGGGTAGTTTAAGTTGGAGGAATTTTCTTCAAAATCGTTGTGTCCACTTCTTGAATGATATATTTAAATATCATCTTTTGTTTTTAACCGGCTTTGCGTTTTGGAATTATGTTGTTCATAGACACCACACACACATGGACCTTTTTTCTAAAAATGTGTATGTTGTTTTTTTTTTTTTTTTTTTTTTTAAACCAAGAGACTTAAAGCATCTATTTCCGGTGAAATCTTGACATCGAATTTGTGGGTCAAGTACAATACTTTCTATACGTAGTAGAGAAAGAAAAAATGAATTCTAGAATCAATCACTATTTCACTGTAATTTATTTTTGGTGCTGCAGAAAAATTACCCAACAGAATAAATGACTCAAGATAATTATATCTATTTTGGTGCTTTTAGTCTCATCTGAATTCATAATCCTTCAAAACGAATTTAACCTGTTTGTGTTTGCTTATACAATATTAAATAAACAGCGCTTTGATATAGAAGATAATAAAGGACTATCAGTAATAAATCAAATCTGTTACCACAAAGAAAGCTCAAAACACTTGATATTTTGGAAGGTTGGTTTGCAACGCTTGCCAACTGGTCCGTTTGATCTTGTTGACTTGCGCTAACCGAAGCGGATGCTGATGGCAGATAATATGAGTGCGAAAATGGGAAGCTAACAGAGGGGACCCCAGCTAAACGTAAAATCCATGCCACGAGGGATGTGTATTCATTTTGTATGTACAGTTCGTAAAAAACTGCGTTAAAGATGCACCACCATAGTCAGTCGGTCATTCCAAATGCTGGTGGCAGTTATGTGCAATTTGTACTATATAACGGAAAGCTGAAACAGTGATTTCAAAAAGGGGAGAAAGTTCTCGTGTGTTACATTCATATGAACTTCTCTACCTATTCTTCAACAAGTTAAACTTAAAAAGCGTATTTTACTATCTACGGAAATCGTCTTAAACATTCGCAGAACTGTTTTTATTAGATACAAGTTTTCGTTTAGAAAAATCCAATAGGGGAACACGGCTTAAGTAGGCTTAAGTGATAAACAGATGTTCTAAGGTCTAGCCAATATGTGATGACCATGAAATTCCATTCTCTTTGTAATATCAAGAGGGCGTGAAAAACGGCCTATGACAAAGACTTATTGCTTCAGGAAAGTATAAATATTGGGAAATTCAAACTTAAAAAAGTTACTCGGAAATGGTTAACTCAACAAAAAAAATTTATGTGACAAACCGTGTGTTCTGTTGATACGTTTTTTTGATACTAAGATTTCCCCTACTTTGTCTCTCTTATGCTTATACAAAATTCATGCACAATGAAGGCGAGTTCAGAGGGCATTCCCAGAAGAAGAAGAAGAAGAAGAAGAAGAAGAAGAAGAAGAAGAAGAAGAAGAAGAAGAAGAAGAAGAAGAAGAAGAAGAAGAAAAACAAGCAAGGTATTGTTTGTTTCTGGGCTTCCAGGCATCTGTTGTCATTGGAACATTTAAAAACATGGCTGCTCAGCATTCAAGTATCTTAAGAAAATGGAAGCCAATTCATATCAATTATGTACGTCATTAGTTTTATTCTTCTGGTCTTAGTTAACTGGACAACATTTGAGTTAGCTGTTGGCTTTTATCAAACACTACATCTAGGAATAGAAGTAAACAAGACGCGATGACATTCAATCATATGGTTTCTTACTCTGGAAATTATCATGTCGTGTCCAAGAGACCTTGCATGTGTTCTGGGGGAGCTTGTGTGGGAAGCAAAATTATCTTGGGATTTGGTCTATGGCTTGACATGCTCAGCATGACGCTGGAGCTATTCCCACTAAGAGTGAGGAAGGATTTACTGTGTCCATGGGCAAATATTAACACTTCATAATTCTCAGTAACTAACTCCACTGTCATCACATCTCCGGTATGAACTGTCATACTCCACGCGTGCTTCTTTCTGCTTAAATGTTAAATTGTAATTTCGGTAGTGAAATATGTAATGTTGCATCCGTTCATTCATAGATATCTCTAATTTCTTGAACCAATATTACTCTAAGCCCTATGGTACGATAGGGTCTTTTTGAAGTGGGACATGTACCCTTGACTTCTTTATGCTCATTATCTTTATAAGTGTGTTTGAGCTTTGCTCGAGATTAATCAGCAATTTTTACTTTAGGGTAAGTAGGGGAAGTATTGTATTCCACCCAAAAATTCGATGTCAAGATTTCACCTGAAATATATGCTTTGAGACCCCCTGAATCCGAAAACAAGCACTTTTTAGAAAAGGTCCGTGTGTGTGTGTGTATGTGTATGTGTGTGTCTGTCTGTCAGTGTGTCCGTGTGTCTGTCAGTCTGTGGACAGCATAACTCTAAAACGAAAAGTAGATTAAAAACCAAGGCTGGTATTTAAGTTATGTATTTCAAGGATGCGACGCGAAGAATTTGAAGAAAATACCCCTACCCTAAACTACGCTTTATATGGAAATTTTTTTGAAAATTTTGATTTTCTTGAAAGTGGCCCTAACGATTTTGATTAAAGTTTAATATGTTTGAGATATTTTAATGATAAATGAAATGTATATTGTAACTTTTGGTGTGGGTGTGAAGTAAAGTAGACAGATGTAGTCGAGATAAAGAAACACTTTTATTTCCGTAAACAGTAACTTGTACACTCGTTGCAACAGCAAGAAAGTCTTTTCCGATTCTCCAACAGCACGACTCCGAATTCGTAACACTTCGTAACTAACTCTTCTCCGTCGGCACGACTCCTCAACCTTCACATACGTCTGACTCCGTCGGCACAACTACTCAACGCTTCACATACGTCTGACCGCCTCTTCTCCGTCGGCACTACTCAACGCTTCACATACGTCTGACTGACTCCTCTGTCGCACTTTACCGCTATTTATATCTCCCAGGCACTATTCTAGAAGCTTCAGGAACGTTCAGTTATTGCGGCGAGATATACAAAGTAGAAGATTCCAGTAGCCTCTATCCTTTTCTCTCTTTCGGCAAGCGCCCCAACAATGCGGCCATTCTCTGTCTCTTTCCTTCGGCTCCTTTGCGGTAGCGCCGACAATAATGCGATGGGTGACACTGCTGCTGTCGGCAATTAGATGCGGCGGGCGCGGTGACAATATCTTGAATTTTCTGGCTATAGCCCCTGTAGTCATATTTAATCTGGACGACTTTTGCATAACTGGTAAACCGTTAGAGATAGACCAAATCATACAATACAAAAATGTAGAACTTGCTAAAATACACAATTTATGTCTGAATAGATTTTCTTGTAGGGTGAACCATTTCGGAGATGTTCCTTGTTATGTGTGTGAGTTTCTGAAAACAAAACTGTTCGTGAAATGGAACATCGTTGTTCATTTTTTAAATTTTAAGTGTGCAAAGAGAACGGAATCTCAAAGCTTTAAAATATTTGACTATCGCACAAAGCCTACTGTAGTCTAATATTCCCCTTGTACCTACAACCAAATAAGCAGCAATATAATTTGTACAAATGTTTATCTTAACTAACACGAAGAAGATACAGGAATAAGAGTTTGTAAGAATGGTTAGTACAAGAGTAGATAAAGTCATGTGAGTGCAACACATCAGATTTTTTTGGTTAACTTCTGACTGACCCGGTATTGTTAATGTAGAATGTTCACTTATTTGTTACACAGAAGACAAGAAATTATTACGTGATATCGAGTGTTAAGTAACTTTAGAAATGCATATCTCAGCTAATATGGTTTATATTGTACTTTAAACTCCACTTACTTTTTATGTAATTTCATCACATTAGGGTTGATATAATTTACTTCCCGGGGCGGTCATTCAATATTTCCCCATCTACACAGTTCGTAACAGTTTGAACCAATCGCAGTGGAATATAGTTTAAATCTTGTAGAAATAGATTGTCACTTCTATTTACAACTACTTGGAAGTTGTTTCAGTTGACTCGCAATTGATTATGAGCTGATTTGTAAGTTAAAGAAATAAAGACAACTTTCTTAAAGTGCATCAAAAACTGTGGTACCTTTTAACATTGCTATACAATAAAGTCATTGAATATATGATTTAACTATGTTATTTTCATTTAATTAATGTTCTGCACATTACGTTTCCTTTATAGTAAATAGCCTTAATTCGCGCTACGTACTCCGGTAACTATCGTTAGTATCGAACTCATTCGTAATGCTTTGAAATGTTGTTAGTGTGGCTTAAATAAAATGATACGTTGCATTTTGAGTATCTGCAGCTGCGATGTAGCTTCAAATTGCCGGACTTAATGTATCAGCTACTTCTAGACAAAAGAGCAACAACCATCATCCCAGTACAAAACTTTCCTGCTTTCAGAAGTGTGTATATCTTAAAGCCCTAAAAGTAATTAAATTCTCTTCCTAGTAATCTTAAGGAGAAAGGTGATAATTTCAATGGTTTTAAGTTGTTGCTAACGAGTACCTATGCTCTAAATCATTTTATTCTGTGCAAGAGTATTTGGATGACAAACTTCCTATTTATACTTGTGTAGCTTTGTAAGTAACTTTTAGCTGCTTTAGTGACAAATCATCGTCAATTGCAATTGATGCCTGCTCGAAAGTTACTTAAATGTATGCTATTAAGGAAATGACAGTAGATGCTATGCATTGCTAATTATATAAAAATAATGGGACGTGGCAGGAACAGCCCTGTGAAAGTTTAAAGCAAAGTTAAATTTGTGTTCCTTAATAAACTTGTTAGTCTTATAACTGCAGGGATTATTTGATTTTGTTTGAGAATTATCCCTGCTTTTTTCCCTCATATTGCCTGTATATACTGTGTTTTATGTTCAGATATTTAAATCTAATGTTTAAGTACATATGCACTATACTGTACATTTCCATCGACATGTTCAATGTTAACAGGCATTTATGGCTACTTGTGAACTCGCTGAACGCAACCTAATCCATCTCATTACATTTCATCTCTTAATGTTACTATGAATAGACGAAATTATGTTTGATACTGAATTATAAGATTATAAAGGTTATAAAGGAGTGATAAGGAGATAGCTGAATAATTGCAATACTTAATTTCCATAAATTAAAATTAAGGCAAAGTGTAAGAAACAGAAGTTAAAACCTCCCCAAGAAATAAGAAATCATTGGACCGTACTCTGTTAGGCGAACACCGAAGCATTTCAGAGACTTATGGCAACATGTCATTACGGAGGCAGTTATGTTACACATAATTTATTGGATTCGTGAGAAATTAGCAGATATAGTACCTCAATCGATGCAATTTCTAGTGCTGAGGTTTCTTGTTCTTCTTGTTCTTCTCCTCCTTTCAGGTATTACGCCTTTCGGCCTGTTACTGTCCCATTCCCATCGCTTCCTTGGTCTTCCTACGTTGCTTGTCCCCAGAGGTCGATAATTATAATTTTATGGCGTCTTTGGGATACGAGCTTCCTCCATTCGCTGCAGATGTTTTCTCCAATTTTGTCTATACTGTAAATTGTTTTGTTTGTTACATATATATTTAAATCTTCCCTTATTAGAACATTTCACTCATGACCTTCGAACATCTGATATACTGTGGTGCACTCCAGAGATTATGGAATGGAACAAATGGTCAACTCTACTATAAAGCCAGAAGACTGGTGGCAAATGGTCCACAAGTCTAGAGTACTAGATTAAACAAATGAACATTTGGAATCTTATCGCTTCTGATACATCCTCTATTGCTCACATTTAAACAAATGAACATTTGGAATCTTATCGCTTCTGATACATCCTCTATTGCTCACATTTAAACAAATGAACATTTGGAATCTTATCGCTTCTGATACATCCTCTATTGCTCACATTTATGTTGCCTGAACGCGTTTTCCATCCTTTTTCCTGTGGATCCATGTTTCAGGTGTCTTTCCGTGTAATTCTCATATTTCTTCTTATTGTTCCGCACATCATTTGATATCTTCTTAATTTTACATTTAAATCTTGATCATAGTTATAACTAACATCACATCACAAGTAGTTAAAGTTGTATTATCTGTTGTATTATCTTATTATTTATTACAAGTTTATATTTAACAGAATTATTCCTTATAAAGGCCATATTTCTTTTTCCATTGAAATGCTTAATTTATATTGCTGACCCATTTTATGCAATTTATACAATAATCTTTGTAGTGCATCTTAGTAACGTTTTTCTGTTAATGCTTATTCCTTCTATGTTATTGCTCTTCCATTCTCTGACGCCGTCGTCCATATAAAAATTAAAAAGAACAGATGATAAACAACAACCTGATATAAGTCCTTGATTAGTTAAAATTAATTTGTCTGTAGTGTCCTTTAAAGTAATCTTTGTGCTGTTGTACAAGCTCTTAATAGATTCTATCAAATGTTTCATATATACTCTTGTATATATTATATGCCATTGTGAATTACTCGGTCAAAGGCGTTTTCAAAATCTATGAATATCATATAAGTTTTGGAGAACTTATACTTCTGTCAAATTGACAGTTATTCAGTTTTGTATATGTTAACCGTGCAAAGCGAACAGAATTTGAAAGGTTTAAAAGATTTGACTATCGCTCAGAGCCTACCATATTCCCATATTCCCCTTGCACCTACAAGGAAATGAGCAGTAAGATAATTCCTGAAAATGTTTATCTCGACTAATACGAAGAAGATATAGGAATAACGGTTTGTAAGAATGGTTAGTACAAGAGTGGAGAAAGTCATGTGAGTGCAACACATCAGATTTTTCTAAACGTGAGATTGCTTCATCCATTAGCCAAGTGTTTGAGATAACTCCCTTCACTAACATGAATTTAAGGTGAAGAATGCATAATTTTAACGCTTTTATTAGTCCCATATTTATTCCTTTTGACCCCGGTGATTTTCTACTCTTTGTTTTCTTTTACCAATTCTTCTAATGTAATCATATGTACTGTTTTATTAGGTGCATAAGTTGATGTATTTTATGGTATTTCGCTCTCATGCCAAAGCTTTTCATAATGTTCTATCCATGCCTGATCGGATATCACATTTATATTGACAACATTCCTTTTTTATTTAAGTATGTCCATATTTTAAAACCAAATCCTGTCTGCCATAAACATCATGTTCTATATTTCCTGTAAAAGCTTCCACACTATCTCTATGTGCCTTTCTCGTTAATGCCTTTGCTTTATTTCTTACTTCCTTATACATCTCTTTTATATGTGGAGTTGGTGTTTGGAAGTGTAGCTTACATAATCGTTGCTTTTCTTTAACCGCATCTTCAATATGTTTGTACCAAATTCGTTTTCCCCTTTTGCTAAAGATTTTGGTTGTTTCCCTAAAGCTTTCAGTGCTGCTTTTCTAATACATTCCTTTATTATTTCCCATTCTTTATTCACATCTTCTTCCGTACTAGTACTCCCTAAATATTGATTTAATATTTGTTGGTACAAATTTCTTATTGATGTTTGTTACAATATCGGTACTTTATATCTTTCTTCAATTTCTTTATCTCTTTTTTCTTGTTTCGTGTGTTTATTTTGTTTCCAATCTTGCTATTACTGAAACAACAGACAGCGCCAAAAATGGTGAGTATATAAATAATTTTCTGTATATACCCATGTGTCCATAATACATGGAGCTGCCTTCTGATTACAGGTCATGTAATCTATCACTGATCTACAGCCTGTACTACTCCAAGTATACTATTTACGCAAGTCCTTTTTTTAATGTGTATTTGTAATTTTTAGTTTATTATAGACACAAAATTGAATTAGGTGGTATCCACATTTTTTTCTGATTCCCCATGTATTTGTACTAGTGCTAAGAGTTAGAAATAGTATTCTACATCCTCAAATAGTTGGTATCACGCTTCAAGTAACTGATTAGCCTCCATTAACATAACCAGCAAATTTATGAGGTGTTTTTCTAATCTCATCACACCCACGCACACCATATGATGATCATATTATTCGCTACTGTGGCAACGGTAGCACATTCACCGGAGACCGAGATATTGGAGACGGCATCAAAGGTACGTCATTGTGCGACAGTGAACGAGATTGCTGAAGAAAGGGTGAAAACGAGTTGTAGTACCTATAAGATAGACGGCAGTTATTAACACGGAGAGCATACAGAATGTTTACTTGTGGTTTACTTTTACAGAACAGCATTTCCTTTCTTTTTTCACAGTCTGTCCAATTTCTTAGCAGTATTTGACAATATTAAGTTAGGAGCGCCTACGAGGTGCTGAGTTTGACTTTTCAGCATTGTAGATGGAGCTTAAGTACAGAAAGCAAATTTAGTAAAATGCAAGGTTATCATGATAGTTTAACGAGGCCTTCATAGCTTCCCCTTCTTTCCCTCTTTTTACCCCTCTCAAATGACCGCAGTATTCATGCTACCGGCTGGACATCCTTGTAACCAATGACACATCCAAATTAAAGAGAAGTGTACATTACTTCTGATGGTTTACTTAACAACTTTGCTTGTTTCACACCATGTCGTACACATCAGAAACCACAAGGGGTTAGATTATTTGTCTTTAGCAAGCTAGTAACACAGTACTGTCAATTTAAGAAGCTTTGAAAATTCACAGAAATGTAATTAAATTTTAATGCCACCCAAGAAAGAAGGATTATTGTATAGGCATTAGAAGAAAACCCTCCATTCCAAAGTAGGAACTGTAATATAATATAACGTAATAGACAAACATACTTCGATAAGGATTTTAATTATAGATAGTATAAATTCAGCTTACCGTAAAGCTTTACACGTTTTGGGATTCTAAGGTTAAAGTTGACCACCTCCGTACCGCAGTTGGTAGCACGCTTGCCTCTGGCGCGGATGACCCGGGTTCGATCCCCGGTACCAGCATGGAGATTTTATCCCCTCTGGGAGATCTGGAACGGGGCGCACTCAGCCTCGTTAGGTCTCGGGGGGACCAACTGAGGAGCTACTAGATAGAGAAGTAGCAGCCCCAGGTCGAGAAGACCACATAACTGGCCGGGAGGGCTCGGGGCGCTGACCACGTCCCACCCTCCAGTACTTCACCTCACCAATGATGCCTGTTGTGGGCAGAGGTGGGGAACGCAGCGGCTGGGCAGTAGGCCTTAGCCCTTCATGGGCTGTCGCACCGGGGTTTAGTTTAGTTAATGTTAAAATTGCAGTTTTTCTTATTAGATAGAATCGCTTAACTCAACAAATTCTGCTTACTTCAAGCAACATTTGCAGCACTTTTCATTATACTCATTAAGAATTTACAGAGAAATAAAAAAATTAAGACTTGACCTTTCTACTACCTTTCCTTGTCCTCATTACAGCGCCACGTCTCCAGCCCGTATTGCTAATGTCAATAGTTAATTGGTCTGTAGTTATGCCTCACTCTTTACGAGTCTCCTTAGGACGATAACAAACTGAGAGATGCTCTCAAACAGTGCATTCACCAGTGGTTGTCTTAACAACTTTAAAGAAGGTGAGCGCATATGAACGGAATATTAGGTTTTGTAATACCTGCTGAACTCTGAAGTTACAATTTAAACTGAAATTGGATATTAATCGATGTTTATAACAGGACCCTAAGTGGAACAATTTGCTTTTAACAATCTGTTATGCACGAGACGGATACAAGAAATTAGTTTCCCATTCACCACCTCACTTGTTTATGTAAATTTGCGTACTGGCTCCATTTGTATTCTCATGCCTCTGTTATCATTTGTAATCACTTTACAATTTAACTACCCCAGTAGACTGTGGCTAATATCCGCTGTTGAAATTTTCAATCAGAAATCGCGTTACTTGTTTTAATGACACGGTTTAACCAATTTTCCGGTTCAGTAAGCAACATTCTGCGAATTGTAAGCTTGCTCTCTCATTAGCTCTCTCGTGGACTGTGTTTTGCTTTCCATCGGTCCTTGACGATGGGAAATGAGGGTTTGAATGGATCTGCAAAACACTCGATACTACGCGGGAATACTGTAAAATGGGTCAGGGAGAAGCGATGAAAAGGGTTGAAATCTGGCGCTGGCGGATCTAATTCCTCTGTGATAGTGAAACCTATGTGTGGCACACTGCTTCACTTTCATTCGCTTTTGCTTTCTTTTCTTCTTCCTGCCCCTTTGAAACAACGCGCCAGGGGACGGCTATTAATGAAAGTAATATTGTTTGCTCTCTAGTTGTATTAGTTTGTACAGAACAACAACAGTTGTGGAACATAGTGAAGTAATATGGAAACGCTACTTAATGCAACATGGCGAAAAGTAGAACAAATTGCAACTGGATGTAAAAGAAGCGCTACACAGAGAAGTAAAAGCACCACATACTCTCGATAAGGATTACTTCATTTAAACGTTCATGCAGACTTCTAGAGTCTAAGGAGGATCGGAAAAAGCTTGATTAAAGAAGAACCCCACCCTTTAGCCTGAAATCAACACGGGGAAATACCGTAGAAAACGTTATCTGGTAAAGTTTCCCTAGCCTAAATTGAAACTTGGGCCTTCAAGATTGGTAACCAGAATTCTACAGACGTAACTGCCTGAGCCATCCCGCCACGTATAGTTAGTTGCTGTAATTCTCAACTACGCCGTCACATTGTGAATTGGATATTGTAAGCAAAAGCAATTTTTCACGGTCCGTTACATAAATAACCTGTTATATGCGGCTTATAAATTTTTTTACACTTTTTTTTTTTTCCCCTCTATATCTTTTACGTCGCTTTCACTCAGCTATAACGTGAGGGATCTGTGAGGAGATATGTATGTGTGGCGGACATTTAGCCACCATACCGTCCTGCTCCATCATGCAGAAAATATAAACATATCCAACGTAATGAATCTGAAGTGAATGGATATGTGTAGATTCTGAAGGTCCAGCTTCTGTAATTTTTTCAATTCTCTCTTTTAATTCTTACTTTCTCTACTGGCAAGTATGGGAAGTATTGTATTCCAGCCAAAAACTTGGTGTCGAGATTTCACCGGAAATATATGTTTAGAGACCCACTGGATCAAAAAAAAAAAAAAGCATTTTTAGAAAGAGGTCAGTGTGTGCATTTGTGTCTGTCTGTGGAGAGCAAAAACGAAAAGTCGGTTAAAAAGCAAAGTTGGTAATTAAGTTTAATGTTCTTCAAGGATGCGACACGAAGATTTTGAAGAAAATAGCCCCATCCTAAACTATCCTTTACATGGAAAATTTTTCTAAATGGCTCTAACGATTTTGATTAAAATATCATGTGTAAGATGTTTGTATGATAAATGAAATGTACATTTTGAACTTTCTGGCTATAGCGTATGTAGTCGTATTTACTCTGGATGACTTTTGAATAACTTGTAAACCGTAAGAGATAGACAAAATCTTACCCTACAAAAAATTTAGATCTTGCTAAAACACACAATTTATGTCTAAATAAATGTTTTTGCAGAGTGAACCATTTCGGAGATACTCCTTGTTATTTGTGTCAGTTTCCGAAAACAAAATATTCGTGAAGTTGAACATCATTGTTCATTTTGTATATGTTAAGCGTGCAAAGAGACCGGGATATCAAAGCTTTAAAATATTTGACTATCGCTCAAAGCTTAGTGTATTCTGATATTCAGATATTCTGATATTACACCTACAAGGAAATAAACAATAAGATAATTTGTACAAACGTTTATCTCGACTAACACGAAGAAGATACAGGAATAAGGGTTTGTAAGAATGGTTAGTACAAGAGTAGAGAAAGTCATGTGAGTGCAACACATCAGATTTTTCGTGTTTTCAACTCTTGCTTTCATTGGCAGTTTGAACATTTGATGGCCGTGCTGTACTTCTGACGTCATTCACACCCTGCACCCAGCTAATCTGTATCGCAGCGCACATCCCTCCGGCCTTCAGTCATCACCTTGTCGGAGTCCTCTGAAGAATTTATGACGCGTTCCATGTATTATTGCTTTAGAATGTGTAAAAACTTGTGATTGCTTCCATAATCAGAGTCTAAAATTTCCATCTAAGTTAATTGGATTTCTAAAGGAACAGTATGAACTAACAGGTGATGTAATGTTGGTAGTAACAGTTTACGAGAGATATTTAATTACAATGGGAAAATGCCAAAGAATGTTCTAAATCCTCCATAGCATCGTTAATATGACTTATGAAACGCACCCTTTAAGTATTTAAGATATTGCTCTGAATACTGGTCATGAAGCCACTTGCTGGACAGTCCTGTAAAGGGATTAAGTATCTGTATCGTATTCCTTAAAGCAGAAGGCGTAAAAGGGATGTTTAAATTCTTTCCGTTTTATCTGAACGACTTTTTACTTTTATCAGAGACAAAAGAGGGAGCTTGTGGGGGAGGAACATGTACCAAACTCAATCGTGTATTTCATTAAAACTAAATAGCTGAAATAGTACACGCGTCTGAAAAGGATGAAAGGGAGAGGATTCTCGAGAAAGGCACTCGAGCGGATTTCCAAGAAGCGGGGCGGGGGGAACCTCAGATCACTTGGATGCTAGAAATAACGAGATAGAATTGAAAGAAAGGGACCGGAAAGGCAGAAGTAATGCGAATGAAGTCATGAAAAGAACGCGTGGGTATGTCTGCGAATTATAAACTTCTTTATTATAACACAATAAATATAAGTTCAAATGCAAGTTTAATTCAAGTTGCTGTACAGAAATGTCTACGAGTATATTTACACCTACATTAAGTCTATAAACCATGAGCATTTTGCTAATTTTCTATTTTGGATTAAAAATGATCTTAACCTATGTAACGGACAACAACAGTCCCCAAAATAATTTAATTTTTTGTTTTTGTATATATATTATACTATATGGAAGGGATTACATGTAACAAATATGTCCACTACAGTTATCGTCAGTAAAGAGCCGTTTCATCGAGAAAAAAAAATAATTGGTGTCAAATATTTGGAGCCATCTTCTTGACTTATGGATATAAATGGTTCATTAATTCAATAATTGTTGCGCAGACGCTGTGTGAGCAACGCTGTAATGCTTTTTTACTTTCATTCGAATGAATTGAGCACAATTTAATGTTAAAATGTCATGCAAAGTTTCAGTCCTAAGAGAAATATGGCAACGCATGTTCTCAACTTGTTCTCATGGCGGACACGCTCCCACCAGGGGGTATCGCCTGGTGTCACTAAAACTGAGGGAAAGGGAAGGGCAGGTGACAAATTTACGGACCAGATATAAGCTTTGGTGGGTGAGGTGGCAGCTTTAGCAACTGGCTTACAAAAATGTTTTGTTGAGCATTAAAAGCTATTACTATTGTTTTAGCTCGTAATGGATACTAATAATGTGTATTAGTGGGAAAATGCATATCCCTTATGTCAGCATTGTTTCAACCATAAAATACGAGGTTTCGATTGCTTCATGTTTCTGCTTCATTGACTATGGGAAACTGAATCTTCATTATTACTTTTTCAGACATAACATTTCGAAGAGTAAGGATTTGCAACAGGAAATGGCGCGCTCAGTGGTGCCATAAACGCACTGTGTGAGTGTTCTGTTTACATCTTGAAGTCAGTACTGGCCTCAAAACACACCCTGTTCGAGTGTAACACAGGCCGCTGGCGTGTGGAACGACTATAATATGTCTCAACCTAGTTCCATCCTGTTGTAAACATCTGGGCGGGAAGAAAGACAGAGACAGAGATATTGAGACAGAAAACGGTTAAGCTGTTGATTGGTTTGGCGAAGATAATGGGCGTTATCTTTTATTTGCGTTCGTACGATAAACCCCTCCTTTAAGTACAGTATTGTACGTAAGTAGTTTTCCGATCACTACTCTGCGCGAGCTCATTTCGGACACAGAAAAGTATGCAAATGTTTCGATGCTTATAAAGGTAAACAACCCCACATTTTATCTTTCTGCTTCACGTATCACATAGATGTGTTCTCGGCTCGTGACTTCTGAAGGGAATATATACATAATAGTATACTATATACAGATTAGACAGAAGACAGGTGAAATTATACACACTATTAACGTATTATGTTAAATTAAGCTGCATTTTACTTAACAATTACTAAAGGACACCGCTATTATATAATATTTTTGCATTCCTACACCAGGCAACTCTCTCGCAACGAGGTCTGTATCGAGTTGAATGCTGATTAAGATGTTTTTGTTTATAGTGTGGAGTTGCTTCCGATATTTAACACTATTTCCTGTGCATCTCGCGGACCTCACAAGGCCAAGACACTAATGTATTTGCAATTTAAAATCAGTAAGCTTCTCATCATGGAGCAGACTGGTGCTTCAGCCGAAATGAAACACAATCGAGGCAAACCTTTAAAAAGTGGTGAGAGGCGCAAACCTTTAAAAAGTGACGAGTGGCGAATGATCGCGCATTGTTTCGCATTACTTAAAGAAAGAAACCCGGAATCGTCTATAAAAACATTGAGAAAGAAAGTGGTGATCTCCTTGGTGTTTCCGCAAGTAGTGTACATAGTGTTAGAATGGAACAGTAAGCATCCGGAACTCTAAGAACACCGGAAAAATCACGTAAATGTAAACAGCGCGTGGAGAAATACGACTATTTTACGAAAAGTGCTATATGCAGTAAAGTTCATGGTTATTTTTTCAGAAATGAACCGCCGACTCTTAACAAAATTTTGCATGCGGTAAATTCTGACACGGACTTGCCGAATTTTTCACGAAGTACTCTCCACCGTTTGCTGATAGATATTGGATTGAAGTTTCAAAAGCGAGGCAGAAATCAGTTATAGTGGACAGAGAGGAAGGTAACCATTATGTTACTGCATGATTCTATTAATATTCCAACTCATAGATTTAATAAATTAATGTGTAACCCAATTCTATTTGTCTAGAAGTTAGCGCTGCTATATATACTGCTAGTGTTGCAAAACGTTTGTGCGTGCCTGTACGTCTAACACGTGGCGAGTTGAGTCAGCTCCGCCTTGTTGTTTACAGCAGGACTGAACTAGGCTGAGACATGGTTTAATTCCTTGAACTGTGCTGGTCTTTTGTTTACATCTTGAAGTCAGTGCTGGCCTCGAAGCACACGCTGTTCGGTTGTAACATACAAGATTTCACGTTTGAAACCTTCAATATTTTTTTTTTCCTCTCTTTTTATGCTTATCTCCAGGTTCTCTATGTGTAACAGGTTGTTTTCCTGAAGTATTATCTCTGCAAACATCACATCATCTATGTGCCGTTGAACAATTTCCAGTAGCATCCCATGGAGTCTTTTCTTTTGGGAAAGGTTGGGGAGGGGGGAGTTGGTCAATGGAGGGGGGATCCTGCTGCTTGGTTAACTCCTGTCCCAGTGTATCACGATCATGCTGTTATAACTTGTTACAAATACTGTCCAGATTCATGTTTGGACAGTCTCTAGTTGTTCACTGTACAGCCGAGTGTTCCCGTAGATGCGTGTCTTATTGATAAGGGGCGTATAAAGGTGAGGTTGCCTTACCTTGTACTATAGACTGTTTATATTGAAAGAGAGAGGGTGAGTCCAGGTGTAAGCAATGGGCGTCTGAATGTCCATACAGGTTGCATCAAAATAATGCGTGTATTATGGACTTAATGTTTTTATTTCCGTACCTTTTACATATACGTAAAGTGACACCTCGGGCTGTCCTCAGCCTCATAGCCTGTTCATTGCAGTGGACAATACAGTGCACGCGGAGGTTGTCGAACGTGAACATCTTCCGCCGCTCACAAACAAAAGCTATATCACGAGAAACTCCTTTTGGTATCGCAAGAGGTGCATATCACTATCTGGCATATTTCTTACACCTTTTGATCTGGAGGGCACAGTTACTTTTTGCAGCAAGACATCTCATACACCACACATTATTCAAAAAATTGTCTTTTTTCAAACACATTATGGAACTTACCGTTCACGTTTTCCCTAATTTCTCCGGCTTTGATTTCCTTAAATTTTACATGTAGTTCTTCCGCTATACTCATAGCCTTTGGCATATATAACTCAGATAATACTAAGGAGTTTATAACTTTTGATATGAAATTAAACTACTCAAAAGATCTGCTAAAATTAGGGATTTTGCAATTTGACTTGCATATGACTCTTTGGAATCTAAAGCATTTTCACTTTCATGGTATATTTAGTTATACGAGTATTTGTTCACCCATAGTCTCTGCCCATAGGACAGTCCCAAGAGAGTATGTTCTCTGCACCAATAACTTGAAATTATGGACTAGGGCACTATAAGCCTCCCTCTATTTATTGAGTATGTTTTCGCTACCTAGAAACGAGGCACCCACAAAGTTTGTACAACTGATTATGCATTGCATTCAGTGAGCTCATAATCTCTACCTCAAGAGATCTGTCCATATTACTTCTCGATTGGAGAGCTTATTTCACTTTACTTAGGTAATGGAATAAGACTTCCTTACCATTACGAGCTTATTCCGCTATCGTGACTCTCCGAAAACAATACTTCCTTTACCTACGTCATTACAGAATATTACTATTGTTCTTGTTCTTGTTATTATTATTATTATTATTATTATTATTATTATTATTATTATTATTATTATTATTATTATTATTATTATTATTATTATTATTATTATTATTATTATTATTATTATTATTATTATTATTATTATTATTATTATTATTATTATTATTATTATTATTATTATTATTATTATTATTATTATTATTATTATTATTATTACTACTACTACTACTACTACTTCTACTACTGCTGCTACTACTACTACTCCCGTTGCTGCTAAACACACTTTATGTATTACTTAGGAGTTTAGCGTGGCTCAGGTATTGCGCTTGACGCACTGTTGCACTCAGAAGAAAGCACAATTGATCCGTTGAATCGAATCTAAACTGACCTTCTGAATTACTCCTTACGTTTGAACTGCACTCAGTAGTGTGCACTGAACTCAGCTCAGCTCACCAACTATAAACGATCTACTGATAAAACTGTCTACTGTAATAAATTCCATTATTCGCCGGAACCTACTCGAAACTGCCAAAATGAATATTCGGGAGTGGAAAAAACGTATACAAAGGGTATTGTCCTGCATGTGCTACTATTCAGCAGATGAACGGGCACTAACCGCACCTAGGCCCATATAGTGGAATGGTTATGTCCTAACTTCAGCGGCCGGTAAGTAGCTTCACGCTAGGATGCATAATTATTATGACGAGATAAACCGAGATTAATTACTTAGACATACAAATACATAAAAATAATACTCTTTTACCGCCAATAACTTTATGTTTCATTTCCGCGTCTGCTTATGCAGAAACATTTGACATAAACATTATGGCTGTTGTGTATTCGAGCTTTTCAGCTAAATTCATCCACCCACCTACAAGATTAAGTCGCTCATTGGGTTACCTTGAGGCTGCCTAAGTTTATAGTGTGTGAGGTTTAAGTTGAAACATGACCTTGGGCTGCTACCTGCCCATTCTAGGAGGTACGGGTTGGCTAATGACGCTACAACTGCTGAGAAACACTGCCAAGAGTCACCCTTCACTGCCTAGTCCCTCAAAATCAGTTATACTTTTGAAATATGGAAGAGTTTCTATAGAACGGTGGTAAAATTCTAATATGTTTAGCCGTCCTTGCTTCGCTTGTTGTCGTACTGATACAAGCGGGTGTTGGGAAATACCTTTGCAACCTTTGCAATCCAGAGACAGTAAACAGTAAATTTCAATAGTAAGGGATCTGAGATTAGGCAGTTGAGGATTACTGTGGAATATAGTTCTATCTCTTTCTACTTTCCATATTTCAACTTAAACCTCACACACTATACCTGCTAACGCAAAGCAGAGTTGAATTACTAATTTAGACAGGCTATTTCTGACCTCGCCTTCATTTCAAGAGAGTCTACGAAAGAGAAGTGAACACTATTATGATCTAGGGCAATGGGACACCTTTACTGCCCCCGAATGTATAAAACTGTTAGGATATGCCGAATACCCATGCTTTTAATTACTTGTGTTATCTTTGAATTGGCTCGCCGATTGTTTCCTTTCCCTATGAATATTTTGTTTCCAGCGAGCTAGATTAAATTGGTGCAGCAAGTGTCTCTTTGCACGGCGTGTAATGGAAAAACGTTTGGGTTAACAGTTAAACTGTGATGATTATTTCAATGTATATTCTAAATCAGTTTGTGCCTTACTGAAGTCATCTTTACCTACGTGTAACCTGCTGCATGTTTGTTCCTATGAACTTTGCAACTTCACGGTTCTTGTCTAGCTCCCGCATGTTGAATATCTGTTAAAAGTGATCTGAATCAATCCGCTTCAGTAACCAACAATTATTTCTGTGCCCTTAATAATGTTTCTATTTCCACGTCATTTGGCATCTAATTTTGTTGGCCAAGCCAACTCTTACATCGCCTCGAAAATCGCTAAAAAATTAACGTGAACACAGTCAATACTGGGCTTCAGAAAAGCCTGTACTACTGCTCAAAATGCTGAGATGAAAATTAAGTGTGTATCCGATAAGACTTACAAAATAAAAGGATCTATTTGGTTTAATGAAATACGGAGTCTGTTTCTGAAGTAAGAGGTAAGGCCGGCGGCTCTCGGTTTGCTGGCGCAGTACATAGATATTTTTTTAAAAAAAATCATATATCCTCCAGTGGGTTTGACCACACGATCCAGAATACAGAAACAGAAGTATAACAAAAATAATTTTAAAATAGCAACAAAAAAGTTACCAATTAATCCAAAAACTAATAATAAAAATTAATAATAATAATAATAATAATAATAATAATAATAATAATAATAATAATAATAATAATAATAATAATAATAATAATAATAATAATAATAATAATAATAATAATAATAATAATAATAATAATAATAATAATAATAATAATAATAATAATAATAATAATAATAATAATAATAATAATAATAATAATAATAATAATAATAATAATAATAATAATAATAATAATAATAATAATAATAATAATAATAATAAACAATATAATATTGACAATGTTTGACATTTAAAATGTAGAGTATCAATGATTATTTAACATTGTCAGAGAATCCTTTAAAATTTTAACAGAAATGTTCTCAACCTCTTTGTTGGGCATACCAAGACCCTATAGTACTTCATGGTACCGAATAGGAAAACAAAATAAACAAGACATAATAGGATTTGGACAAAAAACTACGTGTTTAGAGCTCATATATGGGAAAGTGTACGGTTACCTTTAACGTTTTCTTACAACGCATTAAACAGAATACTACAAAAATGAAACAATTGTACTTCAGCATTTGATAGAACTTGCTACTTTAATGTATTCTCGTTTGTGTTTCGTGATCATTAAATCTTATAATCCTTGGTTTAATGGCAAACGGCAATATCTTTTGAGGTTTAATTTCATTTAAAAGGAAATATTACCCAGAACAAAGAGAGAAATTATGAAACAAAATTTCAAGAGGGACAGGTTATCTAAAGCTCAGAAAGGATATAGTTTTGATCTTCAAGGGAAAAAGTCATAAGCTTGAGACAACCGGAATTCAAATTTTTGACGACTGCATGAGGATCCGAAAACTTTCAGCTTCTACCTAAAGTTTAAGCACACCCATTGTTATTTTGTAATGTTCTCCTCCAAATGCAAATAACATACATTATTCTAAATTTATAGCATATTGCTTCAAACATGCATTGTAGATGATTTTATACTTTATTGGGCCTCTTTTCCCTTACACAGTAAGCTTACTCCTTACAATATTCTTACTCTTGCACGACAATGTTATTCCAAGATTCGGATAATTTCTCTCGAAGGTCTTGGCGGTTTTTGGCCTGAGGCAGCTACTCCTCTACCTTCCGATCTCATATAGGTATAACTGCCATAGTTCTATCCTCCCAGGGTGATGCAACTCTTGGCTTACCACTTCTCTCCAGGTCTGAAAATTTGCCGCTTTTCCCATATTTTTTATTGTCTGTGCCACACATGCTTTTGTTATTCCCAGTGGAATTTCAATATCTCTGTATTTATGGACACCATTTGCTAGCCATTTAATAGCCTTCTTCACGTTTTTTAACCATTTTAGTCAACAATCTGTTTTCGCATCATGGCATACTAACAATGTCAACATAGCAGTATTCAGTGGTACGATTTGCAGCATAAATAATACACTACAAGCGGACACGACACCGACTTCGCTGACTCATTCGTCATCGGATTGAATCCATTGACAAACAGTGCCAATTTAAAGTATTTTGCTCCTATTTGTTTTAAGTTTATAAATATGTCAATTGTTGATAAACAGTATATGATAGCAATACCATATCTATAAATATTCCTCACGTAAGTGTCTTTCCCTTCGGAGAAGAATAAAATTGGCATTCCATACGTCTACAGAAATGTTTCAAAATGACAAATTTTTTCAGTTTTTCTCAAACTAAATAAAATCATAACTCTTTGAAAAATATTGAAATCTACATAATTATTTTTTCAAAATGTACTCTTTAATAAGAAATTTTTACGAAACATGAGGCTACATGAACAGAGTGTATTCGGTGAAATATGCACGTGTCCTTAAACTTTTGGTAGGAGCTGTACTTCTACTTACTGCAATAATTAATAATGTTTCAAACCGTAACCAGAATGTACCTACCTAATGCTCATTTCTTAGTTAATTTCCGCAGGTACGGGAGTGCATTTGGGCAAATTTATAAAATGGGGGCTGCAGATAAAATTTGAAGCACTAGACTACTTTTGCACCTTCAGAACACCGTTTTTTGTTGCACAACTGCCATCATCCCTTGCGGTTCCGATATAGATTTTTACCCGAAAGCACCACTTTAACCTCCATTAATTCTCAATTGTCGTCTGAAACATCGGAATTTCGATCCCGCGTAACTACCTCACAGCCATACCAACCTCCACACAAGCTTCGCTTCCAGGGCTGACACTACACGACTCGAACCCAAGCAAGCGTCTTCTTTTGTTCTTCCCCTAAACGTATGAATAAAGCTATTTTGTTCGTTAAAACAGCGCCAATAATTAGCTTTCTGAGGCGAAACCAAAATTAGGTCCTAGATGAGTAAATGACGTAACTAGCCATTCTCAAGATTGCATCGTTATACCTCCTATGGTTTTGATTTTGAGACACTGAAGACGTATATTTTCATATAATGTTACAGGTTACAAAAATAATAATGTTTATGTATAAATTTATGAATTCTATCTAAGTATTATTCAATCTGACACATTTAAATCAAGTTTTTATTGTACTGTCCCATTTAAGTATCTCAATGTACAATTTAATGGCTACCCTGATTCCCTGCATATAATTTCAAATTAACTGCTCATCTACAGGTACTATCTTTCACAAAATTAAATACCCAACTTCAGTGAGACCTGTGTGAAGGGTCACCTAATTCTCTGGCGTACTTGTATAGTTGGAGAGAGAATTACATAAGTCACATGCTTCCCTTATTGTTCCGAGGACGTAACAGCCATGTCACCCCTCAACTCACCTCGCAGATTTCAAAAGCAATATTTCAGCAATCCTTCTACATTAACAGGCAAGCATTGTATATTCAACTTCACTGCACATGCAGAAAATATGTTCTTATGGTGTTTCTATTAAGTTTGGACTAAAATTAAAAATCTGATGTGTTGCACTCACATGACTTTCCACTCTTGTACTAACCATTCTTACAAACTGTTATTCGTATATCTTCTTCCTGTTAGTTGAGGTACACATTTGCAGAAATCATCTTACTCCTTATTTCCTGTAGGTGCAAGCGGAAAATGAGAATACAGTAGGCTTTGAGCGATAGTCAAATCTTTTAAAGCTTTCCAATTCCGTTCTCTTTGTACGGCTAACATAGAAAATGAACAGCGATATTGCATTTTGACGAAGGTTTAAGTTTTCCTAAACTGACAAAAATAACAAGGAATATTTCCGAAATGATTTACTCTTAAAAAAAAATTGAGCATAAATTGTGTTTTAGCGAAATCTCCATTTTTTGTATAGTAAGATTTGGTCTATCTCTTGCAGTTTACGAGTTCTTGAAGGCATTTAGAGTAAACAGGACTACATAGGCTATAGCCAGAAAATTCAAAATATACATTTCATTTGCGATAAAAATATCTTAAACATATCAAAATCGTTAGAACCATTTTCAAGAAAATCAAAATTTTCGAAAAAATGTTCCCTGTAAAAGATAGTTTAGGGTGAAAGAATTTTCTTCAAATCTTTGTGTCGCATCCTTGAAAGACATTAAACTTAAATACCAACTTTGGTTTTGAACCAACTTTTCGTTTTTGAGTTGTGCTGTCCACAGACACACAGACACACGCGCGAACGCTACCTTTCTCTAAAAATACTTTTTTTATTATTCAGGGGGCGTCAAAGCATACATTTCCGGTGAAATCTCGACATCGAATTTTTGGATGGAATACAACAGTTCCTATACTTACTATTAGAGAAGTATTATTAGACGTGAGTTTAATCACTTAGGTCAACTTCGCGCGTTTGCTATAGTGAAACTGGCTACGGTGTGTTTGTTCAAATCAATAGTTTGGGCTGACATTGCTTCGAATCCCATTTAACATCCTTTCTTATATTTCCCGTTTTTCTTTCTTAACAGGAACATAATTATTTATATAACGCGTGCGAAACATAAAATTATAGAAACGAATGGAATCTATTTCTGATAAAGCTGCTCCTTAAGGTATTTTTATTTCGCATAGCGTTCTAACCTCTCGTCTTATGAATGCTGCAATACGATTGCAATTTTACAATGAATGCTTCATAAGATTTGAATTACAATTGCTCAAAATAGGCAACATGCCTACCTCAATTATCAGTCATTCCTCCCAAAATTAATATTTCGCCGTAATGGTTCACATTCAAAAGAATCTATAAATTTCGTAGACCATTACAATATTAAAATATATAAGCGTGTAAAAGTGAGTGAGTGTGAGTGTATTGGGTTTAAGGGCCCGTCGACAAGCGTGTAAAAGTGAAAATACGATAGTGTAAATTACAAGATTTGGATGCCAGTGAATAATGTAATTCGTGATACATTAGACAGAACAGAGTGCAGTTGTGGATTACTTGAGATTCGCACCCATCAAGGTTGCCATGTCGTTTAATTCCAAGCAGTAAACAACGTTGCCATGTCCACATCAACTCAATTTCTAGCGGTTTGCCTTCATCCGATTCTACATTCCTGATAAAAAGCTCTAGAGAATTAAACACGTTTGTTAATTTTGTATTTCAGAAAATAAACATGCAAAAGGCGAGGATCGAAACCCCGGCAGCTAGCAGGTCCCTCAAGGTATCGCGCGAGTCCAAATTTATTTCCGTTAACGATACGCTTTCAGAGCTTCTAAGTAGCTTATCCATTCATATCCTATGAGCGTATTTATCTTCTGTTGCTGCGCATTTATTCTGAGTCGTGATATCAAATTATCTACTCCAATATTTAGGTCAGCTTGAAAAATCCCACGATGAAGCAACACAATGTCCGGTAGGCCGGTAGTTAGATAAGATTAAAACCCTTGACCCGAAAATTGTGCTTAGATCGTCTTGTTGAGTAATACGGCAGTATTGTGAATTCTCATGCATGTCCTTAGGAGTATCTCACTCTACGCAATTCATTATGTATCCAAATTTATATAACTATTGTTACAAAAATAGTGAGTGCCTGTATTAATGCAACCCTGACATAGGACTGACAGAAATGTGCCCATATTCCCTCCACTATCTCTAGAGTTTCCTCCCAAAAAGGGATGAAGTAGGGCGCGCTATTGGAAAACTAATGAGGTAGGTGTACTCGCTGTCAAAAGGCACCTAGGGATTCCTGTAACAAATGGGGGGAGCGGAGGGGGCTTGGCCCAGTTATCCGAGACTCCAGCACAGCGAATCTGCAAAACTGCACTATCCAGAGGAATGTGACACATGGTCTTTTTATCCGTCTATCAAACAAATGCTTTCAACACACCCGCGTTAAATGATATCCAACTACCTTTGACAGTGGTTTTCAAATTAATGACAAAATTTATGCAAAAGAAAATAATTTTAAAACACTCTAAATGCAGTAAGTAAATACTAGTTGACCAAAATAGATGCCTCAAGTGCCTCATTAAGGCGGTGTAAGACAAATACCCTATTATATATTCACACAAATGGAAGTACTTTCACTCACTTCCCTTATTTATTAATGACTCATACTTGTTGTATACATAAAATCACAACTTATATCTATGCATAAAACTTTACTTGTATCACTTGACAATAGTGAAATAGAATATACAATCAATATCAGCTTGATACCTACATTTATTGTAGGTACTTATAATTGCTATATTCTTTGAACCACATTCTTTGAATAATAAAATTCATATATTGGTATATAGATACAAGACCAAGTGCTGATTAGAAGGTAATTATGATCAAGCCACGTAAGGATTACTTTCCACTGCCATTTTATTGTTATATTTTCACTCAAGCACTTTAATTCCTAAAATTACTGCTTGGCAGTAATGCCACGGGATATACAACCTCAACTCGAAGTTGCAATAATACAATTTTAATTCCATGATCTGAGGCTATAACAAACTATATATTACTCCTAAATGAGTAAATTGCATGAATTACCCACACGCACACAGAAACAAACACAAACATATGAATGTTTCGCAGCTTTTGCTTAAAAATACTGTTGATAATTCTATAGCAACAGTTTTCTTAAATTAGTATTTGGGGCTATTAAGTCGCAAAATGTCTGAGTTTATTATCTAAAACGCAGTAAAACCTACCTAGTACACTAGGTACCTCTGTGTTTCCTTTTATTTCCTTCTTTCTTCCTAATCAAGGTATATTACTCATTATTACCCATTATTCATCGATTTCGCCTGCATTTCGTATCATCCTCTTTATTAGAGTATACATAGCAACGTAATTCAGTAAACACCACTGAAAAAATGAACCTATTATATGAGTACATTAACATCACCAAATAAAAAGATTGATGGATTCTTGTACTTAGAGTAGAGGTTAGCTGCAAAAAATTAGGACACGCCTCATTCACCGTGGGCCGGTACAGTCAAAACGTACATAACATTTAATTACGGTTTATTTAGATTTTTGCGTAAACTACGTCTCGTAAATCTCAAGTAACATGCATAATAGTTTTTGCCATTTAATTAAGATTAAAGCTCCCAGCAAAGGATTAAACTGCCTTAAGAGGCCAAATTAAGCAGGAAAACTCGCGAAGTGGCAATGACATAGAGCCTGGCATACAAGTCGTACTACTGAACTCGGAACGTGCTTTCAGTCAAGTCTCGAAATAGCTGAAGATAAGTATAATTTTATCCTGCACACCAAGTGGTGGGGCATGGATTTGGTATCAGCATTATACAATTGTTTTGCGCTCATCAAAACTTGGTAACCGAATTCACAATAATGTAGTTATAAAGTCCCTCAGTGTTTAGGACATTATAACTGAGACAGTATCCCGCGCGTAATCAGATATTTACAATTTAAATAAATATTTTCATATATTACAATAAGTTTCATATAGTACAAGAATTCATTTCACCAGAATGCAAGTACAGGCAGCGATATACTGACACCGGAAGTAATAAAACTATATAGTATATTCACTGTAGACCTATTTTTGTGCAACAGTCATAAAACATCATACATTGTTAGCAGAGCCAAGAGCCAAAACAGGTCGCTCGGGTTCTCCCGAGCGGGATGTATGCGCACGGTACCTATCCATTTAGTATGGATTTACCCGTGAGGTATGGAAGATGTAGTCATTATACTCAAGCTTTTATGTCAGTGTCAACCAATGGTAATGACTGGTAACTCTCTTGCTACAGACTTGGGATATGAGTGCAAGTTAGAATGTCTACCCATCCTGGTGCACCCATGCCCCTCTCTGCTCACTTAGCAAAGGTCAGCTTGTGTAACCAGCAAGTCAAGCAGTGTCATATAGCGAGAAACCGGATGCATTGAAATGTTTGGTGAAATGAGGAAGCAGCGAAACTAATTAACCCAAGATATCCTTGGGTAAGCGATAGCTTTTGCGCTTCCTGGGAAGATGGTGATTATATTGTCCCAGGGTATTTACCAGCTGGTTAGGGTGTGGCGTAAGTTTGGCATACATTGAGCGGGCTCTTTCACGCACAACATCCACAATGTATGGGATGCCAGAATGAGTGTGGAGGATATGGCAGGAAAATTTACGGTCAGTATCGTAGATCATCCTAAGGGCCCTGCTCTGCACGACTTGCAGTCTGCGGATGGTGGTTGGAGCCACGAGTCCCCAAGCCTCGCATACATACAGGATCAGGGGAGGGATGATCGCACGATATATGCGTAATTTAAGACGTGTAGGCATAGTGGATCTAAGGATGGGATAGAGCGTTCCTAGTGCTCCGTGACAATGGGTAGCTTTAGCTGAGACATGCTTGGTAAAGGTAAGTCCTCGGTCAAGTTGTACACCAAGGTATTTGGCTGTGTTGACCCAAGGGATTCTCCTGTGGCCAAGTGTCAGGTCTCTATCTGGTCTACAGGTACGAATTTTGCCTAACTGATTCCCATCCTCCACTTTTCACTCCATCCGTCAATGGCGTCGGGGTGTCTTTGTAGTGGGGGAAGGCAGTATCGTAGATTTTTGTTACGGGCCAGTATGAGGACATCATCGGCATATTGGCACGTAACAGTGCCGGGTTCAACTGGGAAGTCAGACATGTATGCAGCAAAGAGTAGTGGCGACAGAACACTGCCTTCCGGGACTCCGGCCGCTATTGGTATGATAGTTGATAACCTGCCCTCCACTCGCACCCTGAAAGTGCGGTCCCGAAGGAAGCTGGCTTGAGGGACAGGTAGGGGGAGGGGAGATCTGCATCTCTGAGTTTGTACAGTAGGCCTTGGTGCCATGTTGTTGCAAAGGCCTTATCCACATCCAGAAGTACTGCGACAGTTTTGAAGTTTTCCTGGAAACCCAGGGCAGTCTTCTCAACCAGACGCAGGAGCTGTAAGGTAGTGGAGCGACCTTGACGGAACCCAAATTGATGGTCCGGAATGAGCTGCCTTTCCTCAAATAGAGGAGTTAGGCGGGACAATAGAAGTTTTTCAAAAATTTTGGAAATGATTGGAAGTAGACTAATAGAACGGTAACTTGATGGAAACTTGGGATCCTTTCCTGGTTTTAATATGCAAATCATCCTCGCTTCCTTCCAAGCAGAAGGGAAGTGTCGAAGATGCAGGCAAGCATTATAAATCCTCGTCAGGTGGATAATGGCTTTGCGAGGAAGGTGTTGTAACATGTGTCGTAACACCATCATATCCAGGGGATTTGTTGGGTTTGAGACACCTAATTTGCGAAGAAACTTGCCTTGGAGTGACAATTGGTATGCGAGTCGCCTCGTGTGGTGGCGGTGGGTCCTCATAGAGGTAATCCACCGTTGCCTCAACTAGTTCCGAAAAATCTTCGTCTTCTATGTCCTCTCGGGGCTCAAATTGGGACTCTAAATGGTCCGCGAAGTCAGTGGCTTTCTCTTGCGGTTCGAAAGATAGTCTCCCGCGAGTGCCATGTATTGGATGCTGGTATAGCGTTTTGTCCCTTCTCAGGGATTTAATTATCTGCCATGGCTTCTTTTCTGAGAGGTTAACGTTCCTCATGGTGTTTTCCCAGGCCTCTTTGCGATGTGCACGTAAGAGGCGCCTAGCTAGGTTCTTGAATCGCAGATAAATTGCCTGCAATATGGGATGGCGGAAACGCTGCCAAAGCTTCCGAACTGTTGACTTAGCTCTTAGCAACAGTCGGAGTTCATTTGGGATGGTTGTGGGATTAGGAATATTGAAAGGAATGCGGTAAGTGTGCCCTCCTATCACATTTGATATTTGTCGGGAGAATGCATTCGCCGCTAATTCTAACGACTCGATAGAATCGATACGCGGTCTGGTATCCACTGATTGGTTCAGTTCAAGGACGGTTGCATCCCAGTCTACCTCGTACGACCAATCAGGAGTTACCAATGCTGGCATGTTGACATTAGAGTCTACTAATACTGGATCGTGGTCAGAATCCAGTTCATTGACTGTCGTGAGGTCTACATTGAATGTACAAATTTTTAGTGACCATAATATCCAGCACGTCCGGTCTCCCTCGGGCATGATGAAAAGTGGACTCTCTCGGTCCATGCGCAATGAGGCTTGGGTTACCGCTTATAAGGCGGAATAGTCCTCGCCCCTTCGCATTGGTGGCACGACTATGCCAATTGGCATGTTTTGCATTTAGGTCACCTGCAATGCAGACCACAGGGTGGAGGTTTAATAAAGCCGTGTAATCTGCTTCATAGAAGCGGTGATCAGGGGGGTCATATGCCACAATCAGCAATGTATCTAGACCACATAAAGATAGTCTAATAACACAGGCTTCTGCATGCTGAAGTTGTGGAAGAGGGAAAGGCTTATGTGTGATGTTGTTTTTAATAAAGATGGCTGTACCTCCCCCTTGTCGACCAACCCTATCAGACCGATGGGTGACGTAATTAGGGAGGGAGAAGTTGGTGGCAGCATCCAAATGAGTTTCACAGACCATCAGAATGTCGATTCCGTAATACTGTACAAACTCAGTGAGGTTAGGGTAATGACTCCGAATTCCGTTGGCGTTCCAAATCGCAGCTCTGAATGGTCTCCGGACATGTCTTCCGGCCATTACTGAGCGGAGTTGGGGTAGAGCTGCTCCAATGTCTGAAGCAAGATGGAATGCTTCTGCATGGGGGTCAAGTTGGGGTTGTTCAACTGCATCTTACAATTTCTAAGAGCAGGTAACGCCTTGTTTATTAAATCCCCAAACCATGAGGATAAAGAGCTAAATTCCTCCAGGTCTCTTTGCGAAATAGTCGCAAATGTGGAGGAGGTTGTCACCGTGTTTGCCAGTGGTATAATAGGGGTAGGGGGTGTATCCCTAACCCAGGAAATAGCTTCTGCCTCTACAGGTGTAACAGTTTTTATTACAGGAGCTTGTGACTCCGGAACTACTTTGGGAGCAGATTTGCTCGGCTTAGGTTTCCTATTCCTCCTCTTCCTGCGTGGTTTTGGTGCAGGGAATATAGGCACTGTTGCCTTTTCCATGGGACCTGGAGGTGGTGGCACAGCATTTGTCGTTGGGGAAGTATTCTCAGGTGTAGCAGCCTCTTTCTCCACGCAACGCAGAGTGGACTCTGCCTTATTTAAGGCAGTGGCAAAGGACACCCCTGGACGAACCTCTTGGTCTTCGGGACGGCTCTTGCGGCGACTCTCGATGATCTTCTTCCTTGTCGAACATCCTTTGTACACACTTACGTGTGTACCGTCGCAGTTTGCACATTTGCACTCGTCCCTAGGTTTAGGGCAGTTCTCTAAGATGTGGTTTCCAGCACACCGCAAGCATGTAAGCTTACGCTCACACATCATGCTGGAGTGGTTGTAACCCATACATCTATAACATTGCACAGGTCCCTCTCTACCGTAATAGCGTTCCACTCTTACGACAGTGAAAATCAGTTTTCTCACTGTATCAATAGGCTGTGTTTCTTGATTTTGTACTTTGTCCAGTACAACCAAGAAAAGTGGCATAGTGACTTTGTTTACTGTCCCCTCAGTGTTTACAGTTCTCTTAAGCTGTGCCACCGAGTTGACAATTATGCCATGCTCTTCGTACAATGCGGTTTTAATTTCATCAGGGGTACACTCTGAGTCTAGTCCTTTGATGACTCGACGCTCAATGTGAGGGCGTTGTGGTGAATAAGAGTAGAACGTTATGTTCAGCTCTCTTAACACTAACTTGGCTTTTTCATGATCAGCCAGGCTGTGAGTCAAAATATGAACGCACTTAGGTTTGCGTTTTGCCTCAAAGGTTTCCCTGAGGTGTTTAGCCAGTATACGCATAACCCTGACATGGTTCGGAAACAGGTCCGCTATGATTGGCGGAATCCTTGGCGCCTTTTTGGCTTGGGGTGATGCAACATTCTGAGCTTGTTGCATCAGAATGTTTGGCGATGGCGTCTTTCTACCCCGTTTACGGTTTTCCACAACCGTAAACTCCCCCAGCTCCATATCGGACTCGGAGTCAGAATCAGGTAACATGTCATTTGAACACAGGCTTTCTACTTCTGCCGTGGGTAAGTGGCGTGGTATAGAGCTCTTACGCTTTTGGGTCTCAGGTTTGGAGCGCTTTCTAATAGGCTCCGCTGCTTCAGGAGATACAGAACGATTAATAGATGAAGTGGATGCAATCTGTCCATCATCGGCAGTAAGCGCAGTTGCCCTCCGGCTGCTCACAGAGGCCCGGACCTCCTCTACGGCGGCGCCTTTGCGAGCCATTTCGGCTCGAAGTTTCAGGCACGAAGCCGTCAACCTTTGGCTTAAGACTTGTGAGCCCGCTGTCACGTATAGTCTGCCAGTCCGTTGGTCAGTCACAGAAAATAGATTACAGTAAAAGAGGAGTAGGAAAGGGTTACCTGTAAGTAGCTCTTTTTACCACTCCGGGAAAGCACGCCCTGGGTGAGTTCTAGAGCTTGCTTCCCAAGGCCCTTTAAGAACTTCACCAAAGACTGGTCTAATATTGTTATATTAGATCGTTGTTGTGTTGGGTGAGATCTACAGCTTGCTTTCCAAACCGCTTCAACATCTTCACCGGATGACTGGTCTAATATGGTAATATTAGATCGACGATTGAAGCACATGTGCAGTCACCGACGCCCAGTACAACCGCTCCACCAAGTCGGCACGGGAATCTCCTGCTCCTGCGAGTCAGCTTGGATACCGTCTTTCCACCAGTGTCCACAAACGTGTGTGTTCTTCGAACACCAATGGGTGAATGAATGAGAATCTTCAACTTCAACTTATTTTATTATAGAAAGCATTTGCCTGGTGCCGGTACAGAGGGGCCCGGCTTACAGGCCAAAATTAACATTAATTATAATTTTTACAGTATTTACATGTGAATTCGGGTTTGCTTTATCTTTTAAAAAACCCATACAGTGGGCAGCCTTAGCCCGCCGAGAACAGTTTTTGGGCGTATTCTCATTTTTTTTGGTCAGTTTTTGATAGTTTTTTTTTATTTATATACACGGATATATACAGACACTCACTCCTGGGCATACCACACATATGTTCCATCACACGCACACACACACACACGCTCGTATATACATATTTACACACACTGCACTATATACACTTCACTATGTGCAGTTTTTCCGCAGTTTTCCTGTGCGGCCAGGTTGCAGCTCCTGAGGCGTTTCCGAGGCACAGACCTCTTCAGGAGTGCGTGGCCTAGGGCCTGGGTTGCATGGGTGCGCATCAGTCGGCGAGCCATGCAATGTTTAAAACATTTTAATTCTAGCATGCTTACGATGCTTTGGCTCGCCCTTGCCAATATTGGCAATCACGTCATTTTGGTGATTCCTGATGCGCGCCCACGCGACAGTGGCTCTTTTTGTTATTGCCTCGGGTATGGAAGGGATCTGGGTTTCCTGGTGAAGGGTTCGGTTAGTGGTTAGGATGGGAGCAGAGAGGATTTTCCGGAGGGAGAGCTTTCGGAGGGTTTGGATAGTCTTCAGGGCGGTTTTTGAGGCGTTTGTCCAGGCCACACACGCGTAAAGAACCACTGACAGGATGAAAGCCTTATACAGGACGAGTTTGGACTTCAATTGCAGCTGTTTGCTGCGGAAGATGGGGGCGCATAACTTTAGCCGCTGTCTGCCTTTGTTGGCGCTATTTTTTATGTGGGTGGACCAGCACATTGTGCGGTCCAAGGTAACCCCTAAGTATTTAACTTGCCGACGGCAATGCAATACCTGACCACCAACCGTTAGGTCCATTGCCAAAGTGTGATGCCGCTTAGAGAAATGAATCAGCTGGCATTTGTTGGGATTAATTTTGATTTTCCAGTCATGTTGCCATGAAAGGAAGTTGTTAACATAACGTTGCATTTCTGCAAGGCCGAAACGGGGATTTCTATGGTGGTTGTATATTGCAGTGTCGTCGGCGTACATGGCTACCTTACATCTGGCGTCCACTGGGAAATCGTTGGTGAATAATATGTACAAAAAGGGTGACATGATTGCCCCTTGTGGGACGCCAGCCCGCATCACTCTCTCCCGTGAGGAGGAGCGGCCCACTTGGACGTAAAACTTCCGTTTTTCTAAAAAATTGTGCAGCAAATACAGATAATTTTGAAGAGCCGGGAAATTGTGGTGCAGTTTGTAAATAAGGCCATTGTGCCAGCACCGGTCGAATGCGGCTTTTACGTCCAGAAATAGCGCCAACGTTGAAGCCCCATTGTTAAATTGCTCTGTTACGTCATCAGTTAGTCTGAGAAGCTGTAAATCAGTAGAATGTCCTTTTCGAAAACCAAACTGTGAATTTGAAAGTTCATGAGATTCCGAAACTTGTTTTTGAAGTCGAAAAAGTATAAGTTTTTCGAGCAATTTACCAATAGTAGACAAAAGACTAATGGGGCGGTAGTTTTGCGGTTGCCTGGTGCTTTTCCCTTGCTTTGGGAGCATAATTACCTTGGCTCGTTTCCAGGTAGGGGGGAAATAGCCTTGCTGCAGACAGGCGCTAAATATTTTAGTCAGCTGCACCAGGGCTTTTCTCGGGAGATGCTTAAGTTCCTCATTAGTCACTTTGTCTGGGCCGGCAGCTTTCCCATTAGGTAATTTCCTAATGAGCTTGTAAACTTCCTGCGGTGTTATGATGGGTAGGTGTTGCTCTTGCTTCTGCGCCACCCAGGTTTGTACCCATGTCTGTACCTCCCGCTCTATATCGCGGTTGGTAACTGGGTTCTCGCTGAATCTGTCTTCAAGACAGTCAGCGAAGACCTCGTGTTTCTCCTCTTCGGAGAAGTGCAGGCCGCCATGAGTGTGCAGCGCCTCAGTTGCGGAGTTGACGTTCGTGGAGACTTTAAATGCCTTTAATAATTTCCACAAAGAGGAGTCCGAATGGGTGGTACTCAGCATTTTGTTTTCCCAGTGTTCAGTTTTGTTGATTTTAATTTGATGCCGAATGATGTTGCGTAGCCATTTTGCTAGCACTTTATATTCAGGCTGACGGGTGTACCGCCACAGTCTTGTCAAGCGTCGTCTCCGAGCAATGAGTTGCTCTACCTCGGGGTACGTGCAAAAACCGGGTGGTCTTGTGGTGTAAGTGGTAGCGCTTCTCTTGGCCGTGTGTAGCGAGGCAGGGAAGTTTTCAATGGCGACATCTATGTCTGCCTCGCTGTCGTATGACAGCCGGGGTTGCGCCATCCCGTGCATTTCCGTGGTGAACTTATTCCAGTCGGTCTCAGCCCTCCTTCGAGGCCCAGAGGCACCGGCTGGAATGCCACCCTGTATATCGAAATGCACGGGAAGATGGTCAGAGTCCAGGCTGTGATACACTGTAAAGTTAATTAAAGGTGTCGCATTTTTTGTTAGTACGAAGTCCAAAATTTCGGGGTCAAGGTGCCCCGATTTGTGCCAAAATGTGGGATCTGGGGGAAGGTGTACCTCTAAGTCGTCATTATCTGTTATAAGTTCAACCAGGAGATTTCCAGCCGCGTTTGCCCGGCGTGAAAACCACCAGGGGTGCCGAGCGTTGAAATCTCCTGCAATTATAACGTGCTCCTCTAATGCGAGGATTTGTTGGAGGTCATGTATGAAATTTAAGGAGTTGGGGGGCCGATAAAGTGCTACCAGCATCACCGTTTGATTATTTACACGGGTTTTAAGTGCTGTGCACTCTAACGCTGCCATTGCAGGTAGCGTAACAGAAGCATGAGCAACAGTGTTTCTGAGCAAAATAGCAGTCCCTCCCCCCTGTCTGCCAATTCTGTCGTTGCGAAAGATTTGATACCCCTGGAGCTTGAAAGTGTGCTCTTGCTGTAATTTTGTTTCGCAAATGAATGCGACATCAATTTTGTTACGCCGCAGGTAGTTTTCAAGTTCGTGTTGCTTCCTGTGGATGCCATCTGCATTCCACAGGAGTGCGTGAGTTAAAGTTATGCCTCCCCTTGAAGTTGCCATTTACTCGACGAGAGTGGTAACCAAACATATGATGGCTTCCAGCTTCTCCATGGTACTGTTGCAGCTTGTTAATCTTGCGATTATGGGCCGGAACTTTGTTAGTAGTACTGGGAGGTTTAAATCCTTGAAGAGGCTGAAAATTTCTTTCAAACCTCCCAGGTCTCTGGTGGGTGACTCTGAGGGCTGGGGTTGTGGAGGGGGACCATTTGGCGGTTGCACGGGTGCATTTCGCACTCCGGCGGCTCCTGCAAAAGAGGTGCCGTTTTGTACCAGGGCCGGGTGGAGGATGGGGCGTGGCCCTGGTTGAGTATCAGGAGAGTTCCTGGCTACAGTGGCCAGTTGACGGCGGTGGCATTCCATCTTAAATGTCTCGCACCCCCTATAGCTGGCAGGATGCGCCTCCCCACAGTTGGCACAGTGGGGTACAACGTCTTCCTTGGCCTTTCTTGGGCAGTCAGCTAGGCGGTGGAGGTCACCGCAAAGAACGCACCGGGAGGTCATGTTGCACATTTTGAATGTATGTCCTAATTGTTGGCAATTGTAGCATTGGGCATATTTTGGGAGGTTTTGAGGACCTCCACGGTGACCATCATGTGGCACACCTCTCTTTCCTGCAAAAGCTTTTGATTTTCAGTGGTTCTAGACAAGCTTACCTGAAAATTTGGTAGAGGCCTGCCGCGGGAAACCATCTGTCTAACTTGCACGCCGGTGTAACCCTTCAGTTCTAAGTCCTCTTTGACGTAGTCCACTTGCAGGTCTGCAGGCAGGCGTTTAATCACGTATCGCAGAGGCTGATCACTTCTGGGTGTAAAACTGAAGTTTTCCACACCGGCGTGTGTCAGGAGCTGCATGGTGGGGATGGCATCTTGTTTTCTCTGGAGGAAGAGTTTTAGGCAGTCCCTCGTTGTTTGAAGCTTGTAGGATCCGTTTGGGAGAGAGTTCTTTAGTGTCTGTAGCACTTTCACGGCCTGGCGGACATCCGGGATGATGATCCTCGGCGGCTTTTGATTTTCTGTATTTTGTATGCTGGGTGTTGCTGTTGTTGTTGCTGAGGAGGTACCTGGCATTGTTGGGTGAGGGTGGGGAGTGGGGCGGGTTTTTGTAGGTGTCTTTTGGTGTTTTGGGATTCTTGGTTTTTGGAATTGTGGGATGGGATTCTGTGTGGGTGTAGGTAAAGCCGGGTATTCTGTCTCCTCGCGTTCTGCTGCTTGTAGTGGCGCGAAGGAGTTGCGTAGAGTGAGGGGGTAGGGTGGTGTCGACTGCCGTGGTTGTCTTTTGCTGTTTGTGGGCTGGCCGGGATGTTCACTTTCGGAATCACTTCCGTTGTCCCGCGTCCGTTTCTTCTTCGGGGCGGCTATCTTCCACCCCTCACTCTGTTTTACAAGCTCCCTCTTTTTCATCGCGTAGTCCCTGTAGCAGAACGCGAGGTCCTGTGTGATCTTGGTGAATTTTGTGGAATCTGCGTCTAGGTTTGTTAAAATGTTTGTGTAGTAGTTAATCTCGTTTTGGATGTCTTCTACTTCTTTCCTTAGTTTCTCGAGGGAACGTGCCTTTCGCTCTTCCTCCTTTGTCTGTTGATCTTGGTCGTCCGCCAATGTGCGTGGAGATGGCTGGATTTGCGCTGCTGCTGCTGTGGTGGCTGCATCTTGTGTTCCGCCTGATGCCATAGTCGCACTTTCACTTTCACTTTATGCTGTGCGGGGGTACGCTAAGCGTTTGTTTGTAGTGTTTAACGCCCACTTTTACTACTATGGCACCGCAGGCGGTGACACTGATGATACATGGAATGAAGATGGAGCACCGGTGGAATGAGATGGCGGGGGAAACCGGAGTACCCGGAGAAAACCCGCCCTGACGCCGCTTCGTCCACCACGAATACCACATGCGGGTCCCTGGGATCGAACCCGGGCCACCTAGGGTACGCTAAGCGCGCCCCACGCGAAACACAGAACTAAAACTTACACTAAGTATTGCGTCACTGTCACTGTGCATATATTAATAAACACTAGTTAACTAAGAAGATATATACACAAAAAACGAAGGTTATTTACACATTTACTATGTACAACACTTTTCCACACTTCACTTGCAAAAGCATGTTAAATCACTGTATATTTTCGTAAATAAACACTGAGCGCCACAGCCACTTGATATCTATACGTCTTTCCCGCCAAAAGTATGACAGTTGACAATGATCCCGCCAAACCGTTTCACGTGACCGTTTCTCGCGCGCACCAACAAACGATCCTCTTCTCACAACGGCTGCGTGACCACTCGCCTGGTCACCTAACCACTACTGTCAATCAATGAATAGAATCATTTAGCAGAGAGGCTCCAGAGGCAGTTCGAGTCGAGTGGGGAAGCTTATTCCCCCACCCGAAGTGTCTTTACCGCAGTACCTAGCCGTTATACGGCTTTACCTGCGCGATAGTATGGTGTTTTGGTCTACAGGGATTTAAACTCTGGGAATGTTTGGGATCAGGGGTATCTTAGGGACAAGATGGATGATGGTAGGGATAGGTCCATGAACGGGCACTGCCCATACATGCTGATTGGCTGGTTAGTCAATCAGGTGACGCGCTAATCTCCTCCTGGTTCTGGCCGTCAGTCACACACTGAGAGGTGATCTGAGTTAGGCGATTTGCTCTGTTTTAAGTACAGGTATTCATTTTGCCTTTCCCATCTGCGAAAATTAGACCGTTGGACTTAAGATGTCCTTTGGTAATTTTTTAGATGGTAGTCGGCGAGGCTCTCTCTGGTCATATTGTCCCAGAGTATTCACCAGTGGATTAGGGTGGTTCTGGAGTTTGTTGTACATTGTTCGAGCGCGGGTTTTAATCACGTCGACAATGTACGGGATGCCGGAATGTTCGTGAAGGATGTGGGCAGGAAATCTCCAACCAGTGTCGTAGATCATCCTTAATGCCCGATTCTGCAACGTCTGGAGTCTGATGAAGGTGGACTTTGCCACCACTCCCCAGATCTCGCATCCGTACAGGACCAGAGGCGGGATGATCGCACGATACAGCTGGAGTTTCAGGCGAATGGGCATGGTTTTGGAGCTGAGGATGGGATACAACTGCCGTAGGGCTGCATGACCTTGTAGTACTTTGCCCCTGACGTGATGCCTATACGTTAGCCGCCGGTCCAACGTGACCCCGAGATACTTCGCCGTAGTGACCCAAGGGATCCGACGGCGCCGAAGCACGAGGTCCTGCGGGAGCCGGTTTGCCAGCGTGTTGGCCAGGAGAATCGCAGAGCTTTTCTCCGGGTTGATAGACATGCGCCAGTTCTCGCACCATCTACTGATGGTACAGAGGTGGGCTTGTACTTGACGGTAGCTGTAGCGCGGGTTCTTGTTTGCTGCGAAGATCATGAGATCGTCCGCATACTGACAGATGTGAGTGTTGGGGTGCGTGGGGAAATCGGCCATGTAAGCATTAACATTTAGCAGAGCGTCTGTTAAATTGACAGTTATATGACAAGAGCGTGGGAGCAGCAGTTTCGCGCGCTTACCCAATGAGAAATCCCGAAGCAATTCAATTTGAAATATACCACATCCTAGGCAACCAATAGAAATTCAATATTTTGGCAGACAAGAGTAGGGAGGTTTGAAATAGTTTTAGCAGAGTGGGTTGTCTACAATCCTACGGAGAACACGACGTACTAGTATGTTTAAGTGATAGAGTGAAAGTTTCCGTGGTGCAAGACAAGCGTCAGGCTAAATTCCATCCAAGATTCATTTAGGCAATACCATCTTATGTTTATTCGGCTATATACGTTCTTGTTGACGGTGAAGTGAAGCTCAGGATACCGAATCATTTGGCATATTTATTTAAAGTCGGTCTATATTTATGATGTACAGGGTATTCAAGTTTTAGCTGCTAAACATTGTAATAAAAGTGCAATTGTCTTTCACCTTCATTTCATTTTTATTAATACTTATTTCAATCCACTCTAAGATAACCACTCATTTTTCCCACGACCTATTAAGCAGTCTCAAAAACAGCCGAGGCAAGAACAAGAGGACCAAGAACGAGAAGAAGACTATTAATTTAACATTAAAAATAAATAAATATATAGGCGCCTTAAACTCAAACAAGTTACGACGCATAACTTAAATCGTTTTTGGTTATCGTTATGTTGTAATAGAAGAGGTATAATGACTTCTGCCCATTGGACTGGCATGATGTAGTGTGATATTATGAATGCCAACCCCCTTCATTTTCCATGCTTAAGCTATTGCATGATATTTTGTGCCATTCCTTGTCCATGTATTCGATAGACAAGTACACTGATATGATTTTGATCTACACGGAAGCAAGAGACAATGTACAAAGCAACTCAGCATGTATACCGGGAGAGATATCCTAATAGACAACAACGACACCATAAAATGCAAATAAAACAATTACAAATTAAAGTAATGACAGCTTTTAACATAATGACTGTGCAGCCAATGTTATTTGGGAATATTACACGGTAAAAAAAATAGCACACCCAGGGGAGTCGAACCATATCTACACCAGAGGGATTACTTACGAATCGGGAGCTACTCCACTGAGCTACCTAGTAGGTAACTGAGAAGAACTCCTTGCGTTGAACGTAAAGTATTTGCTGGTCCCAGTGAACCTTTGCAGAGGTGCAAACGTCAGCTGTCTAATTACTAGTATATTAACGGCGGCGCTCAAACATTTATATTAGTTCCTACTAATTTCATGAAATGTGTAAATCAAAGACATCCATGTTAAATACTTCGGCAGAACCAAGCGTAGGAGCCGTTGTGTTCATGTTGGAGCGTTAAAAAGAAATAAAAAAAAAAAAAAAAACACGGATTGCATAAAACTGGAAAATAAGGGGCAGCTGACTCACCTGGTATATTTCTTATAAACACTTATTCCATTATCTACTTCATGTTAATCAAGATAAGCATGTTTTCAGAAATTATCTTACTGCTACTTTTGTTGTAGTAGATGCAAGGGGAATACGGGAATAGAATAAGATTTAAGTTGTGGTCACATGTAATGGCTTTAACATTTCATTCTGTTTGTATGACTGAGAAAAAAAAACACCTCCCGTTTGAGAAAGTAATAAATATTGGAAAATTCAAATAAATAACAAGGAATTTGCCGGAAATGGTTCATTCCACAAAAAATAGTCCTTGATGCATATTCTGTATTTTCACATCTACATTGTTTGTGTACATAGTAGAAGGTTTTGACTATTTTTGGTGGTGTTACAGTTATACAAAGGTCATACAGAATCCAGAAAATTTATGAGGACATTCCGAAGAAGTTCAAAATATACATTTTTTGTCATGAAAATAGCTACAGCGTACGGTATTTTATCAAAATCGTTAGTCATTTTTGAGAGAACCAAAATTTCAAAAAGTGTTCCATGCAAAGAGAATCTAAGTTGCCTGGGAATTTTCTTAAAAATCTCTGTGTCGCATCCTTTAAAGATGAAAAACTTAAATACCGAGTTATACTCTTCAGAGACCACACACACACTCACGCGCGCGCGCGCGCACGCAAACGGGCCAGTTCGAAAACTTCTTTTATATACAGGTGCTTCAAAATATGCATTTCTGATAAAATCTCGCTATCGAATTCTTGAGTGGAATGGAATATTGCCCCAACTTACTGTAAATACGTAGGTAGTAGAGAAAGTAAAAATCTGGCAAAAATTGGAAATGTTTGTAAACGGTTAGTCTGTTAGAAGGGAATATAGTCGCTCTTGCGTGCTAGGCACCATGTAGACTGCTTCATGATGTCTACATTCAGGCTCGATTAATCAATCGGAAGTCAACCAGCCACTCTTCGTTCACTGTCAAGCAGTCTCTCACTGAGCTTGCTGAGGTTGTCGGCTCCAGTAACCTCAAGGGAACCAAAAGTGGTATTGAACTGGTGCTAGTAGGAGCTTCCGCCTTCTAATTTACAATGTTTTATGAGTACCTAATATGAAGTTTGCCCTCAAGGTTTCCACAAGAGTGTAATTTATCACTATTGATTTTGTATATTGACGACCTAGTTATGAAATGAAAGAGGAAATGCAGTTTGGAATTAAAATAGGATCTGACATGCCATTAAATACTCCACTATATGTTGATGAACAGATAACTATACAGGAAACAAAAGAGTGAGTGAGTGACTGAGTGAGTGACAGAGTGAGGGAGTGAGTGCGTGAGTGAGTGAGTGAGTGAGTGACTGAGTCAGTGAGTGAGTGAGTGAGTGAGTGAGTTGGGCTTAAGGGCCCTTCGGCAACTAGGTCATAAGGACTCAGGTAATGCAGATACAGAGTAAGCCAAAATACAATGGAGTATAAGAAACTATATCATTACAACCATGTACCGTTCTACTGTTATTTTCTAACTAGAAGTGGTGTGGCTTGAGTAATTTACAAGGTGACAACCTACTCTAAAACGTAGGAAATAAATAATCTCATACGCCAAAATCTGTAAATTTCACACACGCTTTGTCACATTGTCAATTTGTAAGTCAATTTTAAATTCCATTACAAATAACTCTTAAAGAGAAGAATCCGGTCAGATCACTGCGTGAATGGCAACTCCTCTATTTACAGCTCATATTCGTCCACTTGGTGGGTCAGTATTGAATGCCATATGTTTCAGTAGTAGCGACGAAAAGAAAATGCAAACTAACCTTCAAACAGTAGAAAGCAGGAAAAATGTTTTAAGCTTAAGAGGTAATATTCAGAAGACGGACGTTACTTCAGAGAAAATCAATAAAAGGAAACTCATTATGCCTCTAAATGAGGCAACTGTTTAGCATACTCTTCGCGGTGAAAATCTAATCTAACAGCTGCTGGTGCAGATGAGCCACTGATATGTTAAAAAATGTGGGTCTTGGGGTACATCGCTATATAAACCTTTAAGTTGCTTTTATTTCTTCCGCAAGATGTTACCCTACATTAGTACCTTACTCTAATACATAGTTATTAGGAAGAGGAAGCACTGCAGCTCACCCAAAAATTAGATGTGGATGGTTTACTAAACATATCCCATACCTATAGTTTTATAATATTTTGTAGTTTCGGTTCATTTTCAACAACCCTTTTGCTCAATTACTCAACAGATCAGGTATGGCTAAATGTCTTTTCCCCGAGTCACTGTACATGAACGACACCATTTAGCAGCATATAAAACAAAAGAAAATCAGGGGGAGCATAAGATGGAAACCAATAGCTGGGCGATCACTATATCTGCATTAGAAACATTCAACTGCTTTAGAATTCTTCATAAGCTTCGTTTTCCCTGTTTCTACTTTTTTTCTGACTGTGAAGCCGGAATAAAATTACCTAGACTACCACAGAGACATATGATTTCATCGCGATTTTGTCTCAGTTTTCTATAATTTGGATTCATAAAATTGTTGTTCGCATAGCAATAGTTTACACAGTTTAAAGAATTCAGCTAATTTTATCTATAATGTATTCATTTTATTGATCATTTCCAGTAGCACTGCAGCAGTGTTGCTGCTTGCGTAGCCAGGGAACACTCTTCTATTCCTGGCACCGACGTGAACAATTTTCCTCTTTTGGAAAGTATGGCCCTTTGTACACTCAGGGGAATCAGTTGAATTACCTGATGGAAACTATGGTCCTTTGTACACTCAGGGAAATCAGTTGAATTACCTGATGGAAAGTATGGTCTCTTGTACACTCAGGGGAATCAGTTGAATTACCTGATGGAAAGTATGGTCCTTTGTACACTCAGGGGAATCAGTTGAATTACCTGATGGAAAGTATGGCCCTTTGTACACTCAGGGGAATCAGTTGAATTACCTGATGGAAAGTATGGTCTCTTGTACACTCAGGGGAATCAGTTGAATTACCTGATGGAAAGTATGGTCCTTTGTACACTCAGGGGAATCAGTTGAATTACCTGATGGAAAGTATGGCCCTTTGTACACTCATGGGAATCAGTTGAATTACCTGATGGAAAGTATGGTCCTTTGTACACTCAGGGGAATCAGTTGAATTACCTGATGGAAAGTATGGTCCTTTGTACACTCAGGGGAATCAGTTGAATTACCTGATGGAAAGTATGGTCTCTTGTACACTCAGGGGAATCAGTTGAATTACCTGATGGAAAGTATGGTCTCTTGTACACTCAGGGGAATCAGTTGAATTACCTGATGGAAAGTATGGTCCTTTGTACACTCAGGGGAATCAGTTGAATTACCTGATGGAAAGTATGGCCCTTTGTACACTCAGGGGAATCAGTTGAATTACCTGATGGAAACTATGGTCCTTTGTACACTCAGGGAAATCAGTTGAATTACCTGATGGAAAGTATGGTCTCTTGTACACTCAGGGGAATCAGTTGAATTACCTGATGGAAAGTATGGTCCTTTGTACACTCAGGGGAATCAGTTGAATTACCTGATGGAAAGTATGGTCTCTTGTACACTCAGGGGAATCAGTTGAATTACCTGATGGAAAGTATGGTCCTTTGTACACTCAGGGGAATTAGTTGAATTACCTGATGGAAAGTATGGTCTCTTGTACACTCAGTGGAATCAGTTGAATTACCTGATGGAAAGTATGGTCCTTTGTACACTCAGGGGAATCAGTTGAATTACCTGATGGACAGTATGGTCTCTTGTACACTCAGGGGAATCAGTTGAATTACCTGATGGAAAGTATGGTCCTTTGTACACTCAGGGGAATTAGTTGAATTACCTGATGGAAAGTATGGTCCTTTGTACACTTAGGGGAATCAGTTGAATTACCTGATGGAAAGTATGGTCTCTTGTACATTCAGAGGAATCAGTTGAATTACCTGATGGAAAGTATGGTCCCTTGTACACTCAGGGGAATCAGTTGAATTACCTGATGGAAAGTATGGTCCTTTGTACACTCAGGGGAATCAGTTGAATTACCTGATGGAAAGTATGGTCATTTGTACACTCAGGGGAATCAGATGAATTACCTGATGGAAAGTATGGTCCTTTGTACACTCAGGGGAATCAGTTGAATTACCTGATGGAAAGTATGGTCCTTTGTACACTCAGGGGAATCAGTTGAATTACCTGATGGAAAGTATGGTCCTTTGTACACTCAGGGGAATCAGATGAATTACCTGATGGAAAGTATGGTCCTTTGTACACTCACAGGAATCAGATGAATTACCTGGTGGAAAGTATGGTCCTTTGTACACTCAGGGGAATCAGTTGAATTACCTGATGGAAAGTATGGCCCTTTGTACACTGAGGGGAATTAGTTGAATTACCTAATGGAAAGTATGGTCCTTTGTACACTAAGGGGAATCAGATGAATTACCTGATGGAAAGTATGGTCTCTTGTACACTCAGGGGAATCAGTTGAATTACCTGATGGAAAGTATGGTACCTTGTACACTCATGGGAATCAGTTGAATTACCTGATGGAAAGTATGATCATTTGTACACTCAGGGGAATCAGTTGAATTACCTGATGGAAAGTATGGTCCTTTGTACACTCAGGGGAGTCAGTTGAATTACCTGATGGAAAGTATGGTCCTTTGTATACTCAGGGGAATCAGTTGAATTACCTGATGGAAATTATGGTCCTTTGTACAACTCAGGGGAATCAGTTGAATTACCTGATAGAAAGTATGGTCCTTTGTACACTCAGGGGAATCAGTTGAATTACCTGATGGAAAGTATGGTCCTTTGTACACTCAGGGGAATCAGTTGAATTACCTGATGGAAAGTATGGTCCTTTGTACACTCAGGGGAATCAGTTGAATTACCTGATAGAAAGTATGGTCCTTTGTACACTCAGGGGAATCAGTTGAATTACCTGATGGAAAGTATGGTCTTTTGTATACTCAGGGGAATCAGTTGAATTAGCTGATGGAAATTATGGTCCTTTGTACAACTCAGGGGAATCAGTTGAATTACCTGATGGAAAGTATGGTCCTTTGTATACTCAGGGGAATCAGTTGAATTACCTGATGGAAATTATGGTCCTTTGTACAACTCAGGGGAATCAGTTGAATTACCTGATAGAAAGTATGGTCCTTTGTACACTCAGGGGAATCAGTTGAATTACCTGATGGAAAGTATGGTCCTTTGTACACTCAGGGGAATCAGTTGAATTACCTGATGGAAAGTATGGTCCTTTGTACACTCAGGGGAATCAGTTGAATTACCTGATAGAAAGTATGGTCCTTTGTACACTCAGGGGAATCAGTTGAATTACCTGATGGAAAGTATGGTCTTTTGTATACTCAGGGGAATCAGTTGAATTAGCTGATGGAAATTATGGTCCTTTGTACAACTCAGGGGAATCAGTTGAATTACCTGATGGAAAGTATGGTCTTTTGTATACTCAGGGGAATCAGTTGAATTACCTGATGGAATGTATGGTCCTTTGTACACTTAGGGGAATCAGTTGAATTACCTGATGTAAAGTATGGTCCTTTATACACTCAGGAGAATCAGTTGAAGAATTACGTGATGGAAAGCTGATCAAAACTGTCTGACCTTATTATAGAAATACATTACACTATTTTTCCTTACATATATTAAATATTTACATCTATGTTTTCAAAGGCTTTATTGCACTCAGTGAAAACATATTGGTAACTTGAAATTTTTCGTTAGCTATTTCATGAAAAATGAAGGCTTGAAAAATTCGGTGTCGTGACCGGGTCTATGAATCTAAATTTGCATTGAAGTTCTTAAGTGGAATTTAGTTCCCAAACTTAATCCTACACAATTATAGTGTGGAAAAATAATTATCAAATATCTTCATTGTATTTTGGGCTTCTATATTTATTACTGCCATTACTAGCGCAAATATAATTCATAAGTTATCCGACAGTGCTCGAAATCGTCTTAACTTCGATCACTTTGGAAGGGCTTTTTCTACTTCATGGTGTATACAACCACTACAAAAGAAACTGTATCATTACAACCTTGTACCTTTCTAGTGTTATTTTCTAACTAGAAGTGGTGTGGCTTGAGTAATTTATAAGGTGACAACCTACTCTAAAACGTAGGAAATAAATAATCTCATACGCCAAAATCTTTAAATTTCACACACGCTTTGTCACATTGTCAATTTGTAAGTCAATTTTAAATTACATTAGAAATGGGCATGTTACATATGTATAACACAAACCCGTATCCCTGTGCATTTCAATGACGGTTCTCAAGACCCTTATTTGCTATGTTCTGCTAAAACACACGGAATGCGTTTTATTTATTTTAATAGCACTTGTATTTTAAATGGTCCAAATAAATTTAAAAGGCTGTACGTTATTATCATTAGGGAGCTAAAGCCAGATTCAAGTTATATTATGAGTGAAATATCTCACAATTTAATCTTAGTTCACCGCTTTTCTGTCTAGACAAACCACTACGTATCTCCGTACTGAGAGAGAATTTGCTTTGAGAATTTGCTGGCTAAAAGAAAGTTTCAGTCAAACATAGAATTCATTATAGCAATAGAAACGCTGTTATTGTGCTTTCCGTTGTCTTAAACGAGTAAATAGAGCTATTTCCAACGTGATTTTTAACCCAAGGTGCCTCCAAACATGTTTTTCCATTGAACTATGAATATCCTTTGGATGAAATGCAGTACTCCCTCTACCTACTACGCTAGCCAAGAATGGAGATAGAACCCTATACGATGGGATTAACAAATCATGTGCTAGAACCAGAATATACAACGAACCAAAGACGAACATAAAATCTGATGTGTTGCACTCACATGACTTTCTCTACTCTTGTACTAACCATTCTTACAATCTCTTATCCCTCTATCTTCTTCGTGTTAGCTAAGATAAGAATTAGCAGAAATTATCTTATTGTTTATTTCCCTGTAGATGCAAGGGGAATATGGGAATACAGTAGGTTTTGAGCGATAGTCAAATCTTTTAAAGCTTTGAGATTCTGCTTTCTTTGCATAATATAAAAAACTGAATAACGAAGTTACATTTGACAGAAGTATAAGTTCTCCAAAACTCACACAAATAACGAGGAATATCTCCGAAATTTTTCACTCAACAACAAAAAATTATTTAGACATAAATTCTGTGTTTTAGGAAGATCTAACTTTTTATAGAGTAAGATTTGGTCTACCTTCTACGGTTTACCACTTATGCAAAAGTCATCCAGAGTACATAGGACTTCATGGGCTATAACCCGAAATTTCAAGATATACACTTCAGTTCTTATAAAAATATCTCAAACATTTTAATCAAATCGTTAGAGCCATTTTCAAGAAAATCAAAATGTTCGAAAAATTCTCCTTGTGAAGGGTAGTTTTGGGTGAAGCAACTTTCTTCAAATTCTTCGTGTCGTATCTCTGAAAGATGTCAAACTTAAATTACAACTTTGGTTTTTAACCGACTTTTCGTTTTTCAGTTATGCTGTCCACAGGCTGACAGACACGCACAAACACACACACACACACATGTTTTCTAAAAATGCTTTTTTTTTTATTCAACGGCCTCAGAACATGTATTTCCGGTGAAATCTTGACTTCGAATCTGGGTAGAATACAATACTTCCTCTACTTTACTAAACGTAGTAGAGAAAGTAAAAAGGTGGAAAAATATCTTTGTCAAATACTAGTAAACAGATACCTAGTTAAAAAGCCTAGTGAAACTGCTCCAACAATTAAGTAGCACGAGGACGGCAGTTGGAATATTTATTAACTGAGCATGGATACTTAAAAATCACCTACAAACTCTGGGCGGCCTCCATTAACTGCAGGCTTTATGGGTAGCGTGAAGAAACCACCACTCGTTTACAATTATTAGCCCACGGGGTCCTTGGGAGGAGAAGGTACCTATTCTTTGGGACTCCAGCGTTAGATAGAATTAAAGATCGTATCTTCGCAGAGGCAGTACTGGAGCAAACAACCTCTAAGGAACTCAAATTACTATAAGATAAGTAATAGGAGTCGCACAAAAGATCTATAGGTCGAGATGCGGGAATCTTTGAGATCTCTTCAAATCCCCATATCCACTGCTACTACTACTACTACTACTACTACTACTACTACTACTACTACTACTACTACTACTACTACTACTACTACTACTACTACTACTACTACTGCTACTACTACTACTATTACTAGTACTATTACTACTACTGCTACTACTACTACTACTGCTACTACTACTACTATTACTAGTACTATTACTACTACTGCTACTACTACTATTACTACTCCTACTACTATTACCACTACTATTACCACTACTATTACTACTACTACTACTACTATTACCACTACTATTACTACTACTACTACTACTATTACTACTACTATTACTACTACTACTATTTCTACTACTATTACTACTATGTACTACTATTACTACTACTATTACTACTACTACTACTACTACTACTACTACTACTACTACTACTACTACTACTATTACTACTACTACTACCACTACCATTTCTACGTGGTATAAGAAGTAAGCAAAAATGATTTCGTTACATCTACCAACGCATAGCTATCCTTAAACCATTATTTTTTCATCCACCTCCTAATAATCACCATAAATTGTGCAGGAACGGTTTCGCATACACAATGGGCACGAGTTTGCAAGCCTTAAATAGCAGGTTGGTCTTAAAAAAAGTTTATACGTTACCAACCATAAGCTAAAATAAATACAATTAAGATTTAATTTCAAAATGTATGGGGACCTGCAGTCTTTGAAATATTTACATTCACAGATAGCAAGTATTATCGAAATGGTCAATATTATTAAAACTAATTTGGCGTACATTCAACGCGTTAAGAAAATCTACCTTTACGCTGTTTTAATTTGTTCTATGCATTGCCAATTGTATAGCCTTCAGTGAGGACAAAGAAGGTTTTATCAACTGTTTACACAAAATTCAATATGTGCATTTCACTGTTGGACTTATGGCCTGAAATGAAAATTGTATTTACTACGACAAAATGAAAAATGATGAACATGCAATGCAAACTTTTTCTTAGTATGGGAGTTATTTCAAGAAAATCCCCTTTCAGCTTTAAGAGTGAGGGCATGAATGAGTGAGTGAGAGAATAAACGAATGAGTGGGTGAATGTATAAGTGAGTGAGAGAGAGGGTTAGTGAGTGAATGAGTTGACGGGTGGTTGCGTGGAAGACTGTGTGAGCATGTGGGTGAATGGGTGAGTGAGTAGGTGAGCGAATCAGTGGGTGGCTGGGTGGGTGAATGAGCGAGTTAGTGAATGGGTGAGTGAGTGAGTGAGTGGGTGGTGTGGGTGAGCAAGTGAGTGAGTGGGTGACCGAGTCAGTGCTTGAGGGAGTGGCTGGGGAGGTGGGTGAGTAAATGGATGGGTGGGTGACTGGGTGGCTAGGCTGGTGGGTGAGCGAATGGGATTTAAAGGTCCGTCCACAAAGGTCATTGACACGATTCAGCTTTAAGAAATGTCTGAGCATGATGCTGCACATTTTGCTATTTCTCAAAGCCTGGGTATCATGTTGTATCTCATTGTAGATCTTCTTGCTCATAATCTAGTTAAATAAGGAATAAACTAAAAGATATATTTTGTAACATTCTGGAAATTAAAACTACATAAGTTCTAAATGCATTAAAGGCATAATATTATCTATTTCTGAAGACTTCTTATGAATGCATATCAACAATGGAATATTATGTTTTCACCGGGTGTCATGTGAAATCTTCAGTAGACCTTTTTGATTCATAAGCTTGTCCGAAAAACGATGGCATGACCAGTTCAATTAACGTATGGAGCGCAGCAGACCATATGGCCTAAACCGTATTGTTAATGATAATGATGATTTTGTTCACAAGAGGCCACTTTGCACTCCATATAAACAATAGAATAAGTTTCCAATGTTTTGTTACTATTATTATTATTATTATTATTATTATTATTATTATTATTATTATTATTATTATTATTATTATTATTATTATTATTATTATTATTATTATTATTATTATTATTATTATTATTATTATTATTATTATTATTATTATTATTATTGTTATTGTTATTGTTATTGTTATTGTTATTATTATTATTATTATTATTATTATTATTATTATTATTATTATTATTATTATTATTATTATTATTATTATTATTATTATTATTATTATTATTATTATTATTATTATTATTATTATTATTATTATTATTATTATTACCAATATTATTACTAGTAGTAGTAGTAGTAGTAGTAGTAGTAGTAGTAGTAGTACTAGAAGTAGTATTACTCTTTTTCTGGAACAAAATATCAGCAAGAATAATGAGCTGAAACCAATGGCTTCTAAACGATGTTAAATTATCGTATTTTCCATTTAGTGTACCACTGAGAGACGGTTTTGCACATTTCCAGCATCGTTAGTGGAAGATGTAGTGTTAACTTGGACGCCAAGATCTGTGGAAGTCCATTATGGCCATGCTCTAGTAACCTTGTAATGGCTTTCGCCTGTAGTGCGTTACTCCAATGTTGAAAAGTCTCTAGGGGTCCTTTGAAGCACTGGTGGGTTTCCTCATTGCGGAGAAATCTGAATGTTGTCCGGGAAATCTCTCTTCCTCGCTTTGTCTTAACATTAGCAGCCAATTAAGAGATATTTATATGCTCTTGCTGTATTTGGCTTATTATTAGTCTTTGAATTGCTATTTTTGCTCGAAGTACTTCTGGAATTATATCTATTCGTTTCAATTGCGTGTATTTCGTTCAAGTTTATACCACTAAGTTTAACATAGTATGGAGTTTTGTGAGATAGTTATTAAAGTTTGCTAGGCACCGCTATTGAGTTAAACTGTAAACAACTTTTGTTTTTTATTTTTAAGTTCTCTATGCTTCCAAATAGATACTTAAAGCTATTGTGATATATCATATTTATCTCTCATATAGCAAATGGTGATCTAGAATACTGTGAGATGAAATTGCTATGATAAAAACAACATAAAATAGAATAAATTAATAAAATCTGCATTTTCACTATCCTGGCACCTATAATTCTGGCGTGTTCCTTAGATTTTATTTCTGTTATAACTTTATTAGGTACATTTTATATACTTTGGTATAAGTACAATACTGATTATTTTGAGATGGAAGCTAATTCTATGTCACAATTAACTATAGATAATATAACAAAAATAGAACAGAGGAAACAAAAACACAAATTCCGTCGCGTCAAGTCTCCTCTGCTGGTACATGACCGTTTCTTGTATCTTCTCTTGTATTCCATCTTTCTTTAATTCTAAGTATTCTTTCCTTGATTGTGTCGACACCATGTCCACCATTAACTGTAAAGTTTTGGCATCCTCCCTGTTCATAACAATGTTCCAAATACTCTTTCCTTCCAACTCCATTCTTCCCTCCTTTATCAACTGACGACGCAGTGTGCACTCAAATAATATATTATGTTCCGGAGTATTTCTTGCTTTACATTCATCAGTCATCACATAGAATTATCACAGGTTACTCTATTAAGAGGTGGAATCAGGACTGAAAAGTTGCCATAGCTGGGATTTGAACCACGGATCTTCCACCTATCGAGCAGCTGGTTTAAGCTATCATGGCCAACTTGCCAGTACGTCATTAAATTCTCCAGCTGATTCGTGCTTTTCCGGTTGGATCACAAAGAAATCTCACATCAGAGACAAATACATACATCAGAGATAAAAAATGGGTGACTTACAATTGTAAGTACTTTATGTCCCGGGTTAAAGTAACCTTTAGATCATAATTATCATGTATTTATGCCAACAAGCTTGTTGGTATAAATAAATAACAATTACTCTATTAATCTTCTTAAAAATTAATTAATTAAAAGTTAATCTTCTTAAAATAGGTCCTATATGAACCATGTCTGGTTAGACGATGAATAGACCTTTAGTTGGTTTTAGATCCTCAATTTTAGGCGATCTTTGATGCTCGGAAGTATTTCGTGCAGACGTCTTCTTTTTTCATATGGTCCTATTCTTGCTGCCAATTTGGGCTATGATAAAATTATTTTTGTATAAATTTTTGGTAAGTTTTTCTACAAATATTTGGACTGTGTGAGTTCACTAGCCTGGAGAACAAGCACGCTAGTCATTAAGTTGGCCGTCAGTCACTTTAGAAGCATTGCCGTTGATTAGGCTACGTTCTCTTCGGGTCATTTCTCTGGCTATAACGTAGGCTTAGTTCCACAAGGGCGTTTCATTAAATAGTCTGGATATTTGAATTCGTGGTTCTAATCTTGGGGGAGCAAGTGCTACCAGAATCCAGGTCGGTTAACCATATACAAACTGTTACTCTAACAGCTGCCAGAATGCTTTCTCCTTCACCCTCTATCGTCCAGATAAACTCATTATTTAGCTAATTATTCTTGTAATGTAATTTGGGTATCAGAGAAAAGGATTCCGAGAGTAGAAACTCTGGTGTCTTACTTGTGTATATTAGTATATTGACCCCTGTGCTACAGGTCCACATGCATTCTGTGGAGACGACCATGATAATATGATCATCTAAGAAACTTTTAGCATTCCCCAATACATATTCTCCATTGTCTTGTTACCTCAAGTTTTCGTACTGTTTCACCGATTTATCCGCTACTGAAATTCATTTTACTCTAAAATAACAACAACAACAACAACAACAACAATAATAATAATAATAATAATAATAATAATAATAATAATAATAATAATAATAATAATAATAATAATAATAATAATAATAATAATAATAATAATAATAATAATAATAATAATAATAATAATAATAATAATAATAATAATAATAATAATAATAATAATAATAATAATAATAATAATAATAATAATAATAATAATAATAATAATAATAATAATAATAATAATAATAATAATAATAATATAATAATAACAATAATAATAGTAGTAAATAGTCCTTAATCCCTATAGGGCAATGGCCTCTCCTAGGAAGTGATCTGTAGTATATATTTATTGAAGTAAGATGTTAAAGTGCAATTAAAAAATATACATTGTGTAAATTGTGCTACAGCCTTTGTAGTACGTTTTCTTATACAGTAATATAATCACGTAACTACAACAAACGTGACCATCTTCCCGTTACAGTGCGCGCACAATGGCGACTTCTAAGGCAAAAGAGAAGCGCAATTTGAGGATTAGCGCTGTAGAATTGTCTTTGTCTTTGTTAGTTCCTTATTTGTTTAAACTTATTTTATATTTCACTCCTCTGCCCACTGGGCTTGAGTCTCACTCTTTGGATATTTGACACTAGTTTTCACTTTTTGACATTTATCAGTTTTTGTCACTGTCACTGTCATATTCAGATATGTCCCATCTTCCTTGGCACTCGGTCACGCTGATTATTTATCTTAGTTGCTAATCAATGGACTCCCATTCTTCTTCTCTTTGGTCCCACGTCATTACTATATTTGTCCAGTCATTGTTATTAAGCCTTACTGTGTGACCTGTCCATCTCCACTTCACTACTTGCGGCGTCCTTCACTTGCATCCGTATTTTCGTATTTCTTATCAGGTCTCTTATGATACGTGTAGTATTTTTCTTTCCATCTTTCTCTGTGTATTCTGTAATGACACTCTTTGTTTATGGTTTGTTGTCCATGTACGTGCTACAAAACATTCAGGAAGTAGCAACGGCTTTATATGGTCTTTGCCTTAAGTTTGAATCCTGTCTTAACTTCTGTTTCCATGTAAGTACGTGACGTACTCACCGTTATTCTCTATAGTTTATCTCAACCAGCATACCAAAGACCTTGATGAGTCACTAAAAGCAAATAAGTGCTTCTGTAGTTTGGGTATTATGAATATAAATGCAAAATAGCTTGTGGAGGTATAACTAGTGAATACCCAATTTAAATTTTGATGTGATGCCAAGTCATCTTACGGTGAAAGTATGTTATAAATGCATACACTTTGGTTGGCATTCTCCTTATCCATTAGTACCTACATTGTTATAGGCAATTAACTCCTCTTAACGTGCTGTGAATTTTATGATCTGAAAATACAAAAGTTAATTCTACAGTTTTGTAAATCCTGCTTCTAAAAAAAAAATTTATTTAATTTTCTTTTCAAGTTCTTCAAACAATTGTACGGAACAAATATTTTTTTTTAAACTTATTATCAAAAAATATCTGGAAATTACTTCTACATCAACTTCAATCTCTTTGTACAATGGTTATGTCCACGTACGTCTTTATATATGTCCATGTGTATATCAATATAAGATTCCTAAACGGCTGGACCGATTTTTATTATCTTTTGCGTGTGTGAAAAGGTGATTCGAATAATGGTTTAGATTTACAATATGACCAGATCGAACATGTTCTTTAATTAATCAACTGACTGACTGACTGACTGACTGACTGACTGACTGACTGACTGACTGACTGACTGACTGACTGACTGACTGACTGACTGACTGACTGACTGACTGACTGACTGACTGACTGACTGACTGACTGACTGACTGACTGACTGACTGACTGACTGACTGACTGACTGACTGACTGACTGACTGACTGACTGACTGACTGACTGACTGACTGACTGACTGACTGACTGACTGACTGACTGACTGACTGACTGACTGACTGGCTGGCTGGCTGGCTGACTGACTGACTGGCTGGCTGCCTGGCTGACAGACTGACTCACTGACTGACTGACTGACTGACCGACTGACTGACTGACTGACAGACTGACTGACTGACTGACTGACTGACTGACTGGCTGCCTGGCTGGCTGCCTGGCTGACAGACTGGCTGACTGACTGACTGAGTGAGTGACTGACTGACAGACTGACTGACTGACTGGCTGACTGGCTGCCTGGCTGACTGACTGACTGACTAGTTGGCTGGCTGGCTGACTGACTGACTGACTGACTGACTGACTGACTGACTGACTGACTGACTGACTGACTGACTGACTGACTGACTGACTGACTGACTGACTGACTGACTGACTGACTGACTGACTGATTGACTGACTGACTGACTAACTAACTAATGTGTCACAGAGCGTAATATGACCTTTGGATGGTTTAGGTTCACAACTGGATCTGTCAACAGCGCTGCAATCGCATTTGAGAATTTCCGGTTTTGAGCCTGGATTGTAGGAGGCTTAGGTCACAGCTGACCGTTAATATCACTTTAAATGTGCGTGCTTATTGAAAACAAGTAACTAAAAGTGTAATTAACAAATATACATTGTACAAATTTGTAAGGTATTGCGTTGGCAATTACTTCATCAGACATTGCAGCGATCTCGCTTGATGGTGGGCGCACTGCGCATTCAGCACTCAAGTTGTCATTAAACATTCACACAAATCCAGGCGCAATTTGTAACATAAAGAAGCATTCAGGCATGTCTGAAAGTGTGAGAAAATGCAAAATTATAAAGATTTCAATAATACCAGACTTTTCGGTGATACTCTACTGCTGCTGTCCGGTGTTTTCAGACATACATTGCCGGTCATTCCATACGCTACATATGAGGACGAAATTAGCGCATGTTTGAAAAAATCATACCTATGGCGAAGTGTCAGTAAATTATGCCTTGACATAAATATTCGTCTTCAAATTCAAAATGATCCGTTGGCACTGGCATACTCCGAACAGTTACTCAACATTAGCAAAGTAAAATTTAAATTGCATTAAAACGCAATCCAACTCCCAGACAATTTTTGCAACATGGTGGATACTAATGCTTTAATTGAAATTATATTTCCAAATTTACAAGCTAATTACACTAATCATGCGTGGCTACGTGAGCAAGTTATTTTGGCCGCAAAGGATATGGTGTCGACGCAATTAGTTTTAAAATACGATAGTCATTGCCTAACAATGAACCATCATTCAAATCCATCGACATTGTTGTCGATCCTAAGGAAGTTGCCAATTATTCTGTTGATTGAATTCACTGGATTTACCTGAAATGCCACCATATAACTTGCGATTGAAGATTGGTTCACCAATCATTTTGCTTCTAAATTTGAATGCAACAAAGCTATGCAATGGCACGCGATTGGTCATAAAAGTAATGGGCAATGATCTTGAAGCTACTATTTTAAACGGAGAATTTCAAGGTGAAGTGGTGCTACCACGGATACCAATGATCTTTTCAGACTCGTCCACTCTATTCAAAAGTTTGCAGTCACCAATTCGCTCATCATTCGCAAGGACTATTAATAAGTTAGGAAAATAATGTCAATTTGTAGGTTGGATTTGGAAAATCAGTGCTTTTCGCATGGCGAATTGTATGTTGCGTATTCAAGGGTTGGCAAACCATTAAGTTTGTTCGTTTATACCCCTCAGGGATTAACTAAAAATATTGTTTATAAAATACTATTAAGATAAAAAAAACATATTTTATTCCTGTTAATAAAGTGAAACGTGTTTTCAGCGGAATCGAACAGGAATCTTGAATATTTTTGTTAAAGACAGATTCCTACTTAAGGAAGGCAGGCCTAGGCTATTAAGAAAATTAAGCCATTAACATACATGGACAGTATAAGGTAAGAAGTAAGGTGTATATTTAGATATTTATTCTGCAATACATACATGTAAACTGGAAATTTTCCTTTAAAAGACGTACTATGATTTCCGTTGTCCGCGTAGGATAGTTTCCGTTTAATAAAGGGAGTTTCACGTTTTTAAACCCTAAATACACGGTAGAATAAAATATCTCCATTTTAGACAGATTTCCCCATAATAAGGGTCCGTTGAAGGTAGAGTTTACATTATTAAGATTAAAAATATATTTAAATATTTATTTTTTGTACTTCAAAAAATATACCTGTAATGAAAATGATTTGAGTTTTTTTCTTTCTTGCTGTTATTTAAAACGGTTTTAAGTTCGCACTCGACAAATTTAAGTTTATAGTATACAGATAGAAACACACGCTATTGATAGGTCCAGTTACAATAACTGTCGGCATGATGCGCTCAGGTATTCTAAAAATAATGTTGTTACATATTTTTACACCAAAACAGTCCAGCTTATTTTTAAAATTTTATAATTTTTGGATATACAACGTTTGAAGAGGACGTCTGTCGGGTACGCTTTTATTAATGTATAAATTTCTGTGCATTAATTTTAAATAACTCAAAAATGCCCGGTTTTATGTCATTTCCTCTGTTATGCCACCTTTTCAAAATTGTACTATAGCTCTCAAACGTGTTTACGTCAGCAAAATCCGTGCCCTTTTGATGAGCACCACTGCGATCTATTTTTATTATTTGTTTTCAATTAATAATTAATATTGGTTTGCTATATTAATATTGGACGGTTATATTATTTCCCACGGGTACGAAAATAATATGTATAATCACAGTATTGCCTAACGGAAATGATGCTATTACACTGGTATTATACTGCATTAATCAGGGAGGTGCTGTCTGTCCCTCTGCCACTCTGTTCTACTCCCCCTCTATGTTAGTTCTCCCTCACGCTTTCCCCTCACATTCATTGTTTTCCATCTCCGTTTCTGTGTTTCTCTCTCGCTCTCGCTCTCTCTCTCGCTCTCTCTCTCTCTCTCTCTCTCTCTCTCTCTCTCTCTCTCTCTCTCTTCATAACGTTTGTGTTCGTGAGTTTTTTCCCAAGAATAATAATTGCGCTTTTGAGATGTTTGTAAAAACTAAAGCGTAACTAATAAGTTAATATTACACAAGTTAGTGGATGTTTCTCATGCTCATAATTTATTGCTATCCCATGATAACAAGTAGAGAATAATAAAACATTTTGACCTGTAATATATCAAACTTCTCTCAGGTTCACCACTAGTGATAAAAACGTGGTAATAACTACTGAAATATCATCCCAACCGAACTTCATAAATAACATAACTTAGCGGAAAGGATCTGCGCTTCAATTCTTACTTTCTCTACTACGTATACCAAGAAGGGGAAGTATTGCATTCACCCAAAAATTCGATATTCAGACTTCACCGCACATACGTACATGTTCTGGGTCCCCCAGAATCTATACAAAGCACTGTTAGAAAACGTACACCTCCGTGTGTCCGTCTGTGAACGGCATAACTCAAAACGAAAATTTGATTAAATATCAAATTTGAAATTTATGTTCTCATCTTCCAGGAAGCCACAGGAAGATTTAGAAGAAAATCCTCCTACTCACGACTATCCTTCACATGGAATGGTTTTAAAAAATTTTAATTTTCTCAAAAATGGCTGTAGCGATTTTAATTAAAATATCATGTGTGTCATGAAATGTATATCTTGAATGGATATGTCCTCAGAAGTCCTTTGTACAGTGATTTTTACATAGCGGTAAATTGTAACATATAGACAAAGTCTTACCACTCAAAAAAACGTAGATCTGGAATTTTTGTGGATTGAACCAATGTGCTATTTGTGTGAGTTCTGCAAAATTTATACTTTTCTCAAATGGGAGCTCCTTTTTCGCTTTTCATCCCTTGGCCATGCAAAGAGAACGGAGTTTCAAAGCCATTACATAGCGATCAGCTTTGAAAGATCTGATTCGCTTAAAACCTGCGTGTTGCGTGTTCCCCTTATACTTATAGGAAGGTTAGCCATAATATAACTTCTGCAAAGGTTTATCTCGATTACGATGTAGAACAATGTGTGTTTGTAAGAATAGTTGGTATAACATCAGAGAAAGTCATGTAAGTGCGACCAATCAGATTGTTTATCTTACCTGTAATAAGCAAAGCTTACATATCGAGTTTTGACTCGAAATATATCTTTTGTATCCCATGAATCCAAAATAAAACACTTTTAGAAAAGAGTCTATCTATGTATCTGTATATTCTACACCAGGTGAGTCAGCTGCCCCTTACTCTCGAGTTTTATGCAATCCGCATTTTATACTCAAACTTGAAAACATCGATCCCATTACTAGGTTGTACCCGCGTATTTAATACAGATGTTAAACACTCGATGAAATTAGTGCTAATATAGATGTTATCCCATCGCCTTTTAATATATTCGTAATTAGACAGCTGACGTTTGCACTTCTACAAATGTTCACTAGAACCAGCGAATATTACATCTTAAACGGGATGTTTGTCCCACACGTATCTAGGTAGCTCAGTTGGAACGAGCGACGGACTCCGAAGTAATCTGTCTGCTGTGAAGCTGGTTCGAATCACCTGCACATACTAATTTTTTTTTTTAAAGTGCAATCCTCACAATTCACAAATTATTATTCTGAAAACTGCTATTATATTCATTTTTATTGTTTTATTTATGTTTTATGGCATTATTTGATGTTTCTTTATTGGTGAACCACAATTAGGTAGTTGTTTAAACATACCTATAGGTAGGTGCAATTGAAATAAGGATCTGTATACACGTTTGAACACAGAAAGCAAGGAAATTACATTGTCAGAGTTTAACGTGGAAGTTAAACACAATTTTGCAGACAATGAATTATTGTGCTATTAAAAATGTTTCATGGTGATATGTTTTGCGGCGCTGGAATTACCCTTTTTCTATTCCTGGAACACGACTCCTCTAACAAAGCGAGTGCTCGAACTGATGACCTTCTTGGGTAATGCACTCCTGGGCACGCTGTTGGATGGAGCCCCTGACTCAGTGTAGCATGGCGGGTTGAACAGATCTACAAGCCACTGTAATACGCTGAAGAAGGGTTTCTGGATTGTCCAGCTCCTCTGCATAAATGTGTTCTTTTAAATAGCACCAGAGAAAGAAGTCAAGGGGTGTCAGGTCAGGTGATCTAGCATGCCAGGAGACTGGTCCTTGTCTTCCTATCCAATGACCAGGATGTGCAGCATTCAAATGATTGCACACGATCCTCAACCAATACGGAGGAGCGCCATCGTATTGAACCCACACCGTCATTCGCTCCTGCAGTGGCTCATTCCCTAATAATAAGGGGTGAGCTAAGGAGGAATTACAGGTAGAGTACTCGTGTTAGATTCCCCTCGAAGAATAATGGTCCAACAATATGGCCTCCCAAGATTCCTCACCAGACATTTACACCCCACTGCTCTTGGAATGCTGCCTCCCTTACCTAATGAGGATTATCAACTCTCCAATAGCGCATATTATGACGATTTTCAGTTCCATTGTTGTGGAATCTTGATTCATCAGAAAACAATATGCTGGATGCGAATCCCACATCACTTGCTACTCGCTCCAGCAGCCATTCACAAAAGATCACTCGAGTTTGGACATCTCTCCTGTGAAGTGCTTGGTGTAGGTGCAAACGATAAGGATGTAAATTATTAGTGTTCAATAATGGCACTACAGAAGACAGATGTTCACCTCCTGAGCAACTGCCCGTGTACCAGTATGCGGATTCTTCTGGGTGTCGTTCAAAACTGCTTCTGCATTAACACCCGATATTGCTGGTGCGTGTCTATGAGGAGGCATTCTTGCAAGTGATATTGTTACACGCAGACGCCTTTCAACATTCCGGAAGGTGTTTGCTGTTGGTTGTCGTCTATTCGGATATATCTCCCGATATAGATGCTGAGCCGCTGGTGTATTTGTTCTTGCTTCTCCGTAGATCAAAAGCATATCTACGTACTCGTCTGTCGAATACATAATGAAAGACTGGCACAAAATATCGTGCGACAGCATACGTTTGGAGAACGCAGGGATCGGCATTCACAACACAATACATCATGCCAGTACAGTGGCGCAGAAGTCATTATACCTGTTCAATTAAAAATGCAGACGACCAAAATCGATTTAAATTAAAATATCTTAAACCCTCAGGGACTTTATAATTAGATTATTGTGAATTCGGTTTCCAAGTTTTGATTAACATAAAAAAAAAATATTTAAAATACGGAGATTCGAACCTATGACATTGGGGCTTAGCGCAGTGGACCCCTCATAATCCTATTCAGCTATTTCGAGACTTGACTGAAAGCGCGTACCGCGTGCATAGGACTTGCATGCCTGACGCTATGCCATTGCCACCTCGCAAGTTTTCGTGCTAGATTTAGCCTTTTAAGACAGTTGTATTCATTTGCTGGGCGTTTTGATATTATTACTTAAATGGCAAAAGCTGTTATGTATATTAATTGAGATGCATGAGGCGTAGTTCACGCAAAAATATAAATAAACTGTTGTTTAATAATATGTCCGTTTTGACTGTACGGGTCCATGATGGATGGGCCGTGTCTCTAAATATTTCCTAATTTTTGGCAGCCAACCACTGCTCTAAGTACAAGAATCTACCATTTTCTTTTTAGTGACGTAGTTAGTGTACCCATATGATAGGTCCATTTTTTCGAGGCGTTTACTGAATTACGTTGCTATGTATACTCTAATAAAAAGTTTGTAAAATCGGCCGGAAACCGGCATTCGCTCTCAGCAAACGGGTCGTATGTTTTTGAGGTGTACTTTAGTGAGGAGTACGTTCTGTCCCTTAAACCGCTGTTGCTCTCAAATTTGCGCATTCCTCTCTTTAAGAACGTCAAACAATACATTTTAGTAAGCGCAAAACTGGACTAAGGCGTACATGCCGTTTGATGGGTGGCCTACCTTCCAAAAAATAAGGCGCGGCTGACTCACCTGGTATATACAGAATAGAGGTGAAATAATCTGCCAGACTTTAACGAGTTCTTCGTATTGTGAATAACAAATGTTGCTACCAACTGGGTTCATGTGCAGTAAGTAGATTTGGACATATCTTGTATGCCTTTTATGTGAAGTGAATTTATGTCTTTCTGGCAGTTTAGAGCGTATTTAAAGTTATTAATTATTTTTCGAACATATTTATGATTTTCTAAAGGATGCAATACCGCAACTGATGTCGAAGGTTAGAAAAAATGTATGCAGGACGCAAAGTGAGGAACAGACCAGCCACATTCAATTAATTAAAATATGCGTTCGTTAGCTTATCGTAGCGTAAGCCTCTCAAATAGAACAGTAAACAATTCTAGTATTTCAACATTCCAAACGAAATTTTGTAATTATGCGGAAATGTAGAATTTGCGGCTAGCTTGTAGTGAACAATAACTGCATTTTCGCGGAATTTTCTGGTCTCTTGCCCAGCGGCAAAACATCTGAATTCAGTTCATGGCCAATGTTACTTAAATGGTTTTATAGAGCAATAGAATAGCTATATACAGAGAGAGAAAGAGAGAGAGTGTGTATGTGTCTATCTGTGAACAGCATAACTTAAAAACGAAATAAGGATAAATTGGAAAATTATTGGTTAATTCCTGCATCTTCCAATATGTGTCACGAAGATTTAAAAAAAAAAAATATGCCACCCTAAGAAATTCCTTACATAGAAATTTTATTATTCTTTAATGTTTTCAAGAATATACCCTACAAGATTAAAATAAAAGTAAAAATATACCACTTATATCTAAAGTTCATCGTTGTTCGTTTTTCTATATGTTAAGCGTGCAAAGAGAACGGGATCTCGAAGCTTTAAAAATTTGACTATCGCTCAAAGCCTACTGTATTCCCATATTCCCTTTGCACCTACAAGGAGATATGAAATAAGATAATTTGTACAAATGTTTATCTCAACTAACACGAAGAAGATATAGGAATAAGAGTTTGTAAGAATGGTTAGTGCAAGAGTAGAGAAAGTCAAGTGAGTGCAACACATGAAGTTTTTTTTTATTGCCCTTACCCAAAGAGGGGAATTTCAAAGTCTGCGACCGCCTTTTATTATTTTACAATGGGTTTAGTCTACTGTGTTCCCTTGAAGCTACAATTAAATGTGTTCAAAAAATATGCGAACATTTATTCCAATTAACAAGAAGCTTAAATAGGAATAAGCTGTTCAAGAATACTTTTAGAATTTTGGATAAAGATAGTCGCACGGGTACAAGAAATCAGATGGACTTATTAATCCATACCGAAGAGGGGGCTTGGAAGTTACCGAAGATAAAATATCTCTCCGCTAAGCGTAATCGTATGTGCTGCATATTATACTATTTCTTTCTTGGCTTTCGGTATGGGCCGCGTCCTGTTGGATTTTTCAATCATGCCGATGTTTCGCCGTAAATTATGCTGGCTTCTTCACTGGGTTACTGCAAATCTTATCCAACTGGTCACTGTCTTTATACTCGATATTTGCACACCGAAAGTCAAGAAGGAAGTAACGGACAAACGCTGTGGAAGTCTGCGTAATTATTTATGTGTATTTTATTAGTTTCGTCGCAATAATTAAATGTCATAACCCCATATTGAATAATAATACCGTGTTTGATTTGTTAACCTATTGATTTTATACACGTATGTGATTAACTGTCATGCATTTTTGCATTCAAATTGTTATTCTATTATTATTCGTTTGTATAAAATGTTTGTACCTATAATTGAGTGTCATAAATTAGTTCCATCACGCTGAAACCAAGTCCTCCTCCTGTTATCTGGGGATACCTAGGGATACGTAAGGCTCTTAGACTATTCAGCCGCACTATACAGAAGTGCATGTCTTCTACTCACTCACTTACTTGCTTACTCACCCACTCACTCACTCACTCACTCACTCACTCATTCATTCACTCACTCACTAATTCACTCACTCACTCACTCATTCACTCACTCACTCACTCGCAGCTCTCCCCATATTTAGCGCTCCTCATTGACACTGCAACTGTTATGCTACCTGTTGTTTGTAGCAATGTTAGACAAAACTACTTTTATCTGCTCCACTAGTATTACTCACGCAATATTGGCTTTCTACATGTTTTATTTAACAATCTATATCTTTTTGTCGCCTGTATCATCCTTATTAGTTTAGGCACTGAAGTTTTGAACAGCCTGTATAACTTACAGATCTAAAACAATGTATATATAAGCGCGTATTGCTCTCAGTTCTCTTCACGACGCTAAGTTACGGTTAATAACAAAAAGAATTTTCCTGGGATCAGAGAAACAACGACTAAATATGAAACCAATTATATTGAGTTTTCTTACCCTGAGTGTTGCTGCAGCTATTTTGCTTTGCGAAATTATAAAGGTGTTTATTAAAAGCACGATATTTTATCGTTTGGAATTCACATGATAGTACAACGTTCTACAGTAAAACCTGACATATTATTTTGTCATTTAAATATTCAAGAATCAATTCCTCTACATCTACCTTCCCTAGATACACCAGAATGAAACGATGACCTCTAAAACACCGATAGCTAGCTGAGCAATAAAATCCTAGCGCCGAGAGCAGTACCGCTGCAGTTTTCATTGTAATAACGAGGTACATTAAATATAGTAATACTTTGAAAAAGTACATGTATTTGGTTTTCGGGTGGAAAAGTTTAATACAGGTTAACACAAACCTTCTATAGTGAATTATTGTTGTTAGCTAATGCTGGATTTCTGACAATGAAGTCATTAATCCTCTTGCTCTCCAATACTTTTCAATAAATATTGAAGAGACTTAGCAATAAATGTAACCGCCTTTTAGAGAGCACCATATGTTTATGTTTTGGCGGTCACATCGCTCTCTCACAACCCCCAGAATGTCTGGAGGACCACACCTGTCGTTGGTCTACGGGTCTCACCGACCTGACCGGGAGAGTTATCAAAATAAATTCACCGACCATATCCTCTGATTACCAATCAGAGAACGTATTTACATGCCATGACAGGTCAGCATGTTAGGGGTTAAGGTTTCATAGAGAAATTAGAGAAATGGAGAGGTTGGAAAAATAAAGACTCCCTAGCCCTCAGGAACCCTAATAGCATCGGGGTCAGAAGAGAACAAGAGATGACCAAGTCAGATAGAAAAGTTACAGTGAGGAACAAAACACCAGTAAGTGGAAGTAATGTTCTGCTCAGCTTGGGTACCTTGTGGTCGCTATTCACATATCCCCTAGACGGAGTTACTTGTAATCTACGAGTACAATTCAGTATACTTCAATTCGAAAATTACCGGATAGTGAAATTTAACTGGGCTTTTCCCCAGATGATTCGAAAAGTGCCCGATGACCGGCTTGTTTATGAAAGACGAGAAAGGTCCACGTTACGTCGTCCTCACTATGTAAGGAGGCGAAGAAACAGCAGAGAGAGTTAGTTACAGACATGAGCCGGTCAGTGTGTCAGTGCGAAACATCTGTGTGTTGTACTGTTGTCGTGAAAGATACATCGTGTCGAAGTAAAGAAGTCCTTATGAATGTGAGCGATTGTATCGTCAGAGAGTATGAGAGACTGAGGAAGTGAAAAATACAATTAAAGGACTGAGTCAAGGTTACGAGAAATAAACCGTTGTGAGTTGTAATATTACGAAGGACTGTAGATTGTGTTAACCTCAAGAAGAGAACTCTGTATTTGTGCGAACATTTTGGGAAAAAAATAAGGTGATAGAAAAGTAACTGAAATGTAATTTTATCATTCCTTGTCACACTGGTATCAGGAGTGGGATTCGTCCAATTGTCATTTTGTCACAATTTTCTTTTTTCTGTAGTTAAACAAAGCAACAAATAGTGTCATTTTTTTCACATTTCACATTATGTAGTTCTATTGAGTCACACTTAAATAGACAGAATTATATTTTACACAAACAAAACGGGATTCATTAAGCCTAAATCGAAGACTAACTAAACGAACAATCACAATTACTGTTTCCCTATGTTGATTTTGCGCAGAAGAAGAATAGAGAGGCAAGATTCGATGTATAACAAGCATTACTTCCAAAATCGCACACATGTAACCAAGTTCCTTCGTGCGCGAAGAATTCGGAATGGATTAGGGTTTTTGTCGTTACACCACATGACTGATTTCCCTCCGCATTTCTCCAACAAAAACGACTAAATTACACTTTACTAATGCTTACTTATACCAACTGAAAGCGAGTAAATCTATGGTAGCTTAAATCCAATTTTGAAAAAAGTCAAATAGTATGAATCCTATGAAACACTGAAGGTATGTTTAAAATTAGCCTCCTGTTTTCTTCTCTCTTCTCTTTATTTTGGAATTTTTAAACATGTTTATCTCTTAATATATATGCGAACAACATTTTGTCTGCTCCAGCAAAACAGTGGAGACTATATTCAGTCATCTCCATATATGCAGATTTTGCATTATTTTCTTCGAATCCCCAATAGGATGCAGAAGTTAAAAAACGCGCTGCTGAAACAAATTAACTCAAGGTTCATATTTCTGGCGGACTTCACATTTTATGGTAATTACGCCAGTAGGTGTTTTCATATAAACCTCAAAAGCCCGCTAGGCTGCTTTTTTTCTTCTTTCTTCATTTAAACGAAAATTACAGAACTCTCGCAGTCGTTTAAGTTTCCTTTTAATGAAAATACTCGCCTTGCTGCACTTCAGCCGTTTAGTGTATGCACGCAGAGATCCATGTATAGTGCCTACCTGTTCAGTTTCAGGGTCGGATTGGCCTGCACTGCCGAACTGGTTAATACTCTCCTTCGTGTACTGGATTTATTGCGGCGTGGATAATATCACAAATACGAATTACACCAAATCTGTCTTATGTAGGGAAGATTGGAACTAAGTTGTGGAAATGAAACACTTCGATTCATTCTGCGGGTTACGGTTGCTATCGGAAATTTAATTAATCTAGAGACAAAACACAAATTTACTCTCCTTCAAACCACAAACTTCAGTCATTGCACAAATATATTTTCATATTTTCTGTTACTCTGTAACAGTTGATCTAAATTGAAGATCGTCGTATCTTAATCATATCAGTATCGAAGAAACTCATATTCGCTTCTTTTGGAAATACTTAGATCACCGTTTAAAGTCAAATCTTCTTTCACAGGTTTGGAATTGTTTGAGATTTTCAGCACAGAAAGAAATTAAAGCCCTTTCCAATGGAAGAGGTTTTTCAGTGATACTAAAATTGTTTCCAGCCAGTTACTCTCGACATCGTGACATCTGACAGTTCATTTAACCAAATGTGAGGGGCAGAAGACCTGTTAAATCTTTAAATACTTAAAATCTAACAAGAAGGTTTCAGTTTTGATGTCTGATCAAGAAACATTCATAAAGTATCTATCTGATTTATTTGAAACAAATAGGAATCAATGTTCTACCTGACGTTAACTTCTTCTAGTGTAAACCCATGTTCTATTTGCAGGCATGGGCAAGAGAAGAGATGTAGGATTGAACTTGCCTTACTCATCCATCACTGTCTTGCCGGGTAACGAAGGTTGTTTTGATACAAGCGCAGTGGTAGCCTCGTTCCATCTGTGTACTAGGAATAATTTCTACGCTGTTATTAACTATTTTGTTTGTATGAAACACATTTTGCATGCAATAATTATTAAAACTACCTACTGTGGGTACGCAGATTACATAATCTACAGTTTATAACCTTCTTTTGTCTTATGCACGCAATATTCTTACGCTGCCTTATGATTAACATACTAAATTGTTTCACTTCCACAATAAATAAAGTAGTAAATTTCTATTGCTATTTAACATTTAAAATATTTTAAAACTATTTGATCAACATAAATTCTTTGGTTTCGAACTTAATATTATGTTCAAACTTTGAAGGTCGGAATGCAATAGCTTATATTAAATAAACTAATAAGAAACTAAGCCTTAAAAGGTGGAATCATGTCGTTCTCTTTATATGTGTAAAAATACGAGTATTCAGAAAGTAGCTTTTGAAGCAGTAAATAAGTACCTGTAAAATCAGCAAAGCTTGCTTTATGCTTCTGATTATAATGACGTTTGATATTATAACACTATTTGTAAATTGAAGTCCGCATATTAAAGAGCCGACTCTCTGGTTTTTGTAACTTACAAGTAATTCTTTCTGTCAGTCTTCATAAAACAGTCGTCTCGACGAAGCTGTACTCGTCTCTGGGGCATTTCGGAAGCAAAGGTAAAGCTGAACAGTAATAAAGGGGAGGGATAGCCGGTGGAGTAAGGCAAGAACGCGTTTCTGTGGAGTGGCCCTTTTAAACTGATTTTGCCCACGCTACACAGTTTGCTCTACAATAAGAAATCCATTGGAGAAAGGTAGGCAACTCTAGTGGCCGAAGTTCCTCTCAAATGCCTCTGTCTTAAGAGTATATATGACTTTCTGGGACCATTTATTATTACTTACTTATTTATTTCATTTTATTCTACAGTTGTGTGAATAAACAACATATGCATGTGAAAGAAAAGAAAATCAAAACATCGCTAACACCACGAATTTTGCTTTTCCTTTGGCTTAAAAGTTGCCATAGCGCATTCTCCGTAGCGGGAAGATGGCTATGTTTGTTACAGTTACGTGATTATATTACTGTATAAGAAAACGTATTAAACAGGGTGGGTGAGTGGGTTCTAGACTGTATCTACAATGGACAACATCACAACACCCCTAAGGAATTACTTCATTCTCTTTAATCTGAAAAACGTACTTTTGCTTATACTATAAATAGTGAATCATAAGCATCATAAGAACGCACGCTCGCTTTGCTCAAGTGATTTGTTATAATCAGGAGGTGCTAATTAAACGCATGGGGGCCATGTCAAGAGGTGGTTGCTTATTACTTGGACGGGAAACGCTGCATTATGCAGAAAAACCGCTTATTTATATGCCCTTTTCACCATCTCCTTTGCTTTTATAATGTTTAGTATCATTTGTTGTACAACGTTCCAATGGTTGTTGGCTCTCTAGCTCAATTTGCACAATGTATATTGTTTAATTGCAGTTTGAAAGCGTATTTCAATAAATAATAATATACAAAATTTGTAGGTTAAGCGGATTTTTATAAAATGACGTGCACGTATCATTGGAATTCATGATAAATCACTTTAATGCTCCACCTTACACATTTTCGCAGTGTATACTTGTTAATTTCACCTTTAAATACTTTTTCTCAATAAGCATGAAATTTTAATGTACTGTAACGCTAAGCTGTGACAAAAACGTCCTATAATCCAATCGCACCATTAACTACCGGAAATTCTAAAACGCGATTGCAGAGAAATATATATTAAATTTTTAGGCTAAGATGATTGTTATAGAAGGCATGTTTATACATAATTGGAATTCGTAAAAAAGTATGTAAAATACTCACTTCAATACTACACTTTACATATTTGCACAATGTATATTTGTTAATTACACTTTTAATTGCTTGTTCTCAATAAGCGTGCACCTTTAATATAATATTAATGCTCAGCTGTGACGAAAATGTCCTAGAAGCCGATCGCAGCACCAAATACCGGAAATTATAAAACGCTATCGCATTGCTGTTTGACGTATCCAATTGTGAAGCTAAATCATCCAAAGATCAACAACACATAAATTAATTAATTAAAAAGAACGTGTTCTATCGGGTCATATTGTGAATCTAAACCATTCTCGAATCACCTTTATCACACACAAAAAGGTTCATAAAAATTGGCGCAGCCGTTTAGGAGAAGTTCACACACACACACACACACACACACACACACACACACACACACACACACACACACACACACACACACACACACACATAACGGGTGATCCAAAAGACTGTGAACCGGCTGCGCTGTGTTTTGTCTGTACGGATCCCCTGCGCTTGTCGCCGACTGCTGCTGTTATAGAACAGCGCGGATAAAACCATACAATATCCGCAAAACTACTTTTAAAGGCTTTACTTATCAACATAATTAAAGAAGATGCTGAAACTGGCCCCTGTCGTTGTCCATACATTTTTGGCATCTGTTTGGCAAATTACCAATAACTCGCCTTAATTCACGTTGAGAAATGCTGCAATTTCCTGACGGATATTTTGTTTTAATTCTTCCAGTTCTTCTCGTTTGTCTTGTACACTTTATGCTTTAAGTTACCCCAGAGATAGGAATCGCAGGGGGTTAGATCGAGGGACCAAGGGGGCCACAAATTTCTACTAATAATAATTATTCTGTCCTGAATCACAATTTCAATTGTTCTCATCGAAAGATTGGCTGTATGAGCTGTTGCAGAGTCTGGTGAAAAAAGACAAAATCACGCTCCCTGTTGGTTAATTCTCCAAAAAGGATGCAAAATTGTGTTCACATATGTACGGGCGTCAATGGTTGGCTTGAAAAAAATTGGGCCTATAACTCTTTCTCCACTAATGGCATACCATACACCAATTTTTTTGCCATGAAGGGGTATTGAATGAACAATATTAGATTTCTCAGAGCTCAAATTACGATTACTTTGTGTACACACATATCCATGAAGGTGGAACCAAGCCTCGTCCGTCAAAAATATTAAATATGGCTCAATTTCGCCATTGTATACACTATTGAGAGTCCACTCACAAAATCTGTGCCTAATTACAGTATCACCTCGTTGAAGAGCATATGCCACAGTTATTTCATATGGTTTTAACTTCAGCAATTCATTAGCTCTTTGCAAGAAGAGAAATTCCTGCCTGTTGTGAAAGACGCCTAAGCAATTTATGGGGTGAATTCTCCAAACGTAATCTAATGTTTCTTCGGTAAGAACCGTACGCCGTCTTTTATATTTCCGAGCCTGAACACTTCCTGTGGCCTGAAATTAGTTGTAAAGTTTATGGATTGTTGTGCGGCCTGGAACTTTTACACCTGGAAATCGTTCTGCAAATCGCACTTGCACCTGGTGAGCTGACTGAATGAACACGTACGAATCATAAATAAATACACGCTGTGCAGTAGAAAACAAATGCTGAGCCATAATACACTTTGTGACTAAGAACAGGACTAAATAATAAAACACACTGGTAATAATATAACCGCACGTTGTCGCGTCAAGTCAATACTGATTGTGAGCAGAGCAGAGAAAAACAAGTGATTTTCGTGTATATCAGCTGCTGGTGCTGTATTTCTGCGTGCGCAGTGGAAAAGCACCACATAGCGGTTCACGTGTATTTGGATCTTTCTGTATATATAAATATTACATGCCAAGTATCCATGAACACTCAGAAAAGTGTTAATAAATCTTTTACTTACTATGCAGTATGTAAACTCTTTCTGACTGAGTAGGTTAACTAGGTGACCTTGGTCTGTAGAAACTTCATGTTCACCATCTTTACCTCCATTTGGTGGCATATATATATAAGGATTTTCAAATTATTTGAAAGCCAAGTAGCTTGTATGTTATTAAGTAATCACCGGATCAAATACAATATACAAAAGTTTAAAATTTAACCTATAATGATTATTTAAATAGTTATTGATTATTCCCAACGATAGTTTTAATGGCTTTATTTATAATCGCCTAACTACAAAATCTTTTAGCAACTTCTACATGTCATTCTAATTATTTGATACCATTTAAAAAATATCAGTATAACAGAAGATATCAGGTGATTCAACAGGATAATAAGTCAAAATTAAATCGTTTTGTGATATACAATATGGACGTTGGATAGTAACTTACAAGGAGTATACAATGTATAGGTAATGTTTACATAATTTTTCGCGTTAATTTTTTTAAATACATAAAACATCCTTTCTGAGTAAGGCTGTTGAAACCAGTTGTCGTTTTCTAGAAACAGAATCAGCCTGCCTCAAAACTTCTAGTTTTAGTGAAATCTCAATATCAAAGTTTACGTCATGTTTAATACTGTATTTTTTTAGGTAAGCAATAAAAAGTAATCATTATACTATTATGTATGTTTCAAAACAGTATTTAATATGTTTTATTGCTTATGAAGAGATATGCAAAGCGCACTAAAATAATTAATTTATATTTTGTATGTAACTGAAAGGTAAATAATAATCATTGCAACGGTATTTGAACATGATACAGGAGAATAAATACAATTTACAGTGCTCTCCAGAAGTAAACCACTCATAGCACCAATACTGGATCCAGCAGGAAAGCAGCAGTTTTGTGGTGGAAGTCGTATTTGTCACGAGTAAAATACAAAACCAGAGAGGGACTGGGGTCAAGTTCACCTCTGAATATTAATAGTGGTGATGTTTCCAATTTTATGTTATGATATATTGTGTCCTCTGAAGCTTTGAACTCATGTAGCAATTATCTGGTAGTGCAGAGATGATATAGAAACAATACCATCCGGTCAGCACACATCATTTCCAATTTAATGCGGAAACTGAAGTCGTGTCAATGGCAAACTGTTATATGAAATGCTGTGAAATAAAAAGTTTAATTGTTCTATATTTGGTAACCTGATACAACTAAATCTCATTAATCTTGATAACAAATTGCCTTGTGTTTTTGCTCCATAAGCAATATTTGAATGATTTGGAGAGATGTAAAATCAGACCATATGTCACAGCTACCTTATCCTATCCCTCTCTCTGAGGAAAAGCAGCTCTTCTTGCCTTACACCACTGGGTAACCTCTTTGTTGTTTCCTCTTTCCTATCTTCTCTGTCTTCCCTCTCTGCTCTCCCACTCCTTCTCTTTCTCCTCTCTTGTCCTCTCTTCTCATCTCCCTTTCTCCTTTCACTCTCCATCTAGAAAAACTCGCAGCTTCGTAATCACAGCTTCGTAATCACAGCTTCCTTTACCTTATTCCAATAAATAAGTTATAAATAGGACTAGGAATCTTATGCTCTTAAAACTCTTGAAGTACACATACATTTATGCTATAAAATCTGATGTGTGGTACTCACGTGACTATTATTTATTAACTATGCTTACAAATTCTTATTCCTGTATCTTTTTCACGTTAGTCGAGATAAACATTTGTAGAAATTATCTTATTGCTGTTCTGCTTGTAGGTGAAGGGGGAATATGGGAATGCAGTAAGCTTTGAGCGATAATCAAATCTTTTAAGACTTTGAAATTCCGTTCTCTTAGCACGGCTAAGAGATAAAAACTGAGATAAAACTGAGCTAAAACCTTCCATTTGAGGAAAGTATAAGTACTGCAGAACTAATACAAATGCACTTGGACATAAATTGTGTGTTTTAATGACATTTACACTTTTTGTATAGTAAGATTCGGCTGTGTCTTATGGTTTAGCAGTTATGCAAAAGCCATGAAGAGTAGGCAGGGCTGCATATATATTTCATTTGACATAAAAGTATCTCAAAAATATGGCAAAATCGTGAGAGCTATTTTAAAGAATATCAAAATTTCCGAAACATTTCCCATGTAAAGGATAGTTTAGGGTGGAGAAATTTTCTTCAAGATCTTCGTGTCGCATCCTGGAAACAAACAATTGCCAGCAAGTAAAGCAAGTCTTCGATTTGAACAAAGAAGTTAGATTATACAAATTAAAAAATTAAAAAATCAATGCTATAGCGTCTCCACTTCCCTTGTTACAGCGTCCTTGAATCCTCTGCCTCACCAAAAAGGACTAAACTTTCCTCTGTGTTTTTCCATACTCAAATGGGTCATAAACTCGATAAAAGTATAAATTACAGACTCCTGAAGGAGTGTACTAGAGACATAAACATACAAGAAATTAAGTCACTTAATCAAGAAATGAAGTAAAAGCGTGATTCGAGTCCGTGTCATTAGCAAAGCGCTTTATACGCTTTTGCTTTCTTGTCAGAACGTTGACTTCATGCTGCTGTTGCAGGATCACTAGCTCACTAGGGTCTGGGACACTGAAATATTGAGTTACTAAGGGTACAGTGAACTGCGATGCAAAGTTCTCCATACATTACTGTGGAATTAGTACAAGCTCTTGTGTGAAAGAATTCTTGAAGAGACGTGCAGATTCCAGTGTCATGTTTTCGACCTCAAGGGTAATGCCCCAAACGATGTGTTCTGTGGGAGGCTGATGGACTCGTGTAAATGGGGGCTTTTTGTGTGTCTTCGATCGGAATGTGTCTCTTGGTGAATGTGTGCAACCTCCCGCGCATTGTCATTAGCCCTACCGCGCATAAAATGCATATCCACATGCTATTCGATGCTTAAGGTTACATTTTGACCACACTACTGTACAACTGGCTCTCATTAACAGCGACGTGACTACATATATACTAATATCCTCCCTGTAGATTCTGTGATGCGAGTAAACCGCCACTTATCGGCTATGTTCAGTTTTGAAACCAGGTCACAACTCGAGACGCGTCACGCAAGGAGTACAGCGTATGTTAAAACAATCAAATCCCTGGCGGCTTGTAACCATACATTTGCAGTTGTCTCGCAAACAGCTCTTTGCGGTCACACGGTTGCTGGAAATTTTTGCTTCTATTTGCAGGTTTGTTGTATCAATTATGATACATTCTCTATAATATTATTCATTTGTCCTAGGCGTTTGCATTTGTGATACTACATTACTGCTTAGTTCGCGTGTAAAATCCAAATGTTTCTTGAACCTGAAAGAAAGATAAAGCAAATATTACGCATCATACAAACCAAGGAATGCATTGTGAAATTCTTTGACTTAGAAAACAATAAGAAATTCTATTCTTTGTAGTACAAGTTACAGGAATGCACGAAGAGAATTAAAGCAAATCCATGTTATCTTTAACATTTGGTGCCTAATGTATAAGAATACCTATAATGTAACAAAATCATCGTTTAAGACAGGAATCTTCAACCCACTTTCCAAAATCTGTCAATAAAATAGTATACATACGTATGGAAGACGGATTAGGAATGTCGTGCTCGCAAACACTCGCAAACAAAGAACCTGTTCAAAAAGAGCTAGTAGAGTGTTTAGGAAGTAGGGTTTCTGAATTTTCCTATGACTTGTGCCAAGCATTTTTAGCTGCTAATATTCCCTTGTTCAAAATTAATAATCCGACATTTAAAAACTTTCTTGCCAAGTACGCTTGACAACATGTGCCTGAAGAAAGTACACTGCGTAAGACATTGTTACAACAACGTATTGTCAAATATACAAAATGAATTAGCAGATCAGTTTGTGTGGTTGACTGTTTATGAAACCCCTGATTCTGAGTGCCGTTCTAGCCAGTGGTGAGCCAACGTTCAGCCAGTCAGCTTCGTTCTCCCAGCGTTCCACGCCAGATGCCGAGACAGGGATTGGTTGCACCAACACCGGCAAGCTACACTCCATAATTACGGCTACAGCGAGAAGTGCACTCTCAAGACGCTTGGCAAGCAAGCGGAGAGTGCAATCACACGACAGTCCGCGCCCTTTCCACAAAACCCAAACGTCTCAGTAAGTCAAAAGACGAAAGTCTTGTAGTCCATTGGGACTACACATAGGCATCAGGTATACACATACCGCGCTTTTTAGCAGTCACCTCCTCTCTCACCTAAGTTTTTCCCGGCCATAGAAGATGCCTAGGCATCATTCTACGGCCAAACCACCTAAACCCCCTGATCCTAAAACCAACCGCCGACGCGTCCTGACAAAAACCAAGAACACACCGCCGCTTACATCAAATAGCGAAATGGAAATGGTAGTCTACGAAGAAATGCACGACACACATACACAACACTCACCTACACCGACAACCCAAACACACACATCACGGACACCCTCACCTACACTTATACCAACAAGCAAGTCACAAACATACAAGACGACATTGCACACACTCAGTCAGCTCCAGCAGCAGCAGCTCACCCTCTCAAGCACCCAACATTGCAGACCACGACACAGACAAAAGTCTAGAATCTACTACACAACTTGGAAACCGACAAGGCACACTACTTGACCACACGACCACACACACACACAACGCACAACAACAACAACAACAACATACATACCACTCACACCTCACGGATATTTCACCCTATATATCATAAACAGCAACCCAGACAAGCAAAACACGTGGCTCGTCAGAAGCTTAATGACTAAGACTCAACAAAACACCGACTCACTTTACAGAGCACAGCGACTACAACGAAATACATTTGCACTGACCTTCAAGAATCAGCAGCAGGCAGTAACATTTTCACAGGCCATCCCCATCCATAACTTTGGTAAGTATGCATACTATGCAAACTCCCCACCACAGAACAAACCTACACCCAACCCTGACGCAGAACCAAGACCACGAAAAACCCTGACTGCAGTGATTAAAGGCATTCCTTATGACATCACTGACGACGAAATACTACACAGCATACGAGACACATACCCAGAAATAACTCGCGTATCAAGAATAATAAGCCAGAACCGACAGACACAACTAGTACGCATATTTAGCTCCTGCATCACGACAATAAACACCATACTTAAAGAAGGCGCCGTCATTGAAAAGCAAATTTTCAGGGTGGAGCCTTCAAAACACACAGACAGACACGTTCCATGCAGACAATGCCAGAAATACGGACACCACGAAGAAAACTGCACGCAACAACCAGTATGTTTCCACTGTGGACATAACTCGGACACGAGACGGTGCAACCACCCCATCAAACACAACACCCCCTACTGCTCCACCTGCCGACAGAATGGGCACTACACCGGGCAAGTAAAATGCCCGATGTACCCCAGACAACCCCCGACACAACCAGAACACACCGCCAAGACCTACATCTTCCCCCATAACATCCCCACGCCACCAAAACCACAACACATGACTGACTGGCCCGAAACAAATTTCCCCAAGATTCCAGAAATAAAGAAGGAAATGACAAAACACAAAACAATAAGCACATTCCAAAACGTCATCACGCAATCCGAGCAACAGATTAAGTCCCTACAGGAACAGATCACAAACATACAACAAAACATCACCAAATACATCCGAGACATTACAAACACGACAATCACACAAATACTCAGCACACTCATACCACCCATATACGACATTACACCACCCGCACACAGAGCAAGATTTTTACACAACCTGACACAGACAGCACAAAAAACGCTTAAAAAAGCAGCAAACACGACCAGAGTTGGCAACCAGCTGGCTATATTCATACATGAGAACACATAATAAAGACACACATGAACAATGACAGCACACCAATCACCATAAAAAACACAAACACACAATAAACACAAATACACTGACACACACATAACCTAACACAAAAAATATACAACACAGTCAAAAACTACCCAATTGAGCTGTTGCAGCAACATACATACATAACTCCACAACAAATCAAAATCACCATCTTCTTCGAGGGTACAAGCCACCACCACACACCTAGGGATGAACACGTACACACCAACAAACACAACCACACCACAAACACACAAGATCACAATACATGCGCACACACGATAGATCTCTCCGCCACGTAACAAGATAAAAATTCAAAAAACGCGGCTGAAGAGGGACTGTCTCTATAACAGCCAGGGCATGTTGAAAAACATGCCCAAAGAACTCTTTTTCATTTCATTTCATTAGTGCCGTTCTATTGCTAATATAATCGTGGGTGCTTTAAATAATGAACAAAAGACTACACCTAACTTCTTAATGTGTGCGAATTGTCGATCACTGTGACCCAGTTTGTGGTGGACTCTCTGAAATTACTATGGCCATGTGGAATCAAATACGACGGGTTACTTTTACTTGTTACTGATGCAGGTCCTTATATGGTTAAATCAGACAAACTCTGAAAGGTATTTTTCTTAGCTTAATTCATATAACTTGTTTGGCACACGCTCTTCATTGCATTTCTGAAACAATACGTCATTCTTTCCCACTGGTCGATAGATTTGTGTCCAGCACAAAGAGAATTTGAGTTAAATCTCCTAAAGCAGTTAAATTGTTTAGATCAACAGCGCCGACTTCCTCCCGCACCAGTGTTAACTCGATGGGGAACATAGGTCGATGCAATTTTATATTATGCTGAACACATATAAATAGTCAAAGAGGTTGTTAATTCATTGGACTCGAAAGATGCTTCACCAATAGAAACTATGCAAAATATTCTTTCAGGCACTGGGTTAAAAGAGGATCTTAGTTTCATATCTGCCCATTTTTCTTTCTTACCAAAAGCCAAAACGGCATTGGAAGCTGTAGGATCTCCTTTGAATGATTCACTTACTGTCTTTGAAAAAAACAATATGCGATCTAAGTTCAGTTGCTGGTAGCATAGGACAAAAAGTGAAAGAGAAGGTGAATTATGTAATTTCAAAAAATTCTGGTTATAAACAGATGTGCGATATTCGAGACATCCTCGAAAGAAAACCATCTGTCACACCAAGAGGCTTGACTCTCTCTTTGAAGCAGTTAACATCATTTAAATATGCCCCGATAACATCTTGGGACGTGGAGAGAAGTTTTTCACGTTACAAAAGTGTTTTGCGAGACAACAGACGGTGTTTTACAGCTGAAAATGTGTGTAATTTAGCAGTTAACACTAACCACGGGACCACTTCTGCTTCAACCTCTAAGAAATAAAGTAACTTTATTATTTATACTAACTCGTCTTGTCTACTGCAAAGGTTCATTCATTGTTTTAATTAAAGGTACTTGCGTTTGGCGTAAGAGCTCCATTGATCATTTCTGTGAATAAATTTGATATATACATGTAGAATAAATGATACATAGGTGCATAGCCTCAAAGTTTTAGCAACCTTCTGCCTGATGTTTGCAACTAGTCCCGGTTAACCGACTGATACCAAAACTGCCTTCCCTTGCCTTTCTGATATCAGATTTCAGTGATCAAAATGGCAAAATTAATAATTGTAGCGTAAATAAATGTTAAATGTTAGTTATATTTTAATAATAATAGTTATCATAAGAAAAAACAAATTGATTGTAAACCGGTTTGGTGCATGGACACATCATTATTTCACAGTTTACTATTATAAAATGAGAAATGTACAGAGAAACTACTTTGCTTGCCTATTTTCAACTATTTCGTAAAACATAGCTATAGAGAATCAGTTCATAAATGAGTGGATATTCTGCATTGCTATTTGTTGCAATTCTATGTCTGCAGGTCTCAAAGTATTGCTTATTCAGTGGTGATACAACACTATAAAAAACTTCAAAAACCACTTTTTATTCTTACAATAGGTGTTAAATGATAACATAGAAGCTATTTACTTTGTTTCCATTAACTCTTTGTTTACTTTATCTGCAGTACTATGAAACTTATTTGACTGAGCTCAGAGATAAACGCGTACTCCCGTTGTAATGGTGTATTGCACAAAGAAGTACTTGGACAGAAACATTAGCGTTATTCTCTGGTGTAATGACGGTTTCACTATATTTTCCGGGTCTCAGTACTGAAAGGGTAGCTGCAGCTTCCGTTGCTGGGTCAGGAAACTACTAACGCTGTCTGACCATTCGTTGTTAAATTATGCATAAATTGAAATGTTGGTATTCATGAATTCCACAGCCGGCGGCCGGCCGCTGTCCAGATTCAATAAATTTTACCAACAGTTGTCACCTGTCATAGTTATCAAATTATGCGTTTCATCGATCTTTAACGTTCTGCTTCATGTCACAGTTATAATATTTCTTTGCATTTTTTTATTCGTTTGACTTTACTGTTCATTTCTATAAATTCTAAAGACAAGGCAAAGCCATACAACCTGGAAGAATTAAAACAAAATATCCACCAGGAAATGCCAGCATCTCTCAACGTGAACTACGGCGAGTGATGGATAGTTTCCTAAAGAGGTGCCCAACATGTATGGACAACTATGTTGGCCAGTTTTAGCATCTCCTTTTATAAAGTTGATAACTAAAGCCTTTAAAATTACTTTTAAAAAGTGTTTCATAGTTTCATCCGCGCTTCTCCATAATAGCGGCAGACGGCAACGCGCGCCGAGGAAGCTGACAGGCAAAACACCGCGCAGCCCATTCGGAGGTCTTTTGTTCCTTTACCAGAAAACCACAGTGACTTCTGTGTGTTCATTGATTCTTACAATCTCTTCCAAGTAGCTAGTAGGTAAAGGAAGTGTTACATTTCTCTCAAAAATGTTACTAAAAGTACTGTTTTGTCGAACCATGAACAAACAAGTAGCATATTTAGAAAAACGTCAATGTGTGAATAAATTTGTGTGTGCGTGTGGGTATGTGTCTGTGTGCGTGCTTGCGTGCAACTTCAAAGCTACATAACTCAGAAGCGAAATAAAAAACTCTAAACTGGATATTTAAGGTCAGTATCTCCCAAAGATGTGGCATCAAGGTTTTTTAGAAAAGCCACCGTCCCAAACTACTATTTATACGGTAAATATTTCGTTGTTTTTGATTTTCTCTAGAATGGTTCCAATGATTTTAGTTAAAATTCCATTTATTTAAGACATTTACACATAATCTAAAATGTCTATCTTGAATTTCCTTGCAATGGAAATGAAGCAGGAGAGGTGCCTCTAATTGCGCTTACGATAATGTTGCCAACATTGGAGTGTGCATTCGGCTAGATCAAAGCAAGGAAGTCGCTCGAAGTAGCGGACTTAAATGTTATTTTTAGTTTATGCAGTACATTTAGATTATAAAATATAAACGCTGTTTTCAACTACTCCGTCTTTCTCACACTGATCATTTTCTACCTTTTCTATGTTTTCACAAATCCTGCCAGTCTGTTTCGGTTACAAGTAATATACCCTCGAGTGTTATATCGTGCAATTCCTGTAAGGAAAACTCACCTTATATATTTCTCTATTTGTATTACCTTGGCCCAAGCTTGTTCTATGAGATTCAGGTCGCACATGTATGGGGACAAACAAACGACAGTGTGGAGCAATGAAACCCGAAATGCGTCCGCTTTAGAAACGTCTTTAGGTTTATTCGTTTCACCATGCTGTAAAAAACTGTTTCATACATGGAACTGTCACTCTGTACCCCTTTGCTCTGCAACTACAACATCATAGCAGATTTCATATCACTCCTAGGCGGAGATTTTTCTACTTCTACACTCCTCTTTTCTTTACTTCCGAGATAACGCTAGTGAATCGTCTAATTTTTAACTGAAATTAAGAGATATTAGTATAATTAGTATAATAGAGACCACATATAGCGGGAATAACATTGGGGGTAAGTTCACAACCTAACCAGCCACGTTATCTATGAAGTTTACAAAACTCGGTTTACCCTATCGTGGAATGCCTCTCCTTTCCCCTTCAGTCCCCTAAGACCATGAGCTGGTGAACAGACAGTAGATCGTAACCAAGGACAGCGACCGAGCGGGATGGCTCAGGCGGTAACGTCTGTAGCCCGCATTCGGGAGGTCGCGGGTTCAATCCTCGTGACCGCGCACTCTGATATGGGGTATTCCGGGGTTTCCCCATGTCACTTAGGGGAATGTTGGGGTGCATTATTTCATACCACAGTTTCCTTTCCATCATTTTCCTTCATTCCATGTCCCTCTCATCTTTCAGGTGTACTTCCAGGCGTGTAGTATCGGCAGTGCCGGGCAGATGGCGTGGTTGACTGCGCATGGTAATTGCTGTTCTCGGCGCTAGGTGGCGTTTTGTCCTCCGTTAGGGGAGCGGGATGCTTAGTGCGACACCGGACCTGCCATGTGATGGCTGCTTGGTGGGGCCTGGTGCTGGGATGAAGAGATCTCAGCACTTATTGGAGACTTCCACGCGTCTCTGTGGCCTGCAGCTGCGACCCTGTGTGGCACCTTCGGTTCCCTTATTCCATCCTTGCCTCCTGGGGAGTGGTAGCCACAATAGATCTGTGTAGGTCGAAGTGAGCAAGGGGTCCCCCTCTGTGTCTGTACCATTTACTCATTACGTTTACCGAGGAGAGCAGTTAACCCTGAATTTATTGCGCGAAAACTCATGACCGCAATTGAAAGTTCATCCAATAGTAAAACCGGGATTTTTTAAATTGTCGGGAATTTCAGAGCTACCATGCGAGATTTGCCCAATTGGCAATTTTGTAAGTGAGTTAGTTGGGTTGCTGCCTCCTATGTATAATGAAATTAACAGGACCGGGACTCTGATTGTTATGACTTTGACGCTAGATCTGCGAAAGGGAGGTATTCACTTTCGGGCCAGACATATACCGCGACGTAATATGTAATTATAACCATGGTGATTGGGCGGATCAAGTCAGTCGCTCGTTACAGATCACAGATTTGGTTATTCATAAATGTTTTTGCCTGGTGCTGGTAAATGGGCCTCGACTTACAGGCTACAATTTTCCTAGATTTACAATTATCGACTTTTTTGCATAGTCTTTTTGGTTTATACAAAAACCATACAGTGACCAACAGTAGGTCACCAAGAATAGCTTTATTAGAGATTGATGTCGCTCAATTAAGAAACTGAGTTCCTTCTTTTATTATGATACACATGTACACACACAAACACTCACAAAAACGCGCGCCCACTACACTGGACTATTTACACTATGTACACCATTTTACGCCTTGTACACTTTCTGTGGTTTTGCGGTATGGCAGCGTGCAACTAGTGGTGTCCCAGGTTGCCAGTGGCGGCGGACTCTGTCCTAGTTTATTGTACCTAGGACCAGGTTGGAAGGGCGCGCAGAGTTGGCGACCCTTAGCTGTCCTATAACATTTGATTCTCGCATGTTTGCGGCGTTTCCGATCGCCTCTGCCAATATTGGATATTGATGGGTCCATATAGAGGAGGCTCTTCTCAACACTGCCTCTTGGATAGTTGATAGGTTCGTTTCTTGATGTAGGATAGGGTAGGGGGTGTGGAAGAGAGCGGAGAGGATTTTACGGAGGGAAAGGTTTTGGATGGTTTGTATTTGTTTAATGGCAGTGGTGGAGGCGTTGGCCCGGGCTACATAAACATACAAAACCACCGAAAGAATGAAAGAGTAGGTTTTGACTTTAAGTTCATGTGTTTGTTGTGGAAGATGAGGACGTATAACTTTAATAGCGCCTGCCTTTGTTGGCGGTATTTTTAGGTAGGTGGACCAGCACATTTTGCGGTTCATGATGGTTCATGAAACTGGAGCCGTGATCATGTGTGTACAAGTGATTTAACAAGGCGAAATACGGGTGAAGTTCAATTCTTATTCGCGGAGAGGCGCGAAGGAACCCGACATAAAAAATACACTTTGAAAGAACGAAAACTGTGCACCTTTCCCCTGTGTTTTGTCATCTTACCTCGCACCTGAGATACACACCATCTTACAATCGCATGCCTACCATAGCAACTAAACTTATTTGTGAAATCAACGAAGCCCAGCAGCAGAGAGAGTGCCAGCTTCAATCCCTGGCAGGTACGTACGATGCAGGAACCGTTCGTTACAACACCGACTGAGCTACCGTCGTTAAGACAGTCTCGCTTCAAGATCAATAACGTATTTAACTACTAAAATATCTAAATTCAAATGACAGTTCATCTCAAATTATCTTGTTTTTTCATCAACTTTCAAAGAAAGAATACTGAGAATCCTAAGCAAATTCAACAGTAATTCATAGGATAATTTTCAAATGGCAAAAACAGAGGAAGAGAGGGTTATGAGAAAATAAATTTTAAAATTGTACGCGACATCTGAATGCATTTTCTATGTCCATTTAAACTTCATATTTGGGCATTTAAATGGTCGGAAAAGTAAAAATGCAAACGGATGTTCATTTTGCACTATTTGGTGACTTTTTCCATTTAATTTTAAAAATAGATTTCTTTTAAGGTTACGTACATAAATTAATGTAGATTATACTTGAAACACATGTAATCACATTGTTAACCTGATGTTAATAAATAAATTAGGGGCCAATATGAATACAGCCGGAACCAGCTTGACCCCTGAACTTAACTAGAAGACCTGTAGGCGAACCCATATTTTTTTTTTTTTTTTTTTTTTTTTCTGTTTCATCAGTTCATATAATTCTACGAGTGAAATCATGCACAACAGGTGGGGTGGGGAGGGGGAAGGTAGTGATGTTGCCTGCATCTGAGACAGTCCTTGCTAATTCACAATTGCTTTTTTGTACAGCGTGCAATTAAAGACATAGTATTTTGCAATAAGAAGTGACTATACTGAATTTATGAGACACTGATCATTGCATGAATCAATCATGCTACCACTACTTTCTAAATTAGGGTCCAAAACATTACAGTCAGAGTAGCGACATTGGGAATACATGAAGAAAAAAGCTAATTCTAGGCAAAATAAAAAAGAATAGAAAAAGAAATCTGATCTATTGCACTCACATGACTTTGTCTACTCTTGTACTAGATATTCTTACAAACTCTTACTCCTATATCTTCTTCGTGTTAGCTGAGATAAACATTTGCAAAAATGAGCCTATTGCTTACTTTCTTTGCGGCGTATTTAATAAAAATTCCAAATTTTCGCAGCATAACGTTTAACAAAATAATCATGGTGTTTGTGGTTATACAAACAAATTTAGCATTATGGTTGTTAACATGACTTCATATAAAAATTCCTAAATCAGAACTTGTCTGTTTCACCTTTTTGTAATAACTGTATTGACGTTCATCACATAAAATGTCGCCTTTGTTTATTACATGTTCGTTTACCTAACCTGTTTGAAAAGGGGGCTAAAATATTACGTAAAATGATATTTTATTGCACATTTCACTCCGAAATTCGAAATAGAGTGAGCATACTTTTGAGTTTTCAGACATTTCCAGGTCATAATGTGGAAAGCAAACTATCTTTATTAAATAGCAATTATAATGTCATAAAACATAGTCGCGAATTTATACAAACAGGTGGTATTTGACCCTGAGCCGGTATTAAACCCTCTTTACAAAGTATTCAAAGTTTGCTTTGATTTTAGGATTGTAGTGTGTTTTAATATTAACGAATCACACTCTAAGATCCAAATTGACTTCTGAAGCCTCCCATGTGAAGGTATCTAATGTGCTTCTACACGGAGAATTTACATTGTAATCTGTTGCTTATGATAATTTTTGTTGAATGCGTTTAAATGCTGAAGCTTTAAGTGTTACAATAGGAGGAAAAAATGTAAAACCGAATGGCCATTCAGAGCACCGAAAATGCAGTGTTACAGAATGAAAATATTGTTTTTGTCCCAATCGTCTCAGAACCCTGTCAAGTAATAAGTAGCAAGAATCCGAAGTACAACGCAAGTAAATAAATGAGTAATAAAATTAAAATAAAGCGTGAGCTATATCTTGTCTAATGCCAGTAAATATTTATAGTGCAAAAGTTCCTTGGCCTAGAGGGAAATCTCAGTATAATAGTGACAGCTACGCCTCGGGTTGTTCAAGTATCTGGTAATCTCTCCGCCCAGCTGAAATCACTTGTTTTATGTGGAGCATTTAAAAGTGCAAGTCATGGAGGACATGGATTATCTGTCTTCAGGGAGCTGTTTATAATTTTTTTCTGTTGATAGGTGAAACGGTTTGTCCACAGTGTAATAGATACCTCTGTCGTTAATCAGCCTTTGCTACGTATTGGAAATGAATTCCGACGAATCCCTGAATTTCAGCCGGCATTCGTGGGTTTATCAAATACATATCCTATACTACTGTCAAAAACATAATTATGTCAGACCTCAGGAATGAGAAATTACGTAAAATAAAAAGTATGTTAACCTCGCAGCTTAATATAACGCTCAGTGAGCAGCCAATTGTGAAAAAGTAGAACACATGAAAAGCAGAGTGAAGGCCGACACTCATTCCAAAAGAACAGGAAAAGATCAATTGTACTGATTTCAAGGGAGGTTTATGTACCTACCAAATAAGAATGAAAATGTATGGGGAGAGCAACTGAGTTTGATTGTCTCTCTCTCCCCCCCCCCCCCCCCCCCCCAATCTTTCCCTTTGGCTCTTTCCATCATACAAATATATTTCCAACAACTAGAAACATTTAGTAACACAAATTACACTGCCTAAGGTTTATTCATAGTGCACAGTGTACCAACACAGTTGCTAGTAGTGATTCTTTGAAATGGATCAGAAATTGGTAATAAAATAGTTAGTAAAACGACCTTACTCGCAGTTGAAATACGAGGATAAGTTAGTATAGTAAAACAGGTAAGGCCTACTGCAGCTCTTCTACACTTGAAGCGTGAGTAGAAGAGAAAAAGGCAAGAATCCTTAGAAAAGATATTTTAATATAAACAATTGTTATAATATGGCTGTCTGGTTCTTGCGAGTTGGCGACGCTTGTTGTTTGCAACTGAGAAAACGCCCTAAAATACGACGGGTTTTGCAATTTTAACGTATTTAATCACAGCTTTGGATAAACATAGGAGATCAAAAATTACAAACATGAGATTTGAAGAAATATCAGGAACTATGAGCGTTGCTAATGAAGAGGACAAAGAAAGGCCTAAAAGGAGAAATTGTCGTGCTGCTCAAACCCATTGTTTGTACTTAAGGATCTTTTATGAAGTCCTGCATGCATTAATAACAAACTAAACTATGATTTGAATGACACAATTAGTTGAAATTGCTCGCTTAATGGATTCTACACATTTTGCCAGTTACCGTAAAAGTTCTTCAACAAATGCATTATGTGAACCGAGAGAACCATATCATTCCTATTTCGATATGAACTGAAAGTGTTATACTCACCTCATTTTTATTGTTCCATTTATATCCTGCCTTTAACTAGAAAAATCATATCGTCGGCCTCTCCCGTGGAGACATGTTGCCTATTGGCAGTGGTGCTACTCGTTTAACAGTGCGTTAATTTTAGGTTTCCTTTTCAATTCACAGACACATTCACACTCTCATCCATACTTCCAGACTCAGGGGAGGATAAGGAATAATCTTGGCTGGAGAAAAATTCCATCCCCCCCTGCCAGGAATCGATCCCGGGACCCCTTGCATAGCAGGGAGGTGCTCTAGCCACTGTACTACGGGGTCATTGAAATCATTGCAAATTATATGAAATCAAATGGACTTCATTTTGTATACAGTGAAGTTTATAAACTATGCGAACTGCTTTTAACATTTGGCTCCACTACTGCAAACGCGGAAAGGAATTTTTCAGCATTGAAGCGAATGAAGTCTTATTTACGGGCAACGCAAGTTAGTCTGAAGATATTTGTTTCATTGAGAAGGCATTACGAGAAATTATTTTCTGATATTGTGGCAACGCAGTTTACCCGTAAAGAAAGATGGCTGGAATGAATGTATATATAAACAGGTATGGTAAAATTGTTCGTTTTACTTTTATAATTATTGTTCACCTTATTTCAAGAACCTTGTTTAAATGCACTGTTGATGAAGTTAACATTTGATCAACGGCCCCTTATTGTCGGATCTGGTAGGCGTAGTTTTTTGTAGTTATTACTACATATGGCACCGCAGGTGGTGACAGTGTTGATACATGGAATGAAGATGGACCACTGGTGAAAAGAGATGACGGAGGAAATTGGAGAACCCGGTGGAAACCCGTACCTGCGTCGTTTTGTCTATAATAAATCCCACATGCGGTCGCCTGGGCGCTTTGGTAAGAGGCGAATGTTCCAGCCACTCTGCCATGGTGCAGCCTGATGATTGCCCAAGCCACACTCCCAGTATATGCCAGTGTTCAAACCACCTATTTGTTGTCACAAAAACCCTAAATGTGATTTTTGTAATTTATATCCACTTCTCCCCTTAGTTTAAGCTCTTAATCATTACAAATGAAACAAACTGATATTCACTCATATATGTCCACTTTCCAACTGTGCAGTTGGAGAACAATAATAATTAAAGAAACAGGAATTCGGCCGATATAAATCAGTCGGTATCATATTTACTGGCATGCAAAAGAACCCTTGCGGGACAAAATTCCGGCACACCTGCGATGCCAATGTAATCCTATTAATTGATAACGTCGTTAACAACCCAAATATTTATTTATTTATATACTAGGTGACAAACTAATGAGAGGTATCCGAAAGAATGTGAACCTGAAGAGTTGTTTACGTGAGCTTATCGCACATATACGACGAGACAGTGAATGTGCGCTCTGTTCAGATGTGCACTCTTCAAGACAGCAATGTGTCATACATCGGCAGATGAGAGATTGTCAATTTGTGTTGCATAACTTACTGTACGCTGTTACTAGTATTTCGCTATTCCAGTACAAGGATAACAAGCGAACTCAGCGCTCTGACAAACCAGGTTACTTTGCCAGGTAACACCACCGACCACTGTAAGGCCAATGCAATGCTGAAAAATGATGGGTAATGAAATGAGAGGAAACAATGGACAAAACTTGGTGATATTATATGAGCCATCCCAGAATCCACCAGCCAACCTGAGAAATCACGATACCCAAAATTAGAGTGAGCGGTCCCATGGGAATCAAAAGCGAGACTTCTCCTCTATCTACTATTTGTAAGTGGCAGATAAAGTAAAGATTGTGAAGGTAATTCAAAAAGTTAAATTATACACCTTCTTTTAGGTATGAGTGATACAGGAGAGTGAATCTATAGTAACTGTTTAGAATCTGGTCGCTATATGCTGACCTTAAAATCCCATTTTATTTCCATGTAATCGTAGGAAATAATGCATTAACCGCTGCAAAAAAGGACAAGGTATTGGATAACTATATTTTTTGCTCAAAAAACTTGTCTTCCTCTGCTATAGTTTACCAGTTATACAAAATTGTAAATAGCTCTTTGCAAATTAAAAAGCTTTTCAGGCTATTTCTAGAAAATTCAAGGCGTGTATATTTGTTGTGTAAATATTTAGTGTATGGTATTTTAATTTAAGTAATAAAAAGAGAAGGTTTTGGGCAATTTAAAAGTAATGAAACATATTCATTGTGAAGGATAATTTTGGTTAAGAGCACCTTGTTGAAAATCTTCAGTTTCATACTTGGAAGTTACTAAACTTAAACACCAGGTTTGATATTCTGACAAAGACGACAAAAATCCGTCCAGTTACTATTCTATCACCTTACTGTCTAAAATACTATCACAAATACACAGTTGTCTTCTCGTCATTAACACAATTTTCACAACTCACAAATTTTACTTCCATAGTCTTACTCACTCCATTCAGTGTCTTTCTTCACGTTCTCTGTCTCTCATACACTCACTACGGCGACACAATCACTAGATGCCTTTAGAATCTTCTTCACGATGATCGACGTATCTTTCACAACGGCACATACGCACAGCTATCTTGCACTCCTGACACACTGACCAACTCATGTCTATAATCGTAAACTCATCCATTGACCATGGCCACGAAGCTTCTGGTAGGCTGAGATTTAGCTTGCTATTTCCTGTCTTCTTATATAGTGAGGATCTCTCTCGGCTTCTACCCACACGCCGGCAATCACATGACCAGATCTATCTCGAAAGTTCTCGAGAAAGCCTGTAGGAGGCAGCTGTGTGAGGTAATCTGACCTTGAATGTCTTTGTCCACTCGTCGGCACAGTATGTGTTGCGAAGTAGCTTAGCCACAGTCTTTTGTTTCGGCTGCGCCCGGCGTCATACTATTTATTCGTTTCGTCTTTATGTTGGGCTTATTTACACACACAGACACAAAGCAACACACCCAAACATACATATGCATATACACACAAAAGCAGACCTTTTTCTTAAAAATGTTTATTTCTTAATCAGCGGGTCTCAAAACACGTATTTCCGGCGCAAACACATCGAACTTTGTCAGAATGCAGTGATTCTTCTACTTACAATGTGCGCAGTCAGATATTAAAAACAATTTCCCTTACCAATTCAGTTCATGTTCGTAGAATATGTTCTTATTCTTTTGTTATTAGCTGAACAATGCTTTCTAACATAAAGGTAAGAGCAACTGAAGGGCATGTGAGATACCTCGCTCCTAACTCAATGTAAAAGCCTGTCTTGGCAACGGTGAGTAATGGAAGTTGCATGCAATTGACAACTCCATTTTTTACGGGGTAAGAGCAGCAGCTACAACGTGAGAGCCCTGGAAGTTAGTTTTGGTACACATGTTTGGTAGAGTAGATATATGCTGCTTACAATGCGGAAGACCAGTTCCTTGCTTGTGACGTCACTTAAGTGAAATATGCCTTGCAACGTTTTGTTGTTGCCTGTAGAAGCCAAAGAAAATTGAATTTTCTTATTCCACCTCTCGAAAGTGTCTTATGGGTTGAGTGTCTATCGTTATTCTATCCGGATGACAGGGGAAACCGTAGAGATCTTTTCTTTGTGTTGCGTTCGGTTGAACCATACACTTGATAAACAATCTCATTGTTACTTTTTCTATTACTTTACTACTGTTTTGTACAATATTCACATAAATATTATCCTATACACGAAAATGATGCTAAGGGTCTCAATAAATTGTCTAACTTGTTAACATGGTTATTTAATAGTGCTTTTAGATATCTCGGTGATTTTAGATATCTTTTGTTTATTTATTTCTTTTTTTTTCTTTTTCTTTTTTTTTTTTTTTTTAGTGCCCTAAGATATTAATTAACTCGCTGTTTAAGTGTGTTATATATTAATTTTTTTAATGTCTCCAAAGAAGTATAATGTTATTGGGAAGAGCAATCTCAGTCTAAAAGTTGTAGGGATAAATTGTCAAGCCAGAGATCACGCCTTTCAGGGGCGTAAATTAATGTAAATGTAAATTAATGAATGTAATTGTAAATTAATGAATTTAATGTGTAGTCAATTACTATTAGACAACTGCTTTAATTTTGAAGTAAGAAACAGCACAAATTAATACGCTTATCGGCAGCAACTGTCCCTGTTGTGCACAGTATTATCCGAAATATTTAGTAATGCGCATACAGAGGTAGCGCTCTTGTTGTGTTTGTATGGTGGCCGCAAAATTTAATGGCGGCAGATAGTTAAGTATTACTATTGTTTTTCTTGTACCAATAGATGTTGTGGGAGCAAATTATGTTCGTATCACCGGCTTTACAACCTGAATTCACAACGTGTTTATCTACACAACTGCTCGTCGTGGCCAGCTATGATTGGATTTTACGTTGAGTCAATCGCCATTAAATTTTGCAACAGCTATAGTATATTGTACCCTATACACCGGTTAGGCAGAACACGAGTAGTTCTTCCGTTGGCCCGCAAGTAAACATGCACAATGCTGTCCACCAGCTCATGGCCTCAGGAGAATGAAGGAGAGAGGAGAGAGATTCCAATAGTGTAATCAGTTTTGTATACAACTTCGCAAACGTTCCCCTGCTACATGTGTTACCAGTATTATTCATGCTATGTTTGCTCACTGCCAGTTTCTCTTGGTTTAAATCGTAGAGTCGTATGAGCCAATAGTGTTATTTTGGAACTAAAATATAAGAGTAGGTAAATAATTAGGAAAGTGATTGAGGGAAGTAATGAGGAAGCTAGGAACAAATGTACAAAACTTCCACTGAGTCAAGCAACTGCAGGAGCTGCTATTTAAATCGGCTTAAAAAATAAATATACGTTGAAAAGAATTCGCATGCAGGCGCAAATTTAAATGTCAGTGGTGAAAAGAGTGCTCTAACGACCCTTGCGAGATCTGCACACACTGTTGTGAAAGTGAATGATTTTGATAGGAATGTTCGGAGAGTTAGATGACTTTCAAATTGCTGAGAAGCGTGCTCCTACTATAAATAAATCATCATCCTTTTCTATTACATTACTAACTGTACGCAAGTTACTAGTAATTCGCTGTTCTAGTAAACAGATAACAAGCGAATGTAACGTTCTGACAATCCAGGTCACTACGCCAGGTCACTTTGCCAGATAATAGCTGTCCTGAGTAGTACAGACTAGTTGAATGTAAACACGATAACTGGGCTACCAAAACTAGTACTAATCCTAATTTCCCCCAATAACAATCGATGTGCCTTATAAACAAACTCTTAAGAAACAAGAGTTACACTTGAAAGTCTCAGTATCCTGGACTTCAAATTTGTTGAAGTTTAACTTTGAGACACCAATATTTCAGTTTCAATTTCTACAAAAAGTATAAGTTATACGTTCAAGCAAGAACAACACTTTTTCTACCTTAAGTTTTTGGGCCATAACATTCCGTGAGAATAAAACGGTGCACTTATTTATTATAATTATAACTCAACAAATATAGCGTAAGTCAAAATCACTAAAATCCTTATCAATTTCATAGTATCAGTCTGGGAAAGAATAGAAGAATCGGTTTACTACTCATACAGTGAATATGTAACTTTTCGTACCACTTGCCCATTTGTTGGTGAGGCAAGTAGTGTACTCCAACAAAAGATTTAATACCGAGATTTGAACAGATTGCAAGAATATTTTAGAAAAATATATGTACATATAATTGTGTGTGCCGGTGTGTGTGTGTGTGTGTGTGTGTGTGTGTGTGTGTGTGTGTGTGTGTGTGTGTGTGTGTGTGTGTGAACATAATTAAAAAAGTCAGATAATACCGAACGTGTTATTTTAAGTTCATGTATTCCAAAAAAGAATGTAACACGAATGTTTAAAAGAAGTCTCCAGGTATTCTTTATTAGAATATTTGCTTCATATTTTTATAAGCAGTTCTAATAATTTTGATTAAAATATTTTAAGCTAAAAGTATTTATGCAGTAATTGATAAAAGCTATATATTTAATTTTCTAAGAATAGCCGCTGGATTACTCTTCATTCTGATTGAGTGTTGTGTAATCATATATAATTTGTAAACCAAAGGAGAGTTCCTAATGCGTCTCTGTCGGACATCCTATCCCATAGCCTACTACCGCCTGCGGTACCGTAGTAGTAGAACCGGGCGCTCAACACTACAAAAAAGGCATACATTTCCTGCACTGTAGTTCCTTCACCTCATCCGTTCCCCCCGAGGGAAATAACTACAAAAAATTCATGTCGAGGTTCGAGAAGTCCCCTCCCCACCCTGGTAAAACTCATACTCTCAGTCTTTCACGTATTAAATACTACTGCTGCTAGTACTACTATTACGAAGTAGATAAATAACTACTTAATACATTATTGGTCGCAAAATATCCCATCATTTAGTTGTTTTTAGGACGGCGTGAAAGCCTTACTTTTCATGTCACACTCACCTGGAAAGGATATCTCATAATTTCAATGCACTAGTTGAAGTTACTGATTCACTTATGAAGCTACGAAAAAAACAGCAGTACTCAGGCACTAAAACTCTAGCAAACAATGTCTCGTATTGCAAATGATGATGCACTGCTTTATTAATGTGTTGCACACAACGCTTCCCCATTGACGAGGCTATCCTAGGCACACGGAGATGGATATAAAGAAAGCAGTTAAGGAGGGGTTACGAAAATGCTTGGGTTATGCACGTAGGAAGGTATCTCTACAAGCTCCAGTACATGCAGTTCAGGACCGCAACAAAGAGGTGTCAAAGGGAGGTTAATGCACTTATATGTTTGTTGTGTATACAGTTTACTTAAGCAAAACCAGACAGAACAGGCTTATAAAGGAAGGGTTTTGTTACAAATTTTAGTATATAGTAAACGTACAATAAGCGCTTCAATTTTATTTTATTTTAATTTGTGAACGTGAGAAGAAAATTCGTAAAAAAGAGAGTAGACACTATCTACACTGTCTTCCCTTATACTATTTCACTGATGCTGGTACATGCGGTTCTCTGATTTCTTTATTTTATCACCTGACACCATTCAAATGACACTCTATGACATCTTCCGGAGCAGGACTTAGCAACTCGGCCGAAAGGTGATCTTTTGTGACGGGTCATCCCCTAGGAGGATGGATGAGGCGAATGGATCCGAAGGGCGGACGGAATGTTGCCACGATAAAGCAGAGCGCAGGGTCCCTACATTTCCCTTTTAGAAGCAACCCGGCGGAGGCTGGCTCAGCGCGGTACCGAAATAAAATAAAACATAACGTGAAACTGACTACTTGCCTCTTCGATAACTGCTGGTTGTCAACTTGTATGCACTATTGACATCTGTGGATAAGCAATCCGCTCACCCGGTGAGGCTCATCTTAAGGAATTGACAAAACTTCATAACAAACAATGTGTTTCAATCATACATCCTGAGCTTGCGGGTCCATGTTTTAACATAGCTTAAATGTCACATAGAGGTGAGGTAGAAAAACTTTGTCACCGTACATAATTTTTAATAACTTTATCGTCAAAAACTTCAAATAAGGTTGCCTTACTTTCACGCGTCTTACCACATAAATCGCTGGGACCGGCAATTACTCGGTCAGAAGACGAATGTCCGATACTTCTAAATTAATGGATCGTGCAAAGAATTTCACCATTCCATTTATTCACCGACAAAATTACTTACCAAATCAACATTTTCATAGTTAAAAAACAAAACAATTGTTGCAATATGCTTTGCAATATGTAATATGCCATTCCCTGTCAGTATGAAGCTAAAAAATTGTTTTCAAAGTATTTATTCTTTTCTTCCTATTTCTTCCTATTCGGAAATTTTCCTGGTACACAAACACCTCTTTTCCCATCTAAATCGTTGCGTAGGTTTACATCTTATCTGTTATATACAGCTTCTATTTCCTGCCGAGAGGCATCTGTGAATTTTTGTTAACCCTCTTTTCGAACGTTATTATTATTCCTTTTCCCTCTTTCCCAAACCCATCCCATTTCCAATGTTTTCATTTAATTCCCACAGCCAAATAACTTTCCCACAATTGGTGGTACTGATAGCATGCAACCTTTAGTAATGTAAAACCCTCTCGCAAAATACCAGCCGATACTTTACATTAAAGTTCCACAACGAACAGTGTCTTCAAAGCCTCCATGCTTTAGTAAGACACTATCATTTGCTGGTTCTTTTATACTACTAGCAGTAGTTTTAGAAGTCCATTTTTAACTTTATTTAACAGACCCATTCTTTCACAATCACATATTTCACAGTCCTAACGCTTCCCTGATGTAGTTGTAGCAACTCACATATTCTTCAAAATGATAACAGAGACGAAAGTGCATACAGTATCTCTGATATTCGCCCTGTTCGTTTGCACAAACATGTGTGTGTGTGTGTGTGTGTGTGTGTGTGTGTGTGTGTGTGTGTGTGTGTGTGTGAAATTAGTTTATTTTTAAGGTTATTGTTTTTGTTTTACTAACTTTACTTCCTCATTTAAAACATATGTTCTGCAGCTTGTGAAGCCTTTTCTGTAAACCATGAACAGTTAATAAGCATCTGGAAGAACTGAACCTAATATGCTGTAATTTTAAACACATATGTACGTCTCTAATAGGCAGCACACTGGTGATATCATGAATGAAAGCTTTAAAATGATAAAGGCCACAGTAACAATCCTTGCTCGACCACTTCTTGTAGTGTCTTGACTCAGAAATCTAATTTAAAACAAAAGGCAGTGTCGTTGTATAGTGATTTGAGAGCCTGCATAATTTTATTCGCAAAACTCTTGTTTCACATTCCTACTGCTAATTCTTCCTGGAGTACCAAATGTAATTTTATGGGCAACGGATTTGCAGTGGAGTTTCTCACTTTTCCTTTTCGCACGTATTAAGCCTCTTTAGTACCGAAATATATTTTGTTAATCTTTGCCAAAACCAATCCGGTCGATCTTCTTTAACGCGGCTTAGGCCTTTAGCCTCTTCCAGCTCCAAAGTCTTGTTCCTTCCATCGTTTCCTCGATCGTCCTATGTTCCTTTGTGCTTGTGATAGTTATTTGCTGTTTTGGGAATTCTTATTTTTTTACATTCTGAATGCTGTTTCTATTATTGTTTTGTTTAATTATTCTGTCTTTGTTTTCGTATTTGATCGTTTTTGTACATAAATTTAGACAACCTCCCTTTGTGTTTAAAAAAATTAAAAGAAAATATTTGTGTACGGTTTAAAGTACAAATTCTTTCTGCATATATTTTATTTCACAAATCACAGATAAGGTCGCATGCATATTTAATTATGTTTATTCTTAGTCACTTTGTACGCATGTTTGTTTCTTCCCATTTTCGTTACATTAAGCCCCTATTCTTTTGACAAAGTATATACAAGTACATATTGTTTATAATTAATATTTAGGGCGTTGTGTTAACTCGTCGTCCAAGTAGTGCCCTTTAGCAACCTTAAGTTAAAGAAAACATTTCAGCAAATACGTTCTCCAAAATTGTTTAGTTTTGGTACTAAAGGCAGTAAATCATTTTTAAAAATTACTGTACTTAGATGTATCTAGTATTTAACATAATTGGAAGAGAGAAAAATAGAAACATCCGAAATGCGGTTTCTCAGAAGAGTCGTAGGAGTTAGGACGAGACCAAAAGAGGAGTGAAGATATCACGAACAAATTAATATTTTCAGATTAAATGGTAAGATAAGAAGATAAGGAAAAATAAATAAATACAATTGGTTTCAACATGTAAGAAGAATGGACGAAGATAGATTTCCAAAACTTATGCTATATTATATACATTTAGGCCATAGAAATACTGGAAGACTTAAACAACACTGAAGAGGTCATCTGCCATAAATTTCCACTTGGGAACGGACTGGTCAAGAGGCCCAAGCCATGAAAGTGATGATGATGATGATGATGATGATGATGATGATGATGATGATGATGATGATGATGACGACGATGATGACTGTTATTCGATAAACCATTGTTGAATGCAGATACTAACTTCCTGATATTTCGACCATAGGCTTAAGAATTCTGTTTGCAGCCATCTTCTCCTGTTGGCTTCCCATTTTTCAAACGCTTTATTTGATATATAAATTCGTTTAAGTTACATAAATAGTTTCAAAAACAATTCCACTGTGGAATCTGTTTCATTATATTTATGTCTTAACACCCAACTTCTTCCGTTAAGTCCCCCAAGCATAAATCTGCCAGCAAGATTGTGTTTGCTCAACAAATTTCAGCGTCTCTTGAAACTGTCAACTTACCACGTTTTTCTAAATATTCTGCTCTATCAGTCATTTGACATAATTTTGACATACTACGATAATTTCCTTATATTAAGTGAATGGAAGTGCATGAATATCACCATAAGTATGCATAATATTGGTAGAATCATGGCTGGGTTTAGATCACAGGATTTCAAAGATTTTCATACCATTACTTCAATCAACTAAACTAGCATGCGAGGTGTCGGTATAACATTAAATTCCCGAAGTGAAGCGTGGAACTTTTAATTTGAAAAACATTTGAGACCAGCTTTAATAACAGAGAATAAACTTGATGAAAGTCGCCAAACAAATGAGATCAACAACTAACGCAAACGCAGTCGATATTAAGATTCAGTAAAGCCTGTGGTGTCACACGAAGCAGCTCCTTATGACTGAAAATAGGTTTCTGATATACAATAAGTGCTAGAAAAATATTAGGACCCATTTTGTTTAGTAAAACAATAAGATACATGCTGCCTGTTTGAGAAGTAATCATTTTAATGCGCTTCTTTCTGCATCATTTCCCTGGTGACTCTCGGTTGTCTCGGGTAATGGAGATAGCCCTTGAGTAGGTTACCATATATTTTAATGACTCTGTATAAGAATGCCAATTAGGAGTGTCGAGTTCAGATGAAAGGAAACCAAACTGAAATTCTCTTACCAGAGTGTTAAGCTTGTGCGTTCCCCCTTAGCTAAGTGTTGCCGCATTTAAACTAGCGGTTCCATTGCCATATTCAGTTAATTAATGATGCAAGTGAAATATCCATTGGTCACTAGTTTTTTCGTATTTCACTGCCTTTTTAAGAGGCGGCCCCACACTCGGTGCCTCTGGTGACAATCATCCAAGTCGTCTCTACTGTTAGTAAACTAACATGCAAGGAAAAAGAGACGGACTGTGTTAGTACTGTTGTTAACTCAGGAGAATGTATTTGCCCCTGAACGCGCAATCGCGCTGTAGAATGGGGATGGAAACAGAATAACACCAGTAGTTCAAAATTACTGTTACAAGGCAGTTGAACTATAAGCAGTGTCAGTGTTGTTACAGTATTATATGGTGTGTTTTTTAAGTCTGCAGTAAATATAATTCATTAGTGATATTACTGAAAGTATGATCATAAATGCTTTGTTTTATGCTGTAATATAATGTATTAGTGATGCTCTTTCGCGTAATACGTATTGTACCGGGATAGAAAGGATAAGTTGCTTTTGAAGCAGGCTGTACATCAGTGCGAGAGAAAAAACAACGGAGCCATATCTCAGGTTCGCTTGTGTCAACCACAAGGTCATAACTAAACCCCTGAGACAAATACAGTACATGAGCGGTAAGATGCAGTTAGGTCGGGTTCAACTTTAGCACCCCGGGTAGTAAATGTTAGTAAAGACAGCCTGTATTTTCTCTTTGAAGGGTAAGAGGCTCCTACCAGCCCGTAGGATGAGCTCAGCTGTTAGTACCTATGTGGATCTGGTGTATGTGGGCATTCCAAGAGAGGCCCTGATCTACTGTAACTCCAACTCCAAGCATTGTAGCTTGATTGGTTCAGATAATGTTTTGGCCAAACAGTTGAAGAGATTGGTGTACATGTATAGGGTATCTTGCGAAATACGAGTGTTGAGTACTACAGCTTAACATTTTCTTTGATCGACCTTGTTTTGCCGTTTAGAGAGTCAGTCTCCCAGATTAGTGAGAGAAGTGTGCAATCGGTTTAATACGATACGGCTTACCTCTTTGAGCGGCGATAGCTGTGTCATGGCATATAAGTAGAGAGTGGTATATAGCGATTGTGACAAGTCATTAACGTGAATATTGAAAAGTATTGGTCCTAATGGACTATCTGGAGGAACTCCCACCATGTCACGCGGGATGGGTAGAGCTCGTTTACAGCTGAGACGAAGCTTGTTCGCGGAGGTAGTTTGCAACAAGTTTGACTGTTAAGTCCGCACGTTCATGGTAGTGAGTTTAGGACTCCTAAATGCCAAACTCGGTCAAAAGCCTCTCCGTGTCCAGGAGTGGAACCCTTGTACTGTATGCCCACGACAAGAAGGCTAGAGGGGAATGAAGAGCAGAGGGGTCTTCAATTGTTTATCTGCTCCGGTAGCGTATCTGTTTACTAGGAAATGAGTGCATGAGAATGCATATGAGTCACCCACGTTGCCAGATCTAATGCGCTTTGCAGTAGGTATTACAGGTGCAGAGATTTTTTAGTATTATGCATTATTTGGCTCTCGCTGCTAACACGCGCTACGGCACTACAGTTATATAATCGTATTTTGTTAGTTTTATTCTTGGCTTAATATTTACATATGGCTGCAGTTCGAAAGAAGGGACGAAGTATTCACAGTGAAGCAAGGGAGGTAATTAGAAAAGTGATAGAAGTATGTGACGAAGAAGCGAAATCAGGACAATTGAAATGTTTATTATCACAAAGAAATTTACGTGTGGCAAATTATTGTGGGATATCGTAACATAGTGTAACAAGAATAAGAAGAGAAGGTGAACAGCTGGTGAAAAATCACTTCATACTCCGGGGAAAAAGAGACCAAAGGCCGAGGAATGCAAATTTCATTGTGATGACTTTGATAGAACAGTAATTAAAAACGTAATTCGAGACTTTTATTTGGTTGAAAAATAAGTGCCCACTGTACCGAAGCTACTTGCAGCAATTAGGGAAAAAATAAATTTTCCTTGGGGAAGAGAAACTCTGCGGAAGCTATTGCACGATATGGGTTTCAAATGGAAGCGATGTGGAAGCAAGAGACAATTACTTATTGAACGTCCAGATATAGTTAACTGGGGAGCTAAATACCTAAGAGCTATAAATGGATACAGAAATGCTGGGAGAAGTATCATTTACATTGATGAGTCCTGGGTGGATAATAATTTGACATTTGGGAAGTGCTGGCAGAGTGATGATATCTACGGGATTACGGCAAACACTAGCTCTTCAAACCGCCTGATTCTTGTAAATGCAGGCAGCAACGAAGGTTTCATACCCGGAGCTTCTTTGATATTCAAAGCTGGACTTGCTAGCGTGCTTGATAATGCTCCATACCACAGTGTACAAGAAAATAAGCCTCCGTCGAAATATGCTGTAAAGCAAGAAATGGTACAATGGTTGGAGAACAACAATATTTCATATTCTGCTGCAATGCGAAAGACCGACTTGTTTGATTTAATTCAAATACATAAACCAGAGGAAAAAAATATACCATATCGACAGAATAATAGAAATGCATGGGCATACGGTTCTTAGATTACCTCCCTATATGTGCGAGTTGAACGCTATAGAATTGGCATGGGCAGCAATAAAACGACATGTAAGAGAGAGCATAATGTAACCGGTGATCTACATTTAAGAAATCTACAGCAGGTGTGTGAAAGTGCAGTGAACTCCGTTACAACAGCTGATTGGGAGGGCTATGTTAGGCACGTTAAGAAACTTGAGGATAAGTTCAGGCAAAAGGATGGGCTAGTGGAAGGTGCAATAGACAATTTTATTATATCACTAGGAGGTCTGACGAAGATCCAGAGAGCGGTAGTGACAGCAGCGAAAGTGACTTCTCCGACTCGGATCTTGCACGACAACTGGACTTCTAGGTGAGTTAGGTGACAACACTGTGTATTTTAAACGAACCTAGCATCCTTATCATACGCGGAAACTAAACATAAACACCCTGCGGGAAGCAAAACATGATTACGTTACACATTCCTAAGCCTCGCCTTCTTGTGCTGGGCATACAGTAGATCTATTTGTGCTAAAGCCACTAAAATATGTCTCAACCTAGTTGAATCCTGTTGTAAACATCTGGGCGGGAAGAGAGACAGAGACAGAGATATTGGGATAGAAAACGGTTAAGCTGTTGATTGGTTTGGCGAAGATAATGGGGGTTATCTTTTGTTTGCGTACGTACGATAAACCCCTCCTTTAAGTACAGTATTGTACGTAAGTAGTTCTCCGATCACAGCTCTGCGCGAGCTAATTTCGGAGATAGAAAAGTATGCAAATGTTTCCATTCTTATAAACGTAAATAGCCCCACATTTTATCTTTCTGCTTCACATATCGCATATGTGTTCTGGGCCCGTGAGTTCGTAAAGGAATATATACATAATGGTATACTATATACAGATTAGATAGAAGAAAGGTGAAATTATATACACCATTAGCTTATTATGTTAAATTAAGCTGCATTTTACTTAACAATTACTGAAGGACACTGCTATTATACGTATAACATTTTTGCATTCCTTTATCAGACAGCTCTCTCGCAACGAGGTCTGTATCGAGTTGAATGCTGATTAAGATGTTTTTGTTTATAGTGTGGGGTTGCTTCTGATATTTTACACTGTATTTCCTGTACATCTCGCGGACCTCACAAGGCCAAGGACACTTATCTATATGCAATATAAAATCAGTAAGCTTTTCACCATGGAGCAGGCTGGTGCTTCAGCCGAAATGAAACACAATAGAGGCAAACCGTTAAAAAGTGACGAGTGGCGAATGATCGCGCATTGTTTCGCAGTACTTAAAGAAAGAAACCCGGAATCCGGAAAGAAATCCGGAATATTAATATTCCAACTCATAGATTTAATAAGTTAATGTGTAACCCAACTCTATTTATTGTCTAGAAGTTAGCGCTACTAGTGTTGCAAAACTTTTGTGCGTGCCTGTACGTCTAACACGCGGCGAGTTGAGTCAGCTCCGCCTTGTTGTTTACAACAGGATTCAACTAGGCTGAGACACAGTATAGTTATGCATTTGGTGATACGGAGAAGTTGCAAGATAGTCCAGTTCTTATCCAGAAAGCCGAACTGCTCGTGAGGTGTGCATTGAAGTGTTTAAGATTAATCTTCCCAAGGACTTATCGAGTATTCTGTTTACGAGTACTCGATGGTTTATTTGAATTCTATCTTTTTGGGAAGGCTTTCTTTAAACAACACATGAGTATGTATTCGATTTTATTCTAGAGACACATTTGCTAACGAAGAGAGAAGAATTGTCCTGCGTTTTTAACATGCTTTCAATTTCGACGATAACGAATACAATGAAGATCGTTACTAAAACTACTATCATACTTGGAGGTGAGCTCGTATGAATCCCACTTAAAAGCGAAGTGGTGATGAGAATATTCCTGGACTCAATCAACATAAGTCAATGTTTCTTTGTGCTAAGCTATTTACACTTGGGGACTTATGGGAGTGACCCTGGCCACTTGTTCCCTAGACTACCGATAAATTACGTTCTTTATAAATTTACGTTCTTTAATTACCTGCATTCTTCAACTTCTTACATTCTCAAATTGTCCACATTTTTTCCTCTTTCACATAATATTTTCATTTTTCTTCAACTTCCCAATTCCATTTTCTATTCACTGCACAAGAATTTTCCCAAACCCCTTACTTGAGACTGATCTAAAACATATTTATTTTGCAATACTATTATTTTCGAGCAACTTCTCTCTAATAAATTTACTCCTCCATGCATTTGTTCCCTTACATAGAACAACAATGTGTACTCTACCTTCGAGTTCTCCACATATCGGACGTATTCCTTGTAAAAGATTTCCTCTGCATCCCTTACGTTTCCATACCTCTAATCTAAACTATGCTATTGCCTCCTTTTCACTTTAATTGCAAACTTCTATATAGTTTCTTTTTCCAAATCCCGTCTATATAATTTTATAGAAAGCCAATGACCTTATAACATTAATGCCTGCCCTCAACCGTTGTTTATCCATTCCTCACTTGTTTCTTTGTCAATTTTACAAAATCCTTGTACCATTGCATGTCTTTGCTCCATTATATCCCATAGCCCAGCTCTCGTTAAGAGTTCTTTAATTTTACTCAACCAACAATCCTAGTTCAAATGCTTATCTCGGTATACTAAACTCAAAATATTGTCATCCGAGTTTGACTTAACTATGCAGTATGATTAATTAATACAAGACATATATGTGTGTGTTTTTACTGCCTCTACCACTTATCTAAAGGAAAGGACAGATGAATTATACTATAGTCAAAAATTTGATATACACATTTCATTAAAGTACATTTTTTGAAGTCCACTGAATTTTAGGGTATGTGATATGTATTATATTGAAATAATAATAATAATAATAATAATAATAATAATAATAATAATAATAATAATAATAATAATAATAATAATAATAATAATAATAATAATAATAATAATAATAATAATAATAATAATAATAATAATAATAATAATAATAATAATAATAATAATAATAATAATAATAATAATAATAATAATAATAATAATAATAATAATAATAATAATAATAATAATAATAATAATAATAATAATAATAATAATAATAATAATAATAATAATAATAATAATAATAATAATAATAATAATAATAATAATAATAATAATAGTAATAATGATAATAATAATAATAATTAATAATAATAATATTCATAATCATAAAAATAATAATAACGAAAGCTTGAGTAAGTAGCAAAATTTAATACTTAAGCCTAGCATCTTTTCTGATATATATGCTTATATGTTATGCTTTCAATGTGCCCAAATTTTCACATAAATGCTATTTATGCGGAAACGTTAGCGTATCTCGCACCTCTCGGGGAGTGATTGAGTTCTAGTCTTGCGAATTACCTTCCTAGATAAGCTATCATCTATAAATGACCGATAAATCCTGGTTTCATTTAAGTATTCTTCTTGATATACATTAATTATTAAAGTGGATTATAAATTACTTCATACATATGGGCGATAAATGATCACCTGGCCATTCTTTTGTTTGGTACAAATTATTACTAGGTCGCTCTTTTGTTTAATGAGTGTCACCAACTGCATTCCATAGATCACTGAATGACAGATTACAATCGATTAACAATCAAATATCACTCCATTTCAATTCCACAATTTGTTTTTTAACGATTATTTTCTTAAGAAATACTGTATTTTTTCAGAAGAAAGTTTATTTGTTAATGTAAAAAAATAAAGTGAGATTTATTTGAGACAATAAACTATTTTGTTATAATAACAAGAAAAGAGCGAACACACATGTAATTCCTGGGTTTCATTTTCCTCAGTTGGCAGCGCTGAGTAAGTTGAACTTTACTAATCGAAATGAATAAATTTTCAGATATTTTTATGCAATTTAACATTTTCTGATCAAATTTTTGCCGTATAACATTTCAATTGAAAATTGAAATTCAGCTGAAAAGCCAGCGCTGCCAGTGGTTTGAGGAGTTTATCCCTAGAACTTTTAGATTTAGGTTGCGCTTGCCCAATAGCTCTGTTTTTCTTTGGAGACATTGCAAAAGATTACTTAATATGCTAAAACAATGGGACACTATAAAGAATACAAAATAACAAACTCCAAGTTATATCTATAGGAAGGAAAGCAAGTAGAGACAGCTTTGTGTATGTAAGACATTGCATCTATATTTCAATCACATGGAAAATTATATGAATTATTATAGAAGAGAGAGAGAGAGTAAGAAAAAGAAAGTATACCTAAAAGAAAAGTGAGTAGAGAAAACAGAATGACCGCACTTCGTTGCATTTCCAGTTAAATCATAGAAAATTATAAATTGTATGCTGAAGGCCAAGTAGAGGACGACATGAGTAACTGTTACGCAGAAGAAAGACTAGTAGAGAAAACCTGTTAACATTATACGTTGCATTTATATTCCAATTATGAAAATTGAATGACTTATATGTTGAAGGGTGAGTAGATGACTTGTGAATGTGTTACGTAAAAGAGAAGTGAGTACTTTCATGCTGATCATTCAACCAGTAGATTGTATGAATTGTATGTTGAAGAGCGAGTAGAGAAAAACGTGCGAAGGTATTAGGTAAAAGAAAAATGAGTAGAGAAAATCGTGTGAATGTAAGGCATTCTATTTCTACTTCAGACATAAAAGATGTATGAATTGTATTTTGAAGGGTGAAGAGAAAAGGATATGTGAATGTGTTACGTAAAAGAAAAGCGAGTAGAGAAGACCATGTGTATGTAGTAACATGGATTGGATAAAACCTTCTCCATGAAAAATCACATACGTGCCTGAATTCGAGGTGATCGGTCAAGCGGTTTTGGAGATTAGCGGTTACAAACATACAGACTCACCTATATGAAATAGTCCAGATAATATCATTTGACGGTCTAGCCTTCCCAGTATCGGTTAGGTCAGAGGTCTCGTGATATTGTTTGTGATAAAACAAACTTGCCCACCACTGTGATGTAGGGCTAGCATATCTGCCTCACATTCAAGGATCCTGTGTTCAAATCTCGGGTAGGGCGAGTTTACCTGAATCAGTTTCTCTCCAGCGTTTTCCCTATTTCTGAAAGATGAATGTTTGGTAACTCTGAGCTCTGTGAGCACCAAACTCATTTGAGAATCATTTAACCCATTTCGTTCACAGTGCAATATGACCCAGTTGGTCAAAGAAAAAAAAAAAAAAGAAAAAAAAAAAACAATAACAAACAGCTGCTCATGTGCTTGCTATTTACTTTAGCAGATCTATCATTTGAATATAATTCATTTAAGTAAAGACAAAAATGGAAATATTTAATTTTTCGCTAATAGCAATTAAAATGCTTCATATCTATTATACTTATAGTTTAAAAACATACAAAGTAGAATATAGTTTGGCAATACCTTATTCTCATATTGTCGCTAGTGAACCAGCAATGAGACGCTTCCGAGGAACAAAGTCAAACAACCTATTATATTGAAAGTAGCAAAATAATAGCTTCTTTTTGTGAAAGTTGTGACTGGTGCAATATGAATTATTCTCCAACCGGAACGTAATTTTATTAATACAAAGTATCATATATTAACTGCTTTACTCTTTAACTCAAAATGAATATAAACACGAAAATGCTAAAAGTGATAGTGCTGTGACGTTGGGCTCGGCGCATAACAAAGGGCGGAGGAGGCCAAGCCACTTCACACCACATGCCGGGCCGGTGAGCGGCAAATATGTTCAAGACCAGGGTGCCACGCGCGACTGCTGTGTGTTCGTGACTGCCAACAAGGAAGCTGCAACAAAAGGCATTTCGAGAACGTTCGAGACTTCTAGCTGCGTCATTCCCAGTGTGTGTGTGTGTGTGTGTAACTCGAGAAATGTCTGTGTGACGTCATCCCCAGTATATAAGGAGGGCAGAGAAGAGCAGAGCAGGGGGGGGGGGGTGAGGGAGTCCAGCCACAGCCGCCGCAGAGACAACATGGCAGGAAGAAAGAAGAAGAGAACCACCGCAGCAGTCCAAGAAGCCTCCGAAGAACCTTCTGGGGAAACTGAAAACGCCAGCGCCGTCCCTGCCTCACAGCCAGCCTCCTCGCCAACTCCATCTCCATCTACGCCGCCTGACCAAGGTATCTCAGCCTGCGACACCACGCCGACATCAATCACCCACCGCACACAGTCGACACAGCCAGAGGTTGAATACCGAACGTCCACAGAGTCACCCTAACCTCACGAGGCTGCAGAGTTACAGCGCAGTTGTGCGCGGAGTACATCGGCAGCTTCCGGACTCTCTCCTCCTCAGCGCAGCCCGACGTCGCTGGCCTTCTCTCATGAAAGCGACGCGCATCATCGCAGCCAGAGGACCGTCGCCGCTGGTGCGCCTGGAGTTCTGGGATGGGGCGGATTACCATGCTGCTCTGACGGACGGGCTTCCTGCCCTCGGGCAGGTGCTCCCAATTGAGGCTAGCCGTTGTGTACGCCCTATTCCCTGCAGACGCTGCTGCCAGTACGGTCACACCGCCGACGTCTGCGCCGACGCCCCACGCTGCCACTACTGTGGCGCTGGCACCTTCACCACATCCTGCACCAGCCATGACCTGACACGTCGCCCCGTGTATTGTGCCACGTTCAACTGCACTGGCCACTTCACGGGTCAGGCGGCGTGCCCCAGGAACCCACGCCGACAACCTCCTGCAGTTTACAAGTTGCCTACGCAACAACCACTCTCCGCCTCGCAGACCATCACCGTCACACACCAACATGTCAACACCAACCGCCAAACCGCCGACCAACACGACGCTGCAGACAACCAACTTTACACCGCTGTATTCAACAACACCGCCGCACTACAGAAAATACAAGACACACTCCAGACTCTCACCGACCGGGTTGCAGCATGGGAGACAGCCCTGACTCGTGCTCTCGAGGACGTTAAGGATGCCACCCATAACCTGCAAACAACGCTACCTGCCACAGTTCATCAAGACAACAATAGCCTCCGAGACCACTTCAACAAGCAGCTGGAGAAAGTGGTCACTTACATCAACGACTCACGCATTCACAAGGTCCATAAGACATTAGAAGAAATTGTACAAGGACACACATCATCACTACAGACATCACTTACTCAGATTTTGCAGTTAGTGACACTCCCCAGAACTCCAGTCGGTCCTCCAATCGGTCCTTCAGTACGACCCAACTTCCCCCCAAACCGCAGGTCAGTGTCAGGGCACCGCCATTACACTTGACCTGCCTAAGCCAACGACCCGACTTTAACTTTACCCACAATCATCCGGTTTGCTTCGGCGGTACCGGACTAACACCACCACTGTACAAATAAACAGAGTCACCCCAGAAATAAAATTAGTTAAGTAGTTAAAAAAAAAAAAAAAAAAAAAAAAAAAAGCAGAGCAGTGAGTTTTTGGAGTTGCAGGACAGACACGAGTCGGTCCGTGTGTCAGTGAGTGCAAGACAACTGCGCATATGTGTCGTCATGTTGGTTCTAAGAAGACTCAACGAGTGTCGCCAGTGATTACATCATCGTAATTAATGCATGAGAGACAGAGGAAGTGAAGCAACTCTAACACTAAAAGGACTGAGCAAAGTTATGAGAAGTAAAATTGTGAGTTGCAATAGTCCGAAAGACTTAAGACTGTGTTAACCACGAGAAGAAAACTGCGTATTTGTGGTAATATTTTAGAAGATAAGTAATCGGACTGGATTTTGGCGTTTTGTTACAGTAAGCTGCCAGGAAAGCTTATTGCACATGTTAATAACAAATACATACTTTTTCAAAAAATTGTGAGACATCTTTTTGTTACCTTTGTAGCTGCATTTATTTACAATTAAATATCGTGCGTGCACTTTATTGTGCCTATCGTGAAAGAGAACCACTCCCAAAGTAAGTGCTTTTAATACCATATATGTTTAGGGGATCAGCAGCAGCTTATCGCAATATTCACTGATCAACATTTCTGATTAATATATGACACCCTCGGAACGCTTTAAACAAATGCTACAATATATGTTATTGACTTTTATTATATGAACAGTAGTTTTACACCTAGAAATGGCAGTCAAATTAAATTGCAACGTTGTCGTGCTATTTTTTATAATTATAGAATATAGAACATACACGGAGAGACTCCTCGGGCACTGCAATCTATAGAGATATCTATTACGGCTACCATTACCTATGGGAGTCGAATCCGAGAACCCCTGAACGCCATTACTGCGGAGCCAACTAGCTCAGTTAGGCTAATGTTGTATAACTTGCCAATAATATCTGACAGGTCCAAAGGTGTGGTAGTATCAAGTGTGTTTAACTAGCGATCTCCCTGCTTCCATTTTCCATTAGTGTTCACTAGAAAAACCATGGGTGGGTAGGTGAGGTACATATATGTAACGTGGAACTCAGATATAGTGCAGAGGTGTATTTTTCATGGATGCAATGAATATTCTGTATACGTTGTCAAATAATCAAGTCATTAACATTCATCTATAGTTAAAATAACAAAACATAAATGTCGGAGAAATCATCACTAGTCAAGAACTAAGAGAGAAAACAAGCTTTTACTAGGCCGAAAAGCAGATGGCGATCAAGTGATTAACATTCCTCTATAGTTAAAATAACAAAACATAAATGTCGGAGAAATCATCACTAATCAAGAACTAAGAGAGAAAACAAGCTTTTACTAGGCCGAATAGCAGATGGCGTACTTGTACTTATTAGTTCTTCCAACAGGCCTAGTCAAGGTGCTGAGGTATTCTCACCACATAGCCTCCTAATATGACATCATAACAACAACCCGTGAGATAGCCAGAAATGCATGCTCCGCGTGTCAGCACATCCAAGGTTTATGAGTGTATATGTGAAGTTTGCCCTAAATATTCAAATTATGGGTGATTCTGAAAGTGATTCTATATCATACCTGGTAATTATGCGGAAAACAGGCTGCTCGACAAAATGAATAATATATAGTGCAATCGATAGATTTTATATTCCGGTTTTGAAAGTTTTATTTGGAGTCAAGCTTCGTTTTTGATCCATGAGTAAATTCCACATATGTGCTACAACGGCTTTGTTTCGCTTGTGTGGCACCTATCTAGGAAATAACTATAAACTGCCATTATATACGCTAAAAAGGTTTCTTTATTTACAATGAATAGCTTAAACAGAGCTAAATTTCGATGACACAGGACCCCCTCATCCCGGCTATTCAGACATGCTAACCTATCCTAACAAGGACTAAGTTGGGCTGTACAATTATGCTTACGTGTAAAACACGACGCCATGCGGTAATCCCTGAATAGACTTACAACAGTTTTAGCGCCTTCCGCTATCCACGAAACCAGTTTTTCTTAAGAAACACGTGCTTGTGCAGTAATTTCATCCTAAACACATAAATAAACCATTTTAGCGCATACAATGGTCGTTTATAAATATCTATTTGCTAAATATCCGCCGCACAAGCATGAGCATCGACAAACCTTTTTTCGGGGGGAGGGGGTCGGGGGGGGCGTGTTGGAACTTAGCAATGAAGCAATATTAATTCATCACCCTGTTGCCAAAAACTGCAAAATGTATGAGTTATACTATTTCTTGCGGATAAACGTATTAATGTGTGCTAAATAAAAGGTGTTCCTTGCATCAAAATTAAAACAATACTCTAATAGTAGCTGCCTGTACGTTAAATTTATCAATTTCCAAGGGGGGCCCCCTTGCCCCGGCCCCCTCTTCCTGACGCCCATGCACACACGCGCTATAAACACGTACGAATTTGCTCATATATCAAAAACAAAACTTGCCTGCTAAATAAAACTTTCAAATCGTAATCAGTAATAACAGGTCCATTGATTGCACTATATTTTATGCATGTTCTTGAGCGGCCCGTTTTCTACTTAATTAACTCAAACGTAATTAATAAACGTAATCATGTTCATTCTATGATAAGTTAGAGTTAGTTCAAAAAATGAGACCTACTACGCTTTATAAAAAGATACTGTGGTTATCTCGTTCTAAAGCTTTGTTTAGACTCTTCTTGCTGGTTTGTTTGGCGTTCAAGAAGTATAAAGTTCAGGATTATTCGTGTGTAATATGCATACACTCTTAGTTTGAAGGTACTCGTACATGTCTTTGCAACATTTTCAGATTATGAAACTGGTATAGGACATAAGATAGCTAGAAATAAGACCAGTGAAACAGGGCGTAGCCTTGTGAAATAATTATCTAATATAGGAATGACCTAGGTCTTGTTTTAAGTATACGAACTATATAGTTTTAAAGTTGTGATCGTACTGTTTGGAAAGTTTCATTGTTTCTTTGAATACTCCCTGTTTTCAAACCATACATTGATAAGGATAATTTAACATATTTATCAAGAAACTAAAATCCAAATCTCACGAGCTAAAGAGTCAAAAGTAGAAAAAACTAGCGTAGGAGTACGACAACCTATATATTGATGAAATTTCTAGACAATGGATTAATAGTATGCCCTTTTATTCAAATAATTTTATTAAAAGGACTACGCATTAACTTTAATGTTCTCAGATAACTAGATTATTATATCTAATTCGAAAGAAAATCTTCAACAGTTAACCTATGCTCAGAATAAAATAGCAAACGAATGTAACATGGCAATCTTCTTAAGGAAAACAAAAGTGATGGCGTTCAAAGGAAAAGAAAGTATAACATCAAAAGCTGTTATAAAAGATAAGATTGTAGAACAGGTGCTTCGAATGTAATATGTCATACAAAAAAACAAATTGATCAATTCAAAAATCACAGTTTATAACTAATATAATGGCACTATAAAATGATGTTTGAAAAACAAAGCAAGAAAGGATGCAATATTAACATTTTACAAAATAATTTGAGTGCGGAGATTACTGAATGGGAGTGAAGCATGGACTACGACGGGGAAAAGCAAAAGGAGACTCAAAGTAAAGGAAATGAAGTTCTTAAGAGTAGTTTCAGAATATAACAGAACAGACCACAAAAGAAATGAAAATATGAGAAAAGAATTAGATATGTACAATCTGAATGAAAACATTATATAATATAAAACTAAGTGAAGAAGTGGTTATAAATGAAGTGAATGGCTTAAGTGGTCCGCAGATGGCCTGAAACGATTATGAAGTAATAAAACTAAGGGGATAAGTCATAGCAAATAAATGAATGGACAGGGCCAAGAGCAAAAACAGGTTGCTCGGATTTACCCGGGTGGGATGTATGCCCACGGTACCTATCCGTTTAGTACGGATTTACCCGTGAGGTATATTAGGTGAAGTATTTTCACAAGCTTTTTGTCAATGTCAGCTAATGGTGATGATTGGTATCTCTCTTTTACTACCGACTTGGGTTGGGAATGCGGTCAGAGTGTCTACCCATCCTAGTGCTGTTGTGCTTTTCAAATGAGAAGAGTTCTGATCTGCAGCCAATGAGATACATTTACATGCACATGGTTGCAAGCTCATTACTCCCACTCTTTTCATATTTCTTGGTGCACGTCAAGCCCCAATTAAGGGGAAAGCAATATGACAACACAGCAGGACTCCGATTGGTTACCGGTCTGGAGACGCTCAAGGTGAAACTCCTTACCATTTGAAAAGCACTATAGTACATTTTATTAATTACAAATTAATAAGTAAAAGAAATGTTGGCAACCCAAATATAAGGTGACACGAAAAAGATATGTAGACAGAAATTGTCTCATGCATGAAGAAGTAGAAGAAGACATTAACATGGGCAATAATCGTTATTTGTCCCTTAAGTAATTGACATTACCTTGAACTGAATGTATATTTCTAAAGAATATGTCTCAGGTTTAGGAGAATGTATATACCTAGAACAGCTATGAAAGTTAAGTAATACATCGTAAAATCGTAAAATAGTTCCACATTAGATATTTGTTTCCTAAGTGAGCAATAAATATCGAGCCCAATTTCAGGATATTCCCATGGTTCTGTGGCAATGGCTTTGGATGAAAGGAACCCTATCTATGATAATGTTCTTAAAGAATGTCATAGTGGATTGTTATACATCAGTCGAAGGTTCTCCCCCTCGTTCTCCTTGGGTGGCTGCTGGGATATCACTTTTACCTAAGAAAGCACTTTGCATAATGCCGCCCATCTCCCTTCTTTTGTTGTACTTTCCCTTCGTCATCCCTTCTATCGATTTCCTCCAGTGCATAAATCTCTTCTTACTTGCATAGGCACCACAACTTGCGGTGAGTATATCCGCAGAAACAATCAAACGAGCTTCTCTCGATTAATTCCTGTACCACTTGCGTCATGCGAACCACCCAAGTATTCAAATTCTGTGCGATTACTCTAATGTAGCGCTCTTATGTGATAAACGCACGTTTAAAAATTCTGCTCTGTGTGCCAGAGGACTTTCTCTACTCTTGAACTAACTATTCTTACAAATGTTTATTCCTCTATCTAATTCATGTTAATCGAGATAAACATTTGCAGAAATTATCTTGTTGCTAATTTCCTTCAGGTGCAAAGGGAATACGGGATCACAGTAGGTTTTAAGCTATAATCAAATATGTTAAAGATAGTTGCTATGTAATGGGTTTGAAATTCCGTTCTTTGTGCATGGCCAAGAGAAAAACATGACTCCCCATTTGAGAAAAAGTATAAGTATTGGAAATATGAGATAGCTAAAAGGATAGTAGGTAGGTTAAGGGAAGGCTGGAACAGACCCAAATGCGCAAGATGGCCGCCACGCGTAATCTAAGGATTACTAGGTAAGGTGGTAGGGGAAGCAGGACGTTGTAGGTGTTTGAAGGAATCTCTAGGGATGACTCTTAAGGCCCATAGCAGTGTATGTATGCTTATGAGCGTTCATGGTGTCTGAGTATGTCCTTCACTATATTGATGTACGCCACCTAACACAGGAGCTTTCTGATTTGATTGAATATATTACCCCAACATAATGTTACCTCACCCCACATTGCCTCACTAACCTAACCTAACCTATCCTAATCTAACCTAACCTAAGCCTCATACTTCTACTCTTCTAACCTATCTTAACCTAACCTAAGCTCCATACTTCTACATGGCTAACCTAACCTAACCCAGCTCCCACTATTTACTCCCGTCTTTGATAATTTAACCTAAGCCCCATACTTCTACTCGTCTAACCTATCCTAACCTAACCTAACCTATCCTAATCTAACATGGCCTAGCCTAACCTAAGATAGATCCTCTTATTATTATTTATTCTATTCTACTAACATGATACGTTTCTAGACATTCATTCTATCCTCTTATCATCTATCCTATTCCCTCCTCTGCTTATCTATTCTATCCTGTCATACGCTACCCTGATCTCCCTCTAGGAATTTCATAAACATTTTGATACTATTTTGAGTCCTCTGATAGATCTTTTTAAGCACTTTTAGCATATTCTTGATGCTTTTACAACATATTTAAGAATTTTTCAGACAATTTTCAGAATTATTCAGTCATTTTCATACATTTTTAAGACGTTTCGCCCCATTTTGCTACAATTTTGCACCCTCTGTTAGATCTTTTAGACGCTTTTAGTATATTCAGGGCGCTTTTACATCATATTTAACAACTTTTCAGACAATTTTCAGAGTTATTCAGTCATTTTCATACATTTTTAAGACGTTTCGCTCCATTTTCCTGCAATTTTGCACCCTCTGTTATATCTTTTAGACGCTTTTAGTATATTCAGGGCGCTTTTACAACATATTTAACAACTTTTCAGACAATTTTCAGAGTTATTCAGTCATTTTCATACATTTTTAAGACGTTTCGCTCCATTTTACTGCAATTTTGCACCCTCTGTTATATCTTTTAGACGCTTTTAGTATATTCAGAGCGCTTTTACAACATATTTAACAACTTTTCAGACAATTTTCAGAGTTATTCAGTCATTTTCATACATTTTTAAGACGTTTCACCCCATTTTGCTACAATTTTTTGCACCCTCTGTTAGATCTTTTAGACGCTTTTAGTATATTCATGCTGCTTTTACAACATATTTAACAACTTTTCAGACAATTTTCAGAGTTATTCAGTCATTTTCATACATTTTTAAGACGTTTCACCCCATTTTGCTACAATTTTTTGCACCCTCTGTTAGATCTTTTAGACGCTTTTAGTATATTCATGCTGCTTTTACAACATATTTAACAACTTTTCAGACAATTTTCAGAGTTATTCAGTCATTTTCATACATTTTTAAGACGTTTCACCCCATTTTGTTGCAATTTTTCACCCTCTGCTAGATCTTTTAGACGCTTTTGGTATATTCAGGACGCTTTTACAACATATTTAACAACTTTTCAAGCAATTTCGAGGATTATTTAGAAGTCATATTATATATTTTCAGCGTGTATTGAGACCCGTTTAGACTCGTTGATAGATATTTCAGCCTGTTTCCAGATATTCTGAAGACTTTTATGTCCAGTTTAAACATTTTTCAGAGTATTTTAGACGAATTTGACATTATTTAAGGCAATCCGAGAGTTATTCTGGACGCCCCTGTCCATTATTGTTTGCTTTAAGCACTTTCAAGGGTAATGGAAGATAATTTTCACGATATTTCAAGGCTGTTAGACGTATCTCTACCAGTTAAATATCGTTTCAGCCATTTTAGAGACATTTTAAGCACTATAGGGATATTTTAGACTTTGTCACCAACATTTTGATTGGTTTTCAGAATCCTTTGAAACACTTTTATAGGCGTTAGACGCTTTTAATGGTATTTTTCGAGCGCTAATTAAGACATTTCAGCTCCTTCACAGATATTTTGAGGATTATCAGGGCGTCTTAAACTCGTGAGAAGCATTTTTTTCGCCAGTTTGAAGATGTTTTAAGGCACTGAAGCAGGTATTTTTGAAGTTGCTAGGGGTATTTTACTAAGCTTTCTTCAGTAATCGCTTTGTTTTATAGTAGTTGAAGAGCAGTCTAACCTATTCAGTCATTTATTGCATTTCATCATCATTATCAATTACTCTATCTTATAGTCCATCTAACCTATCCTAACCTAACCTGACCTAATGAGGAAATAGGGATGTTAAGGCAAGCAATGAAATAAAAAAGAATAATAGCAATGAGATAATTTTTTATTCAACTTATAGAGATACATACACTAGCATTAACATTTAGAAAACAAGTATACACTGCTGAAAGACGATAGCGCCCTCCTCAGTTCTTCTTCTTATTATTCGCATTATCATTCTTCTCTCTTGGTTAGATGTGCCATTGGCGCACGAAGTTCATAGTTCAACAATCTTCAATTTTTTCTACAGACAAGCTTTAAGTACCCATGTCTAGGCACTATTCTCGACACTGTAATGTCCATACGCATACGTCGATATTCCATCCCCTTTAATCACTCTCTTGTCATCGTGAGGTGATAAGGCTATTTTATTAGCTTCAACCGTAGAAATATTGTGATATCGGGATAGGATTAAATTCATCGGAGTTCTAACAATTTTCAAAGTTTTAAGGCACTCTACATAGCTATTGAAGTTGATGTATTGCTTAATGGCGCTACGTTTTATACCTTTAACTTTTTTATCACAGAACCATCAATATCGATAGCATACATTTTAGGCCTGAGACCTACAAAACGATGAATGATTTTTCCACAGGCTTCATCTTTAAACTTTCCCAACACTTTTTTGTTGTGTGTAGAATGACATACATGGTTAGCAGGGTAATCAGATGTATCCAGATGTTCAAGCATGTGTAATTTATCCTGATATATATCTTTAGTAGACACTCGATGGACGAAAGAATCCGTATCCATATACAAGAGTTTAAGATTTTCAGCTCCATAATATGGAAGTAACACGTCATATTGATAGGAATACATTAGAGTCTTGGAGATGTCTAGTACACTCATACCAATGTATATGGGCTTGTTGAACACTATTTTACGAGAAGCCATATGTACAGCCGCAAGATTAGGTCCATATATGGTTCGATCAATGAATATAGGTTTGGCTATGAGTTTTTCTAACGTTTTGCTGTTTGTCACAAGCCGTATATCCATACGATTACGAATATTTTCCATAGTTTTTCCAAACATAGCGTTATTGAATAGTTTATAAAGGTCCTTCTCAAAATCATTTCTAGCTTGTTGTCGTAGTCGGTTATTAAACTCGACGTAAGGTTTTAGCCAACACGATTGATGAAACTGAAGTGCTCGATGAATCTTTGTTAATAGTAGACCGTGACTAAGAGCTTGTTTCAAGGCCATGTAGTGTACCACATACTTCTTTCGGTACCCAAGATGAGCAATTAACTTCTCTGAAGACGATTTCCCCGGTTTCAGACTCTCAGGCAGGAAGGGCAAATCATTATGAAGATCGTGGAGCTCGACAGGATATTCGACATCGACTTCTAAGATGTATCCAAGGGGGTCATCTTCCTTCAATAAATCCAGGTCTAGATGATCAGGAGAAACCCACTTAAAACCTCCATAAGGAAGGGCCTTACACATTCCCCAACCGTATTGGTTATTGGCGTCTTCGTATGTAATAAACTGAGAGGGCTTCCGAGAGTCATACTGTGACATATAGATATTATTCGCCTCAGCATAGCGATGAGAAACCTGGCATAAGCCTCCTCTTATACCAGATTCAACCATGAGCAGCTGATCGTAGTCCAGCAGCAATTGCAGCTCAATTCCAGTATACAGCAGCATAGCATCCCATGTAAGCCCTGGAGAAGTGAAATAATGTGCAGGATCTACTTTATGAGTTTTCAGAGTCTGGTCCCTGAATGTTTCAAAGACATCTGCGAGGAGCAGAACATCAGAGATTAAGTAAATTTCGCTGTACTCGCCCAAATTTCTTACATTGAACTGATTCCATACATTTGTAGCATGCTCGTAGTCATCGTCGGCAATTTCTTCTTCGTTTAATTTATTGTAGAATGCTTTCCTTGGAGGCAGATGAGTATCATTCAAAACGTCCCACGATGTGAGGTAATCATAGGGGAACACTCCCTTACGTGTCATCAAGCCAATCTTCTCTTCACTTAGCGGCATCCCTTTGAGTGGGTTTAAAGGAACATAGCGGCATCCCTTTGAGTGTCATCAAGCCAATCTTCTCTTCACCGAAGTACTTCTCTGTTTCGGGATACGTAGTTAGGTTTTTCACTAACTTGTCCAAGCTTGTACTCAGGAAACGAAAGGTATCCACAAATCTGAGTTTAATATCTCCAACATATTTTGAGAATGAGATATAGCTTTCTTCAGAGTTTGGTATTACCTCCACTCTTTCGCTTGTGCATCCTAACTCCTTAACAATAAAATGAGAGTCATATCCGCTCAGATTATGGACGAAAACAGGAATATAATTAGGTGTTTTACAGGCCAGGTTACATTTATTATGTAAAGATGCTCTATACATCCCGGAAACATGATCGTGATCGCGAACCTTCCAATTATCTTCTGTAAATTCATGCCCGCACAGGTAGCATATTGTAGAAGCATCGAACGATTCTTGTTCTTCAGCTGTAAGTTTCAGAGGCTTAGCAGATTTATATAAGTCACCAATTTTCTTCGCAAGGGAAGTTAGATACTCTAGGAACTTCTCAGCAGCATCATGACCTCGATACACGTAGGGATGTGTAGGAAGATCGGTTTCTACTTTGTCAACGCTGGATGATGGTTTGACGTAAACAGCAAAGCTCATTGGAGAATGACTTTGATAGGGTGTTGTATAGGAGGTTTCAGGATTAGAGGCGCAGGTATGGTAAGGTGTGAGAATGCTCTCAAAATCAGCATAGATGACATATGGCAGTTTCAGCATTCTTTCCACGTTTTTGAATCTGACGATAGAGTTTTCCTTTGTAGGCATAACGCATCTAGCAATAGCATGTTGCATGCACATTTCTCTATGCTCCTCCAATTTTTTCATTCCACTTGGTCCATGTTGATCATCAAAATGACTGAAACATCTTTTACATACATATATTTGCCCATGATGTTTAGTTTTCTGGCCGCGAATAAGCTTCTCAAAATCCTTTATGTATACATAGTGATGCTTGCCAGCTGAATCACTCAACAGAAGAAGATCGCGATGATCAGATAATTCTTCATTGACTACCTTTACAGGAAACACTTCATGTTTTTCATCCAGTCCAAACACATTTATGGACATATTGTTGAGCTTTTCAAATTTAGAGATTTCACCCAAGCTCGTAGGAAATGAGACGCATGAGAAATCGTATTTTTCTTGGTGATCCTTATACTTGCTAACACGATGAGCATTCTTTTGAATGAATTTTGCAAGAACCGCATATATAAAGCATTTCTCGTCACTATAATTTTGAGGGTTTATACAGGCTTTTCTCGCTTCCACAGATGCAGGTAGAGGAATATAGCTGCTCCCTCGAAGGGCATTGTACTTGTTAATTCGGAGTCGAACTCCATCAACTGATAGCAAGGCCCAGTTGCTTCCTTTGAGCGTACTTTCTCCCATTTCAACACGAAGCTTCTCGAATTTTTTTTCCAAGATGGCTTTCATATCAGTTTCTAAAAACACAGGTTGGTTACGTGTTTTAAATGTTCTGTCACATGTCTCTCCATGAACATTCACAAATTGACAGTCGACCATGATGTTAATTTTCACACTTTTATGTATCGACAGTTCTTTCTTTATAGCTTGAATTATACGATGTTTTGACTCCTGTAGGTAAGTTTTCATATCCTTGAAGGTGTCACAACGTATATAATATGATTTGAGTCGTCCTTCAAATGATGTTTCATACTCGATCATATCACACTCATCAGTCATTGTCAATAGATGATGCTTGCTAGGTTCAAACTTGATTTTCTTGCGAGATACAGTTTTTTCACATCTTTCTTCATGTACGTCTCTTCTATGCTCAGTATTGCAAACATCACCACAATGTTTACACCTGTAGACTCGACCGCATACCAACTCATGTCTCTTCTTATCATAGTTGCGTAGAAAACGCTTATCACATTTGCTACAGCTATAGTCTGGCATAGCATTCAGAACCGATTCCATCACTCCACCATTCCACATCTTTATAATATGTAGTGCAACACTTGTAAATTATATAAGTCAATAAATGCTTATAGCACTTTCCACTAACTCGCCTTGATAACTTGTCAAAGCTATTGAACGGTAATCTCGCTAAGAGAAGCTGATGTGCTCGACTCGAAGGATAATTACTGAATAACTATCTAAGCTCAAGCAAACCCTACTTATTCTGAAAACACGCATTTCTCAGGGAACTACATAATTCAAGATCACGCTTGCAGCGCCTTATAGCGGCTTCAATCAGTACTAAAACGCACATTCTACAGATTTTATACTTTTATGACGGTAAATTATATATTAGCAGCCAAATTTTCATTCTTTTTTATGATTTTTCTCCGTTTTTACGTACTCTGAGACAAATCCAACATCGAATTAAGAAGCGAAACGGTTGTTATGTATCGTTTAAGTAACAAACACATTCCTCTCAACTGAACCCACCTTATAAACGACTACGCATTCAAGATTAAGTTTTGTATTTAAATGTATATAATCAGGAAACTACGTGAGTCAAGATTAACTTGCTTCGTTTTTATTTGATAGTTCAACGTTAACATGCATTTCCCCCACATTTTTTAAAGTTTAAACAAGGTAAATGTTTATCATTTTAATACTTTCACGCAGACACTCACATACGCAGACGCACACAGACACACACACAGACACACACCCATACACACAGACACACAAACACACACAGATACACAGACACAGACACACACACATACACATACACACACATAAAACACACATACACAAACACACACACAAACACACAGACACACGCATGCGCAGACACACACATACACAGACGCACACATTACGCAGACACATACAGACACACACACACAGACACACACACATACACACAGACACACACAGACACACACATAAAACACACACATACACACATACACACAGACACACACACTCACACACACATACACACACATACGCAAAATTAAGAAGCGAAACGGATGTATAATATCTTTAAGTAACAAACACATTCCTCTCAACTGAACAATACAAGAAATAGCAGGTATAGACTTGTCCTCACATTAACGGAAAAACCCTAGCCTCACACAAAGGCGTCGATTTATAACATTAGAGGAGAAACTAGCCTCAAACACAGGCGTCGACATTATAACCAAGCTGGTAAACCGTAAGAGCACACTCGAGAATGCTTTTAGACATCTAAGGACATATTTTCTCCATATTTTTACAGATACTTATAAATCACAGTATTTCTTCTTCTTGTTCTGGTTCTTCTTCTTCTTCTTGTTCTGGTTCTTCTTCTTCTGCTTCTTATTATTATTATTATTATTATTATTATTATTATTATTATTATTATTATTATTATTATTATTATTATTATTATTATTATTATTATTATTATTATTATTATTATTATTATTATTATTATTATTATTATATTCTCATTCTCCTTCGTGCTATCAAGAAATATACGCGTAATTTTGACGTTATTACCTTAAATATTAAATAAAATAACAGCATTCTCCGTCAATTATATCTAAACCGACTTTTTCCGTGTTATGCAAGATTTAAGCTTCTAGAATCAACACAAGCAATGTTTCTCTCAATAACAGCATTTTATAATTGATTTTGTAAGTAATAACACCAATTTAAACTTTATTACAGATCTCTAAGACCCTAGTTTGCAAAGTATTTAAATGGACCCTTAGAGATTCGAACTAGACCCCACAGTACAAAAGCTACCATTTTTATCAATAATTCAAGAGCAGATATTTAACTGAAGTGTTTAACTTTTTATTTCATCACGCTAACTTTATTGATTCGCGAATAAATCGACTTTGAAGTAATTGCCCCGTCCCGGTAATCGAACTATGAGTCGTAAGGATAAAATTGTCTAGTATATCATTTTATATACCAAGTTACCCTAATTTGTCTTTACATTACTATTCCAAGTGTAAAAATAGCGATATAGAGCAAATTTCAATAATTCTCCACAAGATGGGGATCGAGCCTACGATACGTTAACTCTAGCATGTTATAAAATAATTGTCCTTAACAAGTATTATCATATAAAGTTTATTTCAGTCTTCCAACACAAGCGGTTCTCGAAATAATTAAATTTACCAAATCAGGATTGGAACCCAAGACTCCAGGATACCAAGCATACCACAGAGGAAAGCCCATAACAATACCAATTTAATAAAATTTATTCGAAGATTTTGTCGCTGATAGTTTAGGAGTTATTCCAATAATAATTCATAATTTGCACGGGGATCGAACGCTAGACCACCGACAAACTCCAAAATTATACCAAAGACGCGTCGTTTTATTACAAGATAATTACCGTTTACCCCATATCGATATCTCATTTAGTTTAGGAGAAATCAAGCATAATACAGTAGAGTAAATATAAGGCTTTCAAATCACTCAAAGGGATGCCGCTAATTGGTTAATTGGTTAACAATGGGCGCTAATTGGATTACACGTGTTTTCACACCTCTAAGCCACGCCCACCTGGCACGCGACCCTGAATGACGTCATAAACACGCCCATCTGGCACGCGACAGTCAATGACGTCATAACCACACCTCCTCTTTCGCCAGGGGTGTACATGCCGCACCTACTTTTGGCATCCACTTCCCTATCGGCACAGACACACCTACAGCACAATATTTTAAAATCACTCAAAGGAGCCGCTAATTGGCTAACAAAGGGGGGCTAATTGGATTACACGTGTTTTCACACCTCTAAGCCACGTCCACCTGGCACGCGACCATGAATGACGTCACAGTCGAGCCCCTTAAACATGACGTCACACCCAGCACAATATTTTAAAGACACTCAAAGGGATGCCGCTATGTTCCTTTAAACCCACTCAAAGGGATGCCGCTAAGTGAAGAGAAGATTGGCTTGATGACACGTAAGGGAGTGTTCCCCTATGATTACCTCACATCGTGGGACGTTTTGAATGATACTCATCTGCCTCCAAGGAAAGCATTCTACAATAAATTAAACGAAGAAGAAATTGCCGACGATGACTACGAGCATGCTACAAATGTATGGAATCAGTTCAATGTAAGAAATTTGGGCGAGTACAGCGATATTTACTTAATCTCTGATGTTCTGCTCCTCGCAGATGTCTTTGAAACATTCAGGGACCAGACTCTGAAAACTCATAAAGTAGATCCTGCACATTATTTCACTTCTCCAGGGCTTACATGGGATGCTATGCTGCTGTATACTGGAATTGAGCTGCAATTGCTGCTGGACTACGATCAGCTGCTCATGGTTGAATCTGGTATAAGAGGAGGCTTATGCCAGGTTTCTCATCGCTATGCTGAGGCGAATAATATCTATATGTCACAGTATGACTCTCGGAAGCCCTCTCAGTTTATTACATACGAAGACGCCAATAACCAATACGGTTGGGGAATGTGTAAGGCCCTTCCTTATGGAGGTTTTAAGTGGGTTTCTCCTGATCATCTAGACCTGGATTTATTGAAGGAAGATGACCCCCTTGGATACATCTTAGAAGTCGATGTCGAATATCCTGTCGAGCTCCACGATCTTCATAATGATTTGCCCTTCCTGCCTGAGAGTCTGAAACCGGGGAAATCGTCTTCAGAGAAGTTAATTGCTCATCTTGGGTACCGAAAGAAGTATGTGGTACACTACATGGCCTTGAAACAAGCTCTTAGTCACGGTCTACTATTAACAAAGATTCATCGAGCACTTCAGTTTCATCAATCGTGTTGGCTAAAACCTTACGTCGAGTTTAATAACCGACTACGACAACAAGCTAGAAATGATTTTGAGAAGGACCTTTATAAACTATTCAATAACGCTATGTTTGGAAAAACTATGGAAAATATTCGTAATCGTATGGATATACGGCTTGTGACAAACAGCAAAACGTTAGAAAAACTCATAGCCAAACCTATATTCATTGATCGAACCATATATGGACCTAATCTTGCGGCTGTACATATGGCTTCTCGTAAAATAGTGTTCAACAAGCCCATATACATTGGTATGAGTGTACTAGACATCTCCAAGACTCTAATGTATTCCTATCAATATGACGTGTTACTTCCATATTATGGAGCTGAAAATCTTAAACTCTTGTATATGGATACGGATTCTTTCGTCCATCGAGTGTCTACTAAAGATATATATCAGGATAAATTACACATGCTTGAACATCTGGATACATCTGATTACCCTGCTAACCATGTATGTCATTCTACACACAACAAAAAAGTGTTGGGAAAGTTTAAAGATGAAGCCTGTGGAAAAATCATTCATCGTTTTGTAGGTCTCAGGCCTAAAATGTATGCTATCGATATTGATGGTTCTGTGATAAAAAAAGTTAAAGGTATAAAACGTAGCGCCATTAAGCAATACATCAACTTCAATAGCTATGTAGAGTGCCTTAAAACTTTGAAAATTGTTAGAACTCCGATGAATTTAATCCTATCCCGATATCACAATATTTCTACGGTTGAAGCTAATAAAATAGCCTTATCACCTCACGATGACAAGGGAGTGATTAAAGGGGATGGAATATCGACGTATGCGTATGGACATTACAGTGTCGAGAATAGTGCCTAGACATGGGTACTTAAAGCTTGTCTGTAGAAAAAATTGAAGATTGTTGAACTATGAACTTCGTGCGCCAATGGCACATCTAACCAAGAGAGAAGAATGATAATGCGAATAATAAGAAGAAGAACTGAGGAGGGCGCTATCGTCTTTCAGCAGTGTATACTTGTTTTCTAAATGTTAATGCTAGTGTATGTATCTCTATAAGTTGAATAAAAAATTATCTCATTGCTATTATTCTTTTTTATTTCATTGCTTGCCTTAACATCCCTATTTCCTCATTAGGTCAGGTTAGGTTAGGATAGGTTAGATGGACTATAAGATAGAGTAATTGATAATGATGATGAAATGCAATAAATGACTGAATAGGTTAGACTGCTCTTCAACTACTATAAAACAAAGCGATTACTGAAGAAAGCTTAGTAAAATACCCCTAGCAACTTCAAAAATACCTGCTTCAGTGCCTTAAAACATCTTCAAACTGGCGAAAAAAATGCTTCTCACGAGTTTAAGACGCCCTGAAAATCCTCAAAATATCTGTGAAGGAGCTGAAATGTCTTAATTAGCGCTCGAAAAATACCATTAAAAGCGTCTAACGCCTATAAAAGTGTTTCAAAGGATTCTAAAAACCAATCAAAATGTTGGTGACAAAGTCTAAAATATCCCTATAGTGCTTAAAATGTCTCTAAAATGGCTGAAACGATATTTAACTGGTAGAGATACGTCTAACAGCCTTGAAATAGACGGTTCAGTATTCCTAATATCGTGAAAATTATCTTCCATTACCCTTGAAAGTGCTTAAAGCAAACAATAATGGACAGGGGCGTCCAGAATAACTCTCGGATTGCCTTAAATAATGTCAAATTCGTCTAAAATACTCTGAAAAGTGTTTAAACTGGACATAAAAGTCTTCAGAATATCTGGAAACAGGCTGAAATATCTATCAACGAGTCTAAACGGGTCTCAATACACGCTGAAAATATATAATATGACTTCTAAATAATCCTCGAAATTGCTTGAAAAGTTGTTAAATATGTTGTAAAAGCGTCCTGAATATACCAAAAGCGTCTAAAAGATCTAGCAGAGGGTGAAAAATTGCAACAAAATGGGGTGAAACGTCTTAAAAATGTATGAAAATGACTGAATAACTCTGAAAATTGTCTGAAAAGTTGTTAAATATGTTGTAAAAGCAGCATGAATATACTAAAAGCGTCTAAAAGATCTAACAGAGGGTGCAAAAAATTGTAGCAAAATGGGGTGAAACGTCTTAAAAATGTATGAAAATGTCTGAATAACTCTGAAAATTGTCTGAAAAGTTGTTAAATATGTTGTAAAAGCAGCATGAATATACTAAAAGCGTCTAAAAGATCTAACAGAGGGTGCAAAAAATTGTAGCAAAATGGGGTGAAACGTCTTAAAAATGTATGAAAATGACTGAATAACTCTGAAAATTGTCTGAAAAGTTGTTAAATATGTTGTAAAAGCGCCCTGAATATACTAAAAGCGTCTAAAAGATATAACAGAGGGTGCAAAATTGCAGTAAAATGGAGCGAAACGTCTTAAAAATGTATGAAAATGACTGAATAACTCTGAAAATTGTCTGAAAAGTTGTTAAATATGTTGTGAAAGCGCCCTGAATATACTAAAAGCGTCTAAAAGATATAACAGAGGGTGCAAAATTGCAGGAAAATGGAGCGAAACGTCTTAAAAATGTATGAAAATGACTGAATAACTCTGAAAATTGTCTGAAAAGTTGTTAAATATGATGTAAAAGCGCCCTGAATATACTAAAAGCGTCTAAAAGATCTAACAGAGGGTGCAAAATTGTAGCAAAATGGGGCGAAACGTCTTAAAAATGTATGAAAATGACTGAATAATTCTGAAAATTGTCTGAAAAATTCTTAAATATGTTGTAAAAGCATCAAGAGTATGCTAAAAGTGCTTAAAAAGATCTATCAGAGGACTCAAAATAGTATCAAAATGTTTATGAAATTCCTAGAGGGAGATCAGGGTAGCGTATGACAGGATAGAATAGATAAGCAGAGGAGGGAATAGGATAGATGATAAGAGGATAGAATGAATGTCTAGAAACGTATCATGTTAGTAGAATAGAATAAATAATAATAAGAGGATCTATCTTAGGTTAGGCTAGGCCATGTTAGATTAGGATAGGTTAGGTTAGGTTAGGATAGGTTAGACGAGTAGAAGTATGGGGCTTAGGTTAAATTATCAAAGACGGGAGTAAATAGTGGGAGCTGGGTTAGGTTAGGTTAGCCATGTAGAAGTATGGAGCTTAGGTTAGGTTAAGATAGGTTAGAAGAGTAGAAGTATGAGGCTTAGGTTAGGTTAGATTAGGATAGGTTAGGTTAGGTTAGTGAGGCAATGTGGGGTGAGGTAACATTATGTTGGGGTAATATATTCAATCAAATCAGAAAGCTCCTGTGTTAGGTGGCGTACATCAATATAGTGAAGGACATACTCAGACACCATGAACGCTCATAAGCATACATACACTGCTATGGACCTTAAGAGTCATCCCTAGAGATTCCTTCAAACACCTACAACGTCCTGCTTCCCCTACCACCTTACCTAGTAATCCTTAGATTACGCGTGGCGGCCATCTTGCGCATTTGGGTCTGTTCCAGCCTTCCCTTAACCTACCTACTTATGTATTTTATTTGGCATGAAACATCTTAAACAAATAGTACTTTAGTCAAAATTATAAGAGCTATTTGGCAAAAAATAAAGCATTTCGGAAAATGTGTTCAATGTAAAGGGTAGTGTACTTTTATTTAATTGGAGTCGTTATTCTTTTTTTCTCTCTTCTCCTTTCCTACTTTTCATCGCAAGCGCTTATTACCATGATGGAAACACCTGAATGAGTTTTCGCAAGATACGAATATGAAATTTTTGGTTACTTCAATTATGAATGTAAAATCTGATGTGTTGCACTCACGTGACTTTCTCTACTGTTGTACTAACCATTCTTACAAACTCTTATTCCTATATCTTCTTCGTGTTGAGATAAACATTTGTATAAATCATCTTATTGCCTATTTCCTTGCAGTTGCAAGGGGAATACAGTAGGCTTAGTGCAATAGTAAAATGTTTTAAAGCTTTGAGATTCTGTTCTCTTTGCGCACTTAACGTATAAAAATGAACAAGGATATTCCATTTCACGAATGGTTTAAGTTTTCCGAAACTCACACACATAACAAGGAATATCTCCGAAATGGTTCATTCTACCAGCAAATTTATTTGGACATAAATTGTGTATTTTAGCATTTTTACATTTTTGTATAGTATGATTTGGTCTATCTCTAACGGTTTACCAGTTATGCAAAAGCCGTCCAGAGTAAATACGACTACAGGGGCTATAGCCAGAAAATTCAAAATATACATTTCAGTTGTCATCAAAATATCTCCTACATATGACATTTTAATCAAAATTGTTAGTCATTTTCAAGAAAATCAAAATTTTCAAAATATGTTCCATGTAAAGGGCAGTTTAAGGTGGGGCTATCTTCTTCAAAATCTCCGTGTCGCATCCCTGAAAGACATTAAGCTTAAATACCAAATTTGGTTTTTAACCAACTTTTCGGTTTTGAGTTATGCTGTCCACAGACTGACAGACACACATACACACGGACCTTTTTCTAAAAATGTGTGGTTTTTTTTTTTTTTTTTTTTAAATTCAGGAGGTCTCAAAACATATATTTCCGGTGTAATCTCGACATCGAATTTTTTGGGTGGAATACGATACTTCCCCTAATTACCAGCAGAGAAAGTAAAAATCTGTAGCAAGGCAGTTAAAGATATACGCATTTAACTTAGAGGAATTACCATTCAACCAAATACGTAGACTTTTGTTTTAATCTTAATTTGTATTTATTATTCTTTATAATATTGTTTTCAGCTGTTCCTAGTATTTGTTTACTATTATGTTCCAAGAGCCCTGTTAAAAGCGAACTAACTTTAACTTCAATCTGAGGAAATCCTTTGTAGTGAAAACGGCCGAGGTGATTGCGGATTCTTTTAGCCAAAATCATGATATATTTGGTGATATTAAAAATACGCAGTGCACAAGAAACTCAGTGGTGGCGTAATGTCTATCAACTGTGGTAAGTGTTAATGCTTGGAGTTCAGGTGTCGTTGATGAAATTCTTCATTTAAGCAATTATTTGCACTTGAAATTAATTTAAAGCTATACTGACATTGTGCCAAGTCCGCCTTGCTTGTGTGCCGATTAAGTCTGGCTGCAGGATATTATAACTGATGACGTGAAAGTAACCAGCACTCCAATGACAAATAATTCTGAATTACAAGAGATCATATAAAGAGATTTAGACAATGTGCTACAAAATTTTTTAAAGAATCATTTGGTAACGATGGGGAAAGAATGCCATATGAATGTAATGTCAGATTTTTTTTCTTGGAGAAATACTGAGGAAAAATTAAGCAATGTTCCTGACAGGCACATTCGTGACTAACGAAGCGTTAATTGTTTACTGTAAATGCAGTTATGTGCATTGTTTGCTACATTCACATGACTTCCTCTACCCGCTACCTTTAAAGTGATATTTCTCATCCAAACTATTTGTACGAATGTTTATTATTACAAAAGGTCACAATTATAGGAAATACCATACGAATGAAAGAAACTTTGCAGGTATTACCAGAAAACTCAAGATATAACTTTAGATGGTAATTATTATTTATTTATGCCAACAACCTTACTGCTGGTGTTTTAAACACACAAGCCGTGTGTGGGAATGTTTAAGAGGTGGAATCAGGACTGAGAAATTCAATGCCATAGCCGGGATTTAAACCACGGATCTTCCGCTTATCGAGCGGCTGCTTTAACCACTAACTTTATTTCTGATGAAAATGTGTTAAATATTTTTAATTAAAGTTGTTAGACAATTTTGATAAAATTGTAAAGGTGGTTTTGCATAGCTGGACATTCTTAAAAGATGCTTGCTTAGTGAGCAGTATGATAAATAACACATGTTTCTCAGTTAAAGGCGCGCGGGTATGCGCTCTTTTCCTAAGTCTCTCATTTCAGAGACCTAGGAAGATGTGTTTATGGTGAAATCTGGACATCAAACTTTTGGTTAGAATTCAGTACATTTTCTGCCCACTATATATATGGCAGAGAAAATAAAAGTTAAAGTATTTAAAAATGCAATAATAACGTATATCTCCAAAACTAAATGCAGCCACTGAAACGTTTATTTCAAATAGCTTGTGTAGCTTACAAACGCAAATTTTCAGTGTAGTAAAGGGGAATTTATTTCTTATGATTTGAACGGTTATACAATATTATACAGAATTATTTTCGACTTCAAAGGCTATCTTAGAAACTTAAATGTACTCTAAACTTTGTTGCGTAACGTATATCTCAAATTCGATCCCAGGGACCCGCATGTGGTATTCGTGGTGGACGAAGCGGCGTCAGGGCGGGTTTTCTCCGGGTACTCCGGTTTCCCCCGCCATCTCATTCCACCGGTGCTCCATCTTCATGTATCATCAGTGTCACCGCCTGCGGTGCCGTAGTAGTAAAAGCGGGCGTTAAACACTACAACAACAGTATATCTCAAATATATAGTGCTTTAATCAATACTGTTAGAGTTACTTTCGAGAAAATAAAAAGTATTGAAGTACATTCCATGTACTAAAGGATGGTTTTCACGTGGGAAGCTTTCTTTAAAATCTTCTCTAAACTTAAATTCAAAGATTGTTTTTTATTCAAAATTTCGTTTTTGGTAAGAGTGCTCTAACACACAGACGCACACATGCGCGCGCATGTGTATCTTGCTGAAGGTGCATTTTTGTATTCACGGCGTCGCAATATACGTATGTTTGCTAAAATCTTGATAGTGAATTTGTGGTTTGTTTTGTAGCGTCGTGTGCCTGGCATTACACTCACAGTTATCCCAATGGGTAAACACTTTTATTAAACTTGGTCTTTTCCTTTTCTCAGTAGTGTGCTTTTCAGTGAACTGAATTTAGAGGGGTTTAAATGTTAACTGTGTGTTAAAAGAGTTATTCTGCAAATGCATGTCTCTTTATAAGGGGTGCGCCACCCTTTTTCTAAAATTATGACGGCTTTACTTTTTTTAATACTTTCCTCTCATTTCACTCATTTTATTTGCATACCTTTTTATTGGCCGTTTTATTAAAATCCAAGGATGCATGCCTTCATTAGTACTTTCACCGAGTAAATTTTGGCTTACAACGGAAAATTCATCGATACGTTTAAAATATTTACCAATTACTGAACAAAGGTCATACATAATTTCTCACTAAAATGACTGCAATATTTTGAATAGACTGTTGTGGAATTATAAATATACAACGGCAGTATAAGTGCATTGAATGAATTAGTTAATTTGAAACACAACAAAATTGGAATGCCGTAAATCAAGCAAAGCGTGCATTGAATTCAAGGTATTTTTATTTGCTTGAATCGGTATGCTGAATTACTCATGATTAACTGTAGTGTTAAAATTATCGCTAGTGAGTGATTTTGTTTTGCATGGTTTTGTTGGAGCGTGGAAATCAAGTTACATTCATATGTTGTGTCCTGATATGTTATCATTTACTTCCACAAAAAGGTTAGAGCTAGTCCTTTATTTAATTATGTTATCCCGACCTTTGAAATGTCACAGAATGTAAGAAATATTATTTGGGAAAATAGAGCTGGGAACTTTGCAAAGACATTCCAGGAACCAATAACATTAAAGTTCCTACATTAGCTAAAGATTGGCTAAGTTCCTCCATTTAGACTGGTAAGGGCATTAAGGGTGGTGTTTCTCATTAGCCGACTTTGAAGCTTAACACACTTAGGATATAGAGTAATATCTTATAAACAATTAGAAGCGAAGATAAGCCCTTTGGAAGCATAACAGTCATTGCTGTGATATAACCAAGCAGAACTTGAAGCTCTAGAATGGGCAGCAACTTAGGATGAACTTGCACTAGAACCTCATGATTTAATCTAAGCAATTTATAACTAAATTGGTAATAACAGTTTTGTTCCTACGCCTACGTGTGTTTCCATTTCATGCAAGAAACGACTTCTACCCACATATCTTACATTTAGTGTTTTGTTACGCTTTTGGTTTCTTGTAGGGCTTTCTTTATTTCGTATGGGCAAAACATTATTATTATTATTATTATTATTATTATTATTATTATTATTATTATTATTATTATTATTATTATTATTATTATTATTATTATTATTATTATTATTATTATTATTATTATTATTATTATTATTATTATTATTATTATTATTATTATTATTATTATTATTATTATTATTGTTGTTATTATTATTATTATCGTCATATCTTTGTTCCACACTATCGCCGCTGGGTGACACCATAAGTTCTAGTCTGAAACACAAGCATTACTCATGAACAAAGACAGATCTGGGGAAGTGGCGAATGGGGCGGAGTACAGAAGCCTTTTACTTCAATGTCTGGAGTACATGTTTCGCCATGAAACCCCTAATTGACTTTTAATTTGGCCAAGTCCGTCCTATATTAGTTAATGAAACCAATCATGTTACTCTAACATGAACCTATGAACTTATGCCAGTGTTTATTATTAAACCAGCAGTGCAGCGCCTTTAAGACAGTTAAAAGGAAAATAATAGTAGTAGTAATAATAATAAATAGAATAAAAAGAGAGCACAAATAAACAGTTACACAATATTAAAGAAATAGAAATAAAACATTTTAAATAATTTGTGCAATTTGTTGAAAGCTTACGTCTTTAACAGTTCTAAGCACAAACGTGCAATACTGTTAGTGGTAATACTTTGAGATAAAGCTCATAATAACAATTAGAAATAAAACATTTTAAATCATTTGTGCAATTTGTTGAACGCTTACGTCTATAACAGTTCTAAGCACAAACGTGCAATACTGTTAGTGATAATACTTTGAGATAAAGCTCATGATAACAATTAGAAATAAAACATTTTACATCATTTGTGCAATTTGTTGAACGCTTACGTCTATAACAGTTCTAAGCACAAACGTGCAATACTGTTAGTGGTAATACTTTGAGATGAAGCTCATAATAACAATTAGAAATAAAACATTTTAAATCATTTGTGCAATTTGTTGAACGCTTACGTCTATAACAGTTCTAAGCACAAACGTGCAATACTGTTAGTGATAATACTTTGAGATAAAGCTCATAATAACAATTAGAAATAAAACATTTTACATCATTTGTGCAATTTGTTGAACGCTTACGTCTATAACAGTTCTAAGCACAAACGTGCAATACTGTTAGTGGTAATACTTTGAGATGAAGCTCATAATAACAATAATAATACTGAAAAAGTATATCAGCTTGCAAAGCTGAAAACGTTGCGGTATAGTGCTAACCATGAAGAAGGTCATTAAGCGTATTGGTTATACACAATCTCAATTGAAACTTTCTGAACAGTTGCAAAGTGGTGGCGTTAAATTATACAATTGGGAGTTTGGAGCATATAATTACGGAAAACAACTTCAATATGTTATATCGTAAGCTTAGCACGTAAAACATTTGTAGCGGTCAAAAATATGAGACAACGTTCCCTAATCCTGTCTTGCTCTTCAAATCTTCATTCCTAAGGTGTGTTTCTTAATCTTCTCCGCATGCCTTCCTATGTGTAGGTTGGCCCCAAGGAGCCAATTTGACGGGACAGGCAGTAAAAGTCGCAGAAATATGTCTACATTTTCACAATACCATTAAAAATTGAATTTTGCTAAACTTAGCTAAAACATTTCAACCGTTATAAATGATTTCACGTTTGCTTAAATAGTACAGAGAAAAATTGAAGCAGAAGGATTCAACTCATCAAAGGCACAACATAATCTGTAATCAAATTGACATTGGTAGAGCTACAGCTCGGATTTTCCCCCTTCTTTAACCCAATGCCTCTGATTTGTTTGGAAGGGGGGAATCTGCGGTCGGCAGCCGTGTGGTATTTGGGTGGAGGGCGCTGTGGTTTCTACCACCTTCTCGTTAAACGCTACTGCTGTAACGTAATATTGTGGCTCTCTTACCAACAGGGAGCCATTCACAATTGGATCATTTAATTAAACTTAGAAACTAGCTGCTTCACATTAAAATAATGATGATTATTATAGTAATAATAGTAATAATAATAATAATAATAATAATAATAATAATAATAATAATAATAATAGCGATAACAATAATAATAGCGATAATAATAATAATAATAATAATAATAATAATAATAATAATAATAATAATAATAATAATAATAATAATAATAATAATAATAATAATAATAATAATAATAATAATAATAATAATAATAATAATAATAATAATAATAATAATAATAATAATAATAATAATAATAATAATAATAATAATAATGATGATGATGATGATGATGATGATGATGATAATAAATAATTAATAATATTTTGGAATCCGTTAATACAAATTAGAGAAGACCTAGAAGAAATTTCTTAGTTATTAATATTTTAAGAACAGCGAGCATTTTATTTGGATTTAAATTAATTGAACTGAATACCACAACACACTGTTACACTAGATAAGTTAGTGAATGTTCCAACATTTGTTCAATACCTGAATTTTAACACAAATAAGTTCGCTCACGACTATTTGTATTTGTGAGAAAAATCCCTTGGTCAATAAATTAAGAGTTGTAGACATTATCAAGTATGTCTTGTATAACATGTTGATTAAGTTAACCCCTTGGACTGTTTCCTCAGCTTATATGTATTTAAAAGGCAGTTTTATAAAGCTATTGTTTGATTATATTATTCATCACTTAGCATCATCACTTAGCTTAAGTGCGTAAGTGTTTAATTGATTATATATTAGCATATGCTTATATTTATGGTTTTACTGTTTTTCCACTTTCTGTAACCGATCTTATGCCTTGTTGAAAAGGTGTAAGTAAATAAATATTGTGTAATAATAATAATAATAATAATAATAATAATAATAATAATAATAATAATAATAATAATAATAATAATGATGATGATGATGATGATGATGATGATGATGATGATGATGATAATGATAATAATAATAATAATAATAATAATAATAATAATAATAATAATAATAATAATAATAATAATAATAATAATAATAATAATAATAATAATAATAATAATAATAATAATAATAATAATAATAATAGCAATAGTAATAATAATACAAAATTTTAATAAAAACCTGAACCGCGGTGCTGTGCCTTAGGGAGCATGGAAAACTGTTTCCGGCTACGGGATGCACCCAGGTTTTGGAGGGTACTCAGTCAGGTCGTGAGAAAATGAGGAGCTGCGGCAGGCAGCTAACTTTCGACTGGGTTTTTCATCAACCTCGTCATCTCCCCGTATTTGTTAGATATTCACCCACCTCTGCCGTACGAAGAGAGCCGGCAGTCGGACTGGTAGGCTCAGGCTCTTTAGGCAGTAGCCCCACAGTACTAAAGCCTTCAGGTTAGTAACTTCTAATATAACATCAGAAGCGTCAGCATCTCAAACCCGTTAGTAATATCGATACTGGCTGGAGTAACAAATCAACAGTATTATTACTCCCCAAACAAATTCCCGGACTTGTAGGCCTTGGTCAACTGAGCCTCTTCCCAAACGTTTCGCCTGCGCCTGCGATAGACATCTTTAGTAGCAGTAGCAGTCATTGTCGGAACCTCCATGAGGACACTTTCACCACGCTGATTTGTGCTTCTTCAGAATACCCCTTTTCGAAAAATAATTAAGCTGCCATATAGTCTATTTGCTACCATTTTTGCGCGAAAAGATAAGCGCGCGCTCACACACACACACACACACACACACACACACACACACACACACACACACACACACACACACACACACACACACACACACACACACACACACACACAAATGCACATACTAAAATGCTATTCCAAGCAGCACAGTCTGCACGCTAGTATCAATTTTGCTTCCAAAGATCAAAGATATTTAAATCTAATGATGATGGTGAAACATACATTCCAGAAGATCAGATGCTTAATTACTATTTTAACCTGGTTTGGGTATGGCGTCATATATGTCGGTTTTCGTACCACTAGTTCACTACGTGACGTTTGAAAAGTACATACTGTGACACCGGCCACGGCGTACAACAAAAGAACCTTGGGGCATGGCTGTCCCATTCAACTGGTAGTAGGTGCATCCAAGACGCTAAAAGTTGGGCTGCCTCGCGAGATTGTTGTGAGCACGTGACACAATTAGAGTGATGGAACCAGAAGAGATTTTACAGGTTATTTGAGAAGTGTCCAGCAGCCGGCGTATTTATAGAAGTTCGAGTAAGGTCCATGTTACGCAATCCTGGCTGTATAAGTTGGCGAGGCATGAGAGTTAAGTGAGTTAGTAGTTCGTTACAGATAGACGTTTGTCAGTTCTTAGTTTGGGTGTGTGTCACATCTGCGTGCGTTGTCCCGTCGTGAAGGAAGATAGCGAAGCTGCTATGAGTGTTGAGTGATTGTATCGTCTGAGTTAGTGTTCGAGAGACAGTAAAAGTGAAGAAAGACATAAAGAAGTTAGTCAGCTTTACGAAAAGAAATAACTGTAAGTTCACGAAAGACTATGTTAACATTAGAAAAAGAGAACTGCATTGTTGTGCATTCAGTTTTGTCGGAAAATAAGGTGAGAAAAAAGCAATTAAGACTAGATTTTTGTCACAATACGTTCAATTGTGTAGTCCCCTTCCTGGTTACCTATTTCGTTAAAGATACTAATTTGTTTGGAAGGTGAACTTAATATCGATTGTAATAAACTAACCTTAAACGTTGTCTGAATAGTACCATCTATCCTGATATTTTTTATCGTGCTACTGGTAAGCCTGAGAAGTAATATAAAAGTTCACTCTTCCACTCCAATTGTTATGCAATCTCATTCATGTTTGTAATTGGTGTTGATTTCGGTTAGCTTAAGGATTAATCAGATAAGTAGTGGAGAAGAAAGTGCTGAAGTTTGGTAAAAGTATGTAGTTCTTAAAACTTTTGGTTTATATTGTGTTCATATACACCAACGGAGTAGCGCAGTCATCATGTCTCATTTCCTTGTTCACTAATCAGTTTCCATAAACGTAGGCATCACATATTTGTACCGGTAATTTTAAATGAATATGCACATGAAGCTAGTATACAATGCATCACCACAAGCATTTGCTTTGCTGATGGGTTATTCTCCTTCCAGTGCATCAGGTACTTGCCAAGGGACGGATCACGGTAGTGGATGAGTCATTTATCACGCTGCCGTTACCTGGTGGCTCAAACTCCCAGCAGAATGATAAATTGCGTTTCTAATTCGACACAACGTAGCAGCTCAATTTGGAATCACTTGGCGAGCTTTTACATCATAATTTTCTCTCTCTCTCTCTCCCTTTTGTTTGTCAGAACGAGGCCAAGTAATCCATCACGCTGTTCTATCTTTCCTATAAAGCTGTGAATAATAATTCTGAGCTGACAATCGTACGCTTGAGTCAGATATTTCAAAATTATTCTCAACAATATCATGTACAGAGCACGTTTACCGTTCATCTTTATTAACGTCAGAGGAAGCACGTGCAATTACAAACCAGACATTGTAGCTTAGCAAAGAATACATTTATCCTGAGAAGACCACAATGCTGTCACTGTGTCCTTACTAGGACCAAGCATATGGTTCGGTTTGCATGAGTGAGAAGACATCGTATTTTAAACTATTATGCTTTGCAAAAATTATTCGTTCACACAAAATAAAAATGAATATGCATACAAGTATTAGCACCACTCGCAGCTCTAATCGCATTATTAAGCTAACTGTAGACAGTATGTTCAATGTCCTCTGTCCTTCTTCCAGCCTCTTTGCATTCCCATCTCATCTTTCTCTCACTCTTTCCTTCTCCCCAACCATCTCTTCTTTATAAAATTAATCGTATGGCGTTTTCAATATGGGTAATATTGCCTTAGCGATACTAATAAAACATCTACATGCATAAAAATGAAAGTTTGTTTGTCCTTTATGGGCTGCTACACCATTCATCTAAATGAGCTAAAAATTGTCAAATATAAATGTTTATTCATAGAGAAGACTTTTATGCTATTCATTTTACTATGCAAGTACACAATTCATACTATTTCCTATGATTGAAATAGAAATGCAACCGATTACATTCACAGGGTTTTCTCTACTCCTCTTGTTTTAGTTAGCACATTCACATCTAGTTCACTTCCCAATTTTCTATAAACAATATATACACTTTTCTATATTATCGAAATAGAATTGCAACGTATTTCATTCACACGGTTTTCTCTACTCACTTTTCTTCTTGTGGTATTTGTGGTTGTTTAAGTATGATTTTCAGAGTGACTTCCCGGTGCTTTTATTTGTTGATTTAGTTTATTCTATATTCTTTATATTAACCTAAGAGTTTCAACCAAATGAAGTATATGAAGTATTGTTTTTCAGTGTCTCCAAAGAAACACAAGACTATTGGGTAAGTGCAACCTAAGTGCGAAAGTTTTAGGGATAAATCGTCTAATTACGTCGGGTATTTCAGCTAGTAAAGATGCATATCGGCTTTATAAACCATTAATTATGTCCCTTACTTATTCTTGCAATGCGATCAACAATATAAGGCGATTTAATTGAACTTACACTATTAAAATGTGTATAGTTCTTTTATGCCAGGTGAGTCAGCTGCCCCTTATTCTCCAGTTTTATGCAACCCGCATTGTATACTCTAACATGAAAACATCGGCCCCTATGCTACGTTCCACCCAAGTGTTTAACATGGATGTCTTTAGTTACACACTCGATGAAATTATTAGGTACTACTATACATAGATGTTAGAGCATCGCCTTTTAATATACTTGTAATTGGACAGTTGACGTTTGCACCCCGTAAATGTTCATTGGGACCAGCAAATACTACATTTTAAACGGAATATTTGCCTCTCGAGTTACTAGGTAGCTCAGTTGGAGCGAGCGCCAGATTCGTAAGTAATCTGCCTGGTGTATATGTGGCTCGACTTCCCTCCATTTCCTGTCTTTTTTAACGTGTAATATTCACAAAGAACATTGGCTGAACAATTATTATGTTAAAATCTGTTATTTTAATTTGTAATTGTTTTCTTTCCATTTTGTGGCATTGTTGTTGACTATTAGCATATCTCTCCCGGTATAGAAGTTGAGCTGCTTGTGTATGAGCCCTTGTGTCTCCATAAATCAAAAGCATATTCATGTACTCGTCTAACGAATACATGGTGAAGGAATGGCACAAAATATCCTGCAACAGCTACGTGGAGAATTGAGTCGGTATTCATAATAACACACTACACCATGCCAGTTCAATGTGGCAGAAGTCATTATACCTGTTCTACTACGAAATGCAAACAACCAAAAACGATTTCAGTTATAATGTCCTAAACTCTCAGGGACTTTGTAATTAGATTACTGTGAATTTGGTTTCCAAGTTTTGATGAGCATAAAAAAATTGCACAATGCCGAGACACGAACCCGTGTTCCTGAGGGGTAGCGCACAATCTACAGTCATAATTCTCTTGAGCTATTTTGAGACTTGACTGAAAGCACGTTTAGAGTTCAATAGTACGACTTGTATACCAGGCGTTATGTCGTTGCCACTTCGCGAGTTTTCGTAATGATTTAGCCTTTTGAGACAGTTTTAATCCTTTACTGGGCGTTTTAAGGTTACTACTTAGATAGAAAAATCTAATATGACTGTTATTTGAGGTGTACGAGACGTAGTTTACGCAAAAATATAAATAAACCATTATTTAATATTATGTGCGTTTTGACTGTATGTATCCATGGTGGATGAGGCGTACCCTTAATTTTTGCCTAATTTTTCGCAGCCAATCCCTTCTCGAAGTATAAGTGCCCGCCATTTTCTTTTTATTTTGTGTTGTTAGTGTACAGGTCCTTTTTATTAGGGTCGTTTACTGAATTACGCTACTAGGTATACTCTAATAAAAAGTTTGCGGCTAGAAACCGGAATTCACTCTCAGTAAACGAGTTTTTGAAGTGTACTTTAGCGAGGAGTAAGTTTTGTCCCTTAAACCGCTGTTCCTCTGAGTTTTGCGTATTCCTTTCTCTAAGAACGCCAGGTAATACATTTTAGTAAGCGCAGAACTGGACGAAAAAGCACATGGCGTTTGATGTGTGGCCTACCTTCCATAAAAATAAGGTGCGGCTGACTCACTTGGTATACTAATCCTAATGAGATTTTGAAACTTAAAGTAAACAACATTACCACAAACATTATAGAAATACATTATGATTAAATACTCTTAAACAATCTAACAGTAAGCAAGATATTTCATTTTTATCTTCCCTACTGCCTACCTACTTATGAGCGGTAAGAAGAGGAAGTATTGCAGTCTACCCAAAAGTTTGAAACAGAGTTGTCTTTGGGAACATACGTTTTGAGATTCCCTAAACCCACAGAAATATTTTTTAAAAAATTGTGTGTGCATGCGCGCCCGCCCATTTCCTTGCAAAGAAGAAGAATTCACACCTATTTCTAGAATATTTACTACACCTACAGAGTTTATTCGTTATGTAAATATTTTGAACATATGCTATTGTAATCAAACTCCTTAGGGCTATGTTTGAGAAAATAGAAGTTAAGGAAAGCAATCCATATCAAGATAGTTTGGGACTGGGATATTTTTCCTCAAGCTCTTCGTGGACAGACAGTAAAGATATCCAATTTGGTTTATCGGAGTTATGGTATGGGTTATGCTGTTCAAAGACACACAAATACGCACACGTGCACGCGCGCACCCTTACGTCTTTATTTTATTTTATTAATTTTTTTATTTTTTTTATTTTATTTATTTTTTTTTTTCTTCCTTATTCAACAATCTTGAAGCGTATATTGCTGGTGAATTCTCAAAACGTTTGGCAGGCATACAATATGTATTTTCTGTGAGTAGGTGCTAGAGAAAGCAAAAACTGTTTAAAGTACACCATCGGAATTGAGCCCAATTCCAAAAGCTTATTATTCATATAGCGAAGGTCATAATCATAAATAATGTATTTTATAAAATATTACGCAATTATTTAAAATGTGTTTTCATGTGACCATTATTGGTAATATTTGCATTGTATGACAGAAAAATTAACATATATCATTATTTAAATTAAAATACGTTTTAGAACTGAAATATAAAAGCAATTATGAATAATTTTGTTTGAAATTATATCTAATTTTTCTTTCCTTTTAAGCTTAATATTGCCGATGCCAATTCTATCAAATATGTCATCAAGTGAATCACTTTGTTAATGGTACATGAACTTACATTTCCCTTCGTTTTTTTAAATACAACTGTTTCTAAAACTTAATCCTTCCCGTATTACTCCCTCAGACTCAACAGCCACGTCATCCGCGACAGCGGCTCTGTCAGACCTTAACAAGCCAGTGAATATTCATGGATCCCTAATTTTCACGACCGCTAAATGAAGTAAGTGGCGAACTATATTTTCAGAATTACAAATGCATGAAGTATGGAGCTAAAACGTTTTATAAACTAGGTCAGCCTTTACTCCATTCTTATTCACTGGCGTCGAACATTTGTGATAGAAGATGAAGAAGTTATATATTTTGTTTGTGTTTTCTGGTGATGTGCTTCAGTGGACGCTGCTCGTGGGAAGTGACTTGGAGTAGAAAACAGATTCTATTACCTAAAGTTAATCCCTAAGTATTTAGCATTAGAGCTAATCATATTACATGTATGGAATGTGTATGTAGAGCTATTTCCGGCAATGCTTGTCTGGAATACAATAAGGTAGATAGAAAAATAAGCTTTCGTGTAAATGGATATGCACTAAAAACGACATGGCGGGGAGAAAATCATGTGAATGTAACATATCAGAGTTTTATATTTCAATAATTCTCAATAAGAACTTTTCTGCCTTTTTCTAAAATACCTTGCATAACTTATAAACAGTATAACACAGAAGACTACAACAGTTCGGCTCAAAATCCATCATCACCTGAACGTCTTTTAAGACACTATCTTTCACAAAAGTAAATACCCAATTCCTGTGAGACCTGCGCGAAGGGTCACCTAATTCTCAGGGTTCCTAAATTGATGGTATGAGAATTAAATTTGTCATACATGCCTCTTTTGGTGTTCAGAGAGCATGGCAGCCACCCGCTCACCTCGTGGCTTTGAAAAACAATATTTCAGCTGTCATTCTATATTAACGCGCAAATATTGCAAATTCAACGTTACTACACCTGCAGAAAACATTATATTACCGGGTTTTGATTAAATAATGGACAAGAAGTAACAAAGATGCCAGTGTTGCACGCTTTGCTTGCTTATCCAGACGGAGTTTATATAGCAACGGGAACGTACATTTACTATTATATCGTATTATATTTATCTTCCTTAATGAAAACCATTAATGAAACTTAAACTACACACTGAAAACTGCGATACCTGTGCTTGTTATAGAAATATTCTCTTTTCTTACTCCTCTAAATAAATATAAGCGAATATTTAGAAAACAAAATGTTTAAATCATTTCTAAAGGTGCTAACGACCTATCCGCCTTGCAGTGAAATTTGCTGCCAGGTCAGTAACAGCAAGTTTAATATATCATACAGCGCAAATGCCCAAGTGAAGAACAGCCAAGAGCGTTTCGTCGTCGACTGTGAAATTCAGAACTGCTAGCTGCCGGAGGTTCGATCCTCACCTTTCGCATGTTCATTTTCTGAAATACAAAGTTAGCTGCCGTGTTTAATTCTCTACAGCTTTTTATCAGAAATGAGGAATCGGATGGAGGCAAACGCTAGAAATTTACTTGTGTGGACATGGCAACGTTGTTTACTGCTTAGAATTAAATAACATGGCAACCTTGCTGAGTGCAAACCTCAAGTAATCCACAACTGCATTCTGCTCTGTTTAATGTATCATAAATTACATTATTCACCGACATCCAAATCTTGTAATTTACACTATTGTAGTTTACAGTTTTATACGCTTATACATTGTAATGTTGTAATGGTCTACGAAATTTATAGAGATGCTTTTGAAGTGAACATTTAAAGTGAAATATTTATTTTGGGAGGAATGACTGACAATTGTGGTAGGCATGTTGCCTGCTTTATTTTGAGCAATTGCCATTAATATATTATGAAGCATTCAGTTGTAAAATTGCAATCGTACTGCAGCATTCATATGACGGCGGGAAACTTACAACAGTGTGAACGCTATGCAGAATAAAAATCCCCAAATTAGGAGATTTATCAGAAATAGATTCCATGAGTTTGTATAATTTTATATTTCGCACGCGTTATGTAAATATGATGTTCCCGTTAAGAAAGAAAGAAGAAAAATGGAAATAAGAAAAGAATGTTAAATGGGATTCGAACTAACCTTAGCTCATTATTGTTGATTTGAACAAACACTCCTTAGCTAGTTCCGCTATAGTGAATACACGAAGTTGGTCTCCCCCTAAAATTTATTCACTTTTTTAAATGGCACAATTTTTTTTTTTCGGAAATGAATAATACCCTCTAAGAATCTTTCAATATATAGAATGCGTTGAAGTCCAAATCATTCCCAGAAGTGCACTGAGACGAAGGAAAAGACACAAAATTGATTATGCCGTGTTCTCAAGGCTTGACAGCACATTAACTTTCAGCCAAATAAATGTTGAGAGAGATATATAATAAACGTATAATAAATGGCATACTCCTGAAAAAGCTTAAAGAATAATACTTAATCATATAAATACACAGTAGATCAGTATAAAATGATGCTATATGGAACTTCTAATATTCAGTACTTTTCCTATGCTAACATTCAAGAAAATTAAAGTAATGCTTTAAAACATACCTTTTATTCCCACCAGCAGCTAAGGCTGAGCTCGTTTCACCCCACTCAACAGATGTTTGACTCTCAAAATTATCCCAGTCAAAATTAAAATTTAATATTTAAATATTCTCACAAACGCCAGGGTGCAGGTCCTGCTCTACCCTATGAGACAACTGTCCAGGAACAATAAGCTTTCTTCTAAAACCCACACCTACCTAAAGTAAAAAAAGTCATCGTTAAGCCTTTCAATAATATCTATCAACGGTTAAACCCTATTGAGGCTGGGTTCACCGCAAAAAGATTCAGGCTGAACTTTAGCCTACTAGCAGCATCACTCCCATTCTCTCTCATTTGTTTCAACCATCACCTGGCTGGTCTCTTTCAGGGTAGTAATTGTCGGCCGGAGTCTAGGCGTTGCATGACAGGGTGGTCACCTTCGTCCTTCGGAGGCATGGTATCCGGTTTCGAAACCCCCTGTGGGCGGTGTTACATCCCCCCCCCCCTGATGTTCTAGCCACCGCCGAGGAATTTCGATCTGGAAATGGTGGGGAACCTGGCCTCTGGTCTGTCGGACTCCTTGAGTCGGCCACCCTCTTCTGCTCTCCCCTCATCTTTCCTCCCGGGGGTGTCACGCAAGGGGCTTAGATACTGCAGAGCCATTATTTTGTGCTACAGCGTGAAGCCGAAATAATGGTATCATTATTGCAAGAAGTCGTTAGCGACAGTGCCTACGTGATTTAGGTAGCGTCACTTTGTTTAAACTTCCGGGCAATGCTAGGCTCACCGACTGGCTATGACGCGCTAGTGAGAGAGTTTCTTTACTCACTCAGCGACAAGGCAGGCTGCGAGACAGTTGCGTCTTTTTGCAGCACGGTCCGAAGTATCTGCCCGCCACGTGCAAAACTGAAAACTTGCACATATTCACCGGTCTAAGAGTCATAATCAGCAGTATTATTGTTATTATTCTTATATTACATCGGTCGGCAATTACTCCATAGTTCGAGAAGTTATTAAACCTGATTTTCACTAGAAAGTTGTGTTGTCATTCGCAAACAACCCACGCATACCCAGGGTTATAGAGTAACATTGTTAGGCCAGGGACAACAACGAGAGGTGATATTGTGGATTGAATATCCACTAGCGTCCAGAACACCACATCTTCGGCAGAACGGTGAGTTGTTGCCAACTTACCGCAGCGAGGGCGCGGATGTTGATTCAAATTGACGACAACAATGTGGACCGTAACATCTTTGCTTCAAACTGGCATCATAACGTGGGGCAAATAGCTTATTTGCTACAAGTGCTGTCATACATGTAAGCAGACTGTAGTTATTTGGAAATCAGGACGACATAATTAAATAGCTAGTAATAACATAGATTTCAAGCATAAATTGTCAAACCATGTCATTTTAAGTTAAATGGAGACAAGGTACATATATCCACTAAGGTTTTGTGGAAACAAGAAGTGTCCACAGTTCTGTGCTGTTACTGTGATTAGTAGGGCCCGGATTCTTAGTTTTTTAACTATTTTATTCCTTGATAGTTAACTGCAGTGGTTTAATTTTATTATCTGTTTCATGCTCATTGGAGCCAAATACTTGAATCTTATAAAATCTAAAAATGGCTAAATGAGACTTTAAAACCTAAAAGACGCTAAATCTCCTATTTATCTTAAAATGAAAGAAAAAAAATCTATTTTAAAATGGGAAAATGAAATGTTTATGAAATTATGAATAGACTTTGTTACATCTTTGCTAGGTCTTTTCGCTTATGTGTGCTTAGAGGAGTATTGAAAACAATGCAAGAGGCAAGTGACTTGCATTTTTCTGTTTGGGACCAAGCTCTGTATTGTTGCAAGCAAGCAATGTGGGGATTGTTGTCGAGGGGAAAGGGGCATTAGCAGAACCCACCATAAACGCAAACCAATCAGTTTAAAAACAGTATCCGTTGTGTTCAGTCCACCATCGTGTTATGTTAATGCATACAATTACTACATCGTTAGAAGTTAATTTTCCTTAGATTAAGCAGGTAATTTAAGGAGCCAGTGTCATGCATAAAGTCAGCTCATCTCGAAGGTGGTTGATTCGTCAGTGGATAGGTAACGATCCGAACTTCACCACAAATGGCAAAGTAATATTTTTCCAAATCTGCCAAAAGCGAAAGAAACAATGCCCACAGACACAAAAGTTTGAACAAATATGAACACCTTCTATACTGCACAGATAAAGTCGCATTAAGCGGCTAGAACCTGTGCAACCTGTTTTCGAAGGCTGGAATGCAGGTAAGGATTAAGCACTTGTTATAATGCACATAGCGTATAAACCATAATTTTATTTACGTATTTTCCAGGTGCCCTCTGGCCAAAAATGGCATTTTGAGCAGCACAAAGGATCTACAGGTCATATCAGCAACATTGCTATAAAAAAGAGGAGAATTAATAATAAAATTAATAAAAAATAATATAAAAACTATTTCAGGAGGTTAAAGAACTAAAAAAAAAAAAAAAAAAAAAAAAAAAAAAAAAAAAAAAAAAAAAAAAACTTTTTTAGATACAAAAATAACTAAAACGTTAATTACCTAAAAATCCGGGCCTTAGTGATTAGCTATTAACATTATTAGTAACTACACCTCATGGACATTTCCTGTTTTCTCGTTCCTATATATGCACTGTACCTGCTTTCACCCAACCTGCACATTTTAAACCTTGAAATATTTCAGCACATTTCAGGTTTTCCCACAACCATGTGACTGCATCTGGCAATGCTTCAAGGTACTACTAGATGGCAGCACTAGCTCAATTTCTAGAAAAATGAGCATTAACTTAGGAAATTTAATAATAAAAGCATTAGCCTTCACAGATAACCAGATCTTAGTACCAAAAACAGAAGAGGAACTGCAAAGAATGTTGTATAAATTAAACGAAATATCAAAACAATATAACATGGAAATATCATCTGTACATCTGTAAAACAAAAGAGATGGCTTTCAAGGGTTCTCACCCAGTTCGGTCAAAGATAATATTACGAAACAAAGGTTCTGAAATACATACAATAGAAACAGATGTAAATAATAAGGTTAATTGGGTATATATCAGGAACACTAAATAAAACTTTGAAGAATTAAGCCAATAAAGACCCATAATGAAGACACAATACGATGGCAGTTTCTACTTATTGATCCGAAACAAGGGCTATGAAGGCATAGCCTTCATCTAGAATAGAAGCTGCAGAAATGAGATTCCTCAGACCAATAGCAGAATGTCAAAAAACAGACAAAGAACAAGAAATACAAATAAGGTAACAATCAAACGTAAAGGAACTAAGTGCAACAATAGTGAAATATAGAACAAGCTGGAATCAGCACACATGAGTGAAAACAGAATACCAAAAGCAGCACACAACTATTCACCACGAGGAAGAAGAAACCTGGGAAAAGATGGAAGTAGCAGGAATTTGGAGCCGGAAAAGATCAATAAAAGGTCTAAACCATGAAGAACAAGAAGAAGAAGAAGATTTTCACCCTACACCCTTGGTATAATGCGAACCGAAGTTCTGACGAATGTATCTTAAAACTCCTGTTTCCAGTTTTTATTTTTCACCTTGCCTGTAGATAGTTGGACACAGTTTCCATATTCCATATTCTCCCACGAAATCTATTTTACATACGCATGAGGGAGGACACCAACAACATGTTCCCAGGGGAAGAACTTCATTTTGACTTCAATGGAATGTCACGCTTCATTCTACATTTACATAATACGGGCTTTGTGTTACAAACGATTTTATGTTACATTACGCTACCGCTATAACGGATGGGTATAATGTTCTGCACGCAGCTTCCGGTTTTCCAGAATTATAATACTGTTCTGTGCGAGGCAGTTTTCTGAGTAGAAACGAACGTTCCGTGCCCATTTTATTCTAAAATAGCATTAACGAAGCTTTTTAAGTAGTAATAGTGGCAGTGGTAGTGGTAGTGGTAATTGTGTTTCATGCCCGTTCTTGCTACATAAGGCATCACAGGCGGTGGACACGTATGATACGATACACGAAATTAAATGATTATTGCCAAACAAGGTTTCGGAAGGTAACGTTCCAGGACTGTCTTCTTTATTTTCTAAATGATGTTATAATTTTAAATAGTGAACAAAGGTAACACTTTTAAAGGCACCGGAACCTTTATCTAACAATCTGATGTTACATTCACATGAATTTCTCCACTCACTAATGTTTGTATATAGCCTTTATAGAAGTTTGAGACGGTTCCTTTAGACCGAGAGGCCTAAAACTAATAAGTTCTTATTATTTCAAGCAATTTATATATCTAGTTCCTGCTAATTGATATAAACGGTTGCAGAAATAGATTCATAATTCGTTTCGTACAATTCATTCTTAGCCTTATGAACAGTGTTGATTTTACACGAAGGGTTGTCCCAACCTGTGCTCTGTAGGAAACACTGGAGATCCCGTGTGAGGTGGAGAGAGCAGTTTGATTAGCCTAGAAGCACGACTAAATGCCTGATCCATGTTAAGGAAGAAGAAGAATATATTCGTTATAGGTGTTACAAGACGAGTTAGTTGACTCAAGGGATTGTTAAGACTAAAAAAGTCACTATGTTCTGCCTTTGAAATTCCATACTTGTTTATCACGAGAAACAAGAGAATGTGTGTTTAGCATTTCAGAGCAATTATGGATATCGAAATTTATTTATGCTACAAAAATTTATTTTGTGTGTCTTATTGAGACCAGCATTTTTATGAGTAATTTGTTTTCTATCTTGTGCCCTTTCATTCTTTTGAGTCAGTTCAGCTAATAAATTCCAAATAATTAGGGTATTACAGCGGCGAGAGCTAACCTGGCACTTGAAAGCCACGTGATTCACTTACGAACGAGGTAAGTCCAATCGTGTTACAAACATATCGCTCTACGAGTAGTCGATTGGACGGGATAGGGCTAGCTTCGTTCGTAAGAGAGAGAATCAGCTAGCTGTCAAGTGCCAGGTTATTTCTCGCAGACCATAGTTCGGTATTTATCTGTCATTATGTTTCTCAATTGCGCAAAACACACACACGCGCACGCACACGCGCACACACACACGCGCGCACGCACACACACACATAGATGCTCAGAAAGGCAGACAGGACAGAGGCACAGAGGAGTCATTTTCTAATCTTTTTAGGACGTTCGTGGTTCATTAAGGTATGCATTGTGGTGATATCTGGATATCAAGTTTTTAGTGATATACTCTACTGTAGTAACTTCTCCGTGGCGCAACAGCCCTTTCCGAGCCAAGATCTACCGCGCAGTCGCTGAGTCCCCGTCTTTGCCCATCACAGGCGTCATGAATGGGGCGCAGCACAGGCGGGTGGGACGTCATCAGTGCCCCAGTCCCTCCCGGCTGATATATGCGGTCTTCGCAACTAGGGGCTGCTACTTCTCAATCAAATAGCTCTTCAACTGGTAAGGAGCAGTAAGCATAATGAAAACACAAACCCTTATAGAGAGAGGTCCGGCCGTACAAGTCCTGGCCACTGTTTGCTTGTCTGTGTGTCTGTCTTACTCTCTTCCTCTGTCTATCTGTCAGTATCTGTCTGAATATCTGTCTGACTATCTGAATGGCACAAGTTATAAACGAAAAGTGAAATCAATGCAAGATTTGGAGCTTAAATCAGTGATCATTTAAGGGTACCATGGTTAGTAAATAGCTCCCATCTAACTGTGTGTTTTCTATTTTATCCAAAACGCCAACAATTTTACTAACATGTGCTTTTTATTTATAAAAATCCTCGCTTGTATGCTGAGATTATTAACTATCACCATAGAATCCGACATTTCAATTTTGGTGGAAGAGTGAGATCATATGCAATGCGCCCTCTGACGTCTGCTGGTCAACGTATTGTTGTTTTCAGTACTCTTACTGCCTTGGTATTTGTTTTAAATCCTATTGTAAAATATCAGATTAATTTAGCCAATGGCATATAAAACCCTTAAACAGTCGTTGGAGAATCTGTAAATATGAATACAGCACATGCAGTAATAAGCATTGAAATTTCTGGTGTGCCTTCCCTGATTAGAATAACATATGCAATTTCACTTCAGTTGAAGGAGCCTGCTTACGCCGGGTTAAGATGAACTTTACTAAACGTGACTTAACGCGAGGGAACGTTACGTGAAGTAAGAAACTAGATCTATTGGGATGCACTTAATATAATGAGAATTATTTTGATTGTTTATTCTTATATTCGGCACACATGGCGGATATTTGAAGCAGCTCTCTTTTTCTGATCAAAGGTTATGTTTTCCAAAAACGAAAGAAAGAGAATAAGAAAATGCACAGCAAGAAACATTTTCAAACGACGAATAAAGTATGGAGAGGCACATAACTTACTTCTGGAGCAAAACTAAAGAAACAGAGTTTTTATATTAATAGTTACATAGAGAAGCACACTTTATTCCTACACGTCATTACTCTGCAATTGGTTCAAGTTAGTCACGTGATCTTCAAACTTGACCTAACGTGAAGTAAAAGTTTAGCATCGTGGTTCTCGATTTGGGTAGCTTCTCAATTGGCCTGCTATTTGTAATACAGTGATCCTAGCTCCAAAATCACAAACTGAGATATTCATCTATTTGCAAACCTTCTCATTGTGAAATTTGTGTGATAGCTATCTTTAAAACTTCCGTTAGATGGTAGCGCATTTGAGCTGTTGCTTGGATATTTTTTGCAAAACTCGAATTGTCCATAGCTAGTGAAGTAATAATCTCACAATTTCTATTTTAGCTCCTGGACCACTATAGATAATCGTTATTCAACTGATTTCCAAATAATTTTAAGCTGAGTGCACCTTATTCTAGCTCCACATTAACCGCAAATGCCAGATGACAGGAATTTTGTCGGCAAAGGTATCACCAAGTCTTCCATATGCAGCACAGCTAGTTATCACAAGGAGTGCCAACCTAGCCTACTGCATAAGCTGTATTTAGAAATAAATCATTTTCAAGACTTTTCCTTTAGTTCAATTAGAGCACTAGAGCACCCTTAGGTATTATATATTCATTGCAACGCTCATTCCGTTAAAAAGACTGCTCTCCACTGAACGAGCTCTGCAGAGAACCACTGGAAGGTACTGCTTCGGCCACATATTAGCCAGGGATTCCACATGATGAGTGTAACAAATATTCCCAATATAATTATGTCAATAAAGAACCGTTTCACCGAAAAAAATAATTTGTGTCAAACATATGGAATATTTGGAGCCATGTGACTTCTTGACGAATGGATATAAGTTTATATATTATTTCAGTAATTGTTGCGCAAGGCATTTTGGGGAAAATGCTGTAATGTCTTTTTGTTTCAAATCAAATGAATTTAATCATAATTTAATGTTAATGTAATGTTGCCAAATCGCTCTAAGAAATTAAACTTTTCATGACATTTTAATATTATATTGTGACTAAATTCATTCGAATTAAGGTAGAAAACCATTGCAACCTTGTCCACACAATGTTTACGCGAACGGTTAGTGAAATAATAAACCATTCATGTCCATTCGTTCTTTAATGACAATAATTATTGAACATGTATGTTACACTCATCTTGTAGTTTCACTGATTAGTGTGTGGATGAAGCAGTATCTTCCACCCGGTATAAATGGAATTAGTTGTACATTTTCAACTATTTTCGCAATACAAGATTTGGATCTTGCTGATAATAAGAGCCTACAAAATACCCAAACAATTCGGTATACAATAAAACTGACTGAGTGTTACTATTTATTATTTTAAATATTTGAGAAGTTGAAGTTCAAGTATAATTGACTACTAATTTTCTTTGTTTCAGAAATATGTCAGTGAGGGAAGCGTTGTTCGAGATTGCATAGACAAATGTGTAGAAAGAGGTAAGCAAAAAGTAGCTTCATTATTTGTCATTTATTAAATATATAATGTGTAAGATTAAACTGCAAATGATACTCATAAGCACAAATTAAAGTAGCAGCAAACGCATTTTTCCTTTTTCAACCGGAACGCTCCACATTAAACGAGATTGACTGAAGGTGTGCAGCCTGAGTCATAAGTCAAAATCAAAAATATACTTTTAAACGTATTTTTAAAAGTAGAATATAAGAAAGAATTTGCCTGTCCCATGACTATCCAAATATTCTTGGAATGATGCAAGTAAAATTGGAAACACCGGTTTTGTGTTTTAACATCGCGTGCTTGATCATGTTTCCATATCATAAATATTCTTCCTGCTAAATGTAAGATTGCTTGACAAAAACGAATCTTTCCATTAGAAATAATGGTAATACGACTGATTGATAAAAAATAAATTAAAAGAGAGCTTTTCACATTACAACCAAAATCAATGCGTTGTGTAACTATTCTAAGATCAACTTTTGAATATATTGAAGAATTAGTCTTTCATTATCTCAATGGACATATGCACTAAAATGACTGCTTCTCGATGGTTGGACGTTAACAGTCAATGCTCTAATTGCGGGAGGGGGCGCCCTGAATGCCGATCACACGACATCAAATTTGCTCAAATTTTCCATATGGGAAACATTTTATGTAAACAAGAATTAGCATTCAACATAAAACTACAATTAAGGCATGTTCACTATATTTTCAATCCCATCAGTTAAAACTAAGAGAAGTGTAGATTGTTATCAGAATCATAATCTTCTGTGGATTTACTTCTGCTGCTTCACTAATAATAGATTCGCACTTGTATGTACGCGTATTCGACTATACTCACACATCTGCGTCTATTGCTCAGCATTAGTTTTGTTAAAGGTTTTTCTTCTATTGTTCAGTGCATCTTCAATACATCCCTATTTGCTATACGCTTATCATATATGTGTACTTAGTTGCTCCTGAGTGTAGCATTATATGTTATCACCACTGTTAGGAAAGTGAAACATTCTTTTGTTTCAAGTGCTTCAATTTAATGTCCAATTCCTTTATCTGTGAATATCAATTGGTAATACATTTTGAAAATTTGGTATCTTTCATTTTAAATGCTCTTTAACAATAAAATGTGACTAATTCAGGGTTCTGAAATACTCTTGATGTCTAGTATATTTATAGCAGTTAAAGCACAATGAATAGACTCTGCTCACACAACTTGCTTTTAAACAGTTAAGGTTTTATTGCTGACAAGGCTTACGCACCGAAACTAATTAAATGAGTATTGGAACTTGGAACAGGCCAAAACAAATGTGACTGCGAGTGCATCAGCTTTTTATGTCCACCTTGCTGTCTGAAACTCTGAAAGCTGATCAATCCTAGCTATGTTTTGTTATTCGCCACTCGTAAACATACTAAACTTAATAATACTGTAAACATTTCAACTTTCTTATCCAACTTTGAAACCAACATGTCAATAATTTTAGGAAAAATGCATTCCTGAAATCCTGGTTTTACAAGAAATACTATTGCTGGCCTTTTTGCTCGTCAAAAGTTTTTGTAGAACTTTAGCATTTAGTAATGGGTGACATGTTCCTGGTGTATTGGTCGTAAGCAACGGACAACTGACTGATTGCATCAAGCCTGATAAAAACCTCGAGTTAGTGCAAAAGCTGATCTTCAGCTGCTACGTTTGAGACGTAAGAGCCAGTTCCGTAGAGGCAGAGTACTGTAAGCATCAACTGGAACAGTGGTAGTAAGGGTAGTATTGTAAAGTCTGTGAGGTTTGTCATATTTTTACTATCCTTGAGTGCTGTCCTTGTCTAGCACAGGGTAGTGAACGTAGGTGGGACAGCAACCACTTCTTTGTCGCTATTCCTTAGAAGCTCGCAAGATCCACTTTCATGGTCTGTTGAGTGAAGGTTGTCAGTACGTAAAACAAGTGAAGTTTAACTGGGAAAAAGATGGTCTGGTAGACGAAATTTCGGACAGATTATTCATGAATTTAGAAGAATCGTAATAGGCAGATGAAAACGAATATTCGTTTGAAATTTCTGATGGGAATCGGGGAGTGAACAATCGGAAGGGCACTCCGCCACTGATGGGCATTTGGCCAGTATATCTGCTTTGCCTGCATTGTTATAGAGTGAGATGACGAGTATTCCTTTCTCTGTCTATGAAGGGCACGACTAGTTAAACCTCACAGACTGTAATAAAGGTGGGCCGTGACATCGTTTAATGCTCCCCATATGGTACGAGTAGATGGAGCTCTGCTGCACCTTCTGAGGTGCAGGCATATGTACATTGGATGGACTCGTTACCTCCGATAGCAGGATGATGATGGAAATGGCTGTAGAAGGAGAGGTCCTACAGCTTTTACCGAGTATTCTGAACCACGTTGAGCCTTGGGCACTTCACAAGAGGTTAGAGTGGCCTTAAAATCGCCACCCGAAAAAGCTGGGAGTCGAACTGTGGACTCTCGTCACGAGAGTTGCGAAAGAAAACAATACTCCGGAGCTCCTTGATAGTGTTCATTTAAGTTCTATGTAATTGAAGCACAAGAATACAGTACTGTAAGACCATCTAACTCACATATTTTAAAACGTGCTCTACAGTATGTCGCCAAGCTACCTATATGAAGAACTATGTAAAAATATAGGAAGAACTAAATAAAAAAGTCATACCAGATTTCAAGATATTATAAAGCTCCAGTCCAACATCTAGAGATTTGCAAGCCATTTTCAATGGATATTGAAGGGGTGCCAACGTTATAGTAATTAGAATTAATTTACGTAAAAGGATATTGATAAAAATACTCTTTAAAAAGAAAAAGGATTTTAAAGGAACTTTCCCAAACAAAGTTCCCTCGCTTGCAGATAGGTAGTGCCAAGATGCTGAGTACATACAGGTATATTTGCTATGTGAACAGCTCCTTAATTTTATGAAAATCTGCAAATCACAAGATACAAAGGAACTTTCTGATCAGAGTTTGAAAAACGTCCTTTGCTTATACGTTACACAGACTATGGGTCCAAATATTACAAAACTAATGAAGGAGAAAAGAGAAGAAACAGCTCGACAAAGTGTGCAGTGAAACAAATAAATTGTGTGTTTCACGGGTATGTGTTCTGGGCATAGTTCAAACCAAACTGTCAGGGACCTTATCATACCCGTACTGTACCACATCATGTTTATGATCATATCCTTCTACCACTAGCATTATGCTGCCCTTTACTCGGAACTGGATCTTAAATCACAAACGCACAAGCTGTCGAATGTGGATATACACAAACGACTATGCTTTGGAATTCGCGTGGAGACAGTAACCATGTTTAATACGTAGATGTTCGCAGACAGTGAGGCCGATTAGTGCAGCATGGGTGTTTTAATCGGAGTTGATTGGAGTTCGAGTCTTGCTGGTACCAAATTGTTTCTATATCACTAAAAATAAATGCCAATTTTTTCAGTTATTCTGGAATATTAGCTGCCTAGAACATAGAATATTCCCTTTGTTCAAGAATTTGCTACAACAAACGCATTTTCAGTCTAAATAGTTAATAAAGGTCAGGCTAAGCGAAGTTTGTTTAATTTAATGATAATAATAATCGGACAATGAATAGCGATGTGCAAGCATGGTGGGTCAAAAAGTTGGATGTGGTAATGTGCCGAACGCCGAGATGACAGATCCTGCTATCCCTTGGGCGATAATAGAAATATAATAGTTTCAGTATCATCGCTATCAATAGTTCTACTGAAGCTATCGGAACCCATATGCAGAAGACACACATGAAGTACCCAGTGTCTAATAACACAATATATGCACTGAAGATATTGAAGAACTTGAAAATAGCGCAAAGACTGCTGGTCACTTCGACAGTTTGAATAACACAGTACCTGAATCACCACTCATCACCCCACCAGCCACGATGTTAGTGGATTCTGATGTAGCTGGCGTTCTATAATAGAGAAAGGAAAACTTGTCATTTCAAATGCTCAAACAAATTGGCCTTGAAGCCAGAATGGATAGAAGCCATCGACCAGGCCCTAGCTAAAATGATAAGGACGTCTAAAATGCCACTCTGCTTTGTATTTTCTCGGCTTTCGTTCAGTTCATCACTGTTGCTGAACCACGGATGAGCACTGAAGAAACAGCTGAAACTGCTGCATGTGAAGGTAAAGGCACGAGTTGTAGAAGAGTTTCGGCAAGCTTCCTGCATTGCTTGAACTGCAAGCCTCTGGACACCTCTTTTTTTATTTTTATTCTTTCCAATCTCAAAGGAGGATTTGGCCACTGCGGTCATGTGCCCATTCTGCCTTTTCCCCAGAAAAAGGACTTTATGGAGGAATCCAAAGTGACAAGTGCAGATATTGCAGAGTCCCTCTCAGTTCCTGGTCGATTTACTGAAGGTACTCCTCAGCAAACAGGTCCCTAGTACCTGATCCATGTCGAAGGAAGAAATCTCTTCAAAGCGCATATCATCCGCTCATTATTTACTACCAACTAGGCCCAATAACCTGAAAGGTGAGAGGGATTAAAATGAAGGTTAACGAGGGATGGGAGAACTCATGAAAGTTCATTACCGAGCAATTGGTACCTGTACATAATGGTGTCAGGGGAAACCTGCCCAGTTCGAGAAGGCCCACCCAGACGCCGATTCGTTAATCATAAATCCAACTGATGATCCCTGGGACTGAACATGAGGGGCTGCTGTCTATCTATTCGGTCGTGGTGCCGACTGGCCACCCCTTAAACAGCAACCCTATTTAACTGTCACAGCTCATACAATCAACTCTGATCCTATACACTAAAAATACGCTTACTTAATGAGTGCCACACATCGGCCAGCCTTTCTGAACCAAAGATGCGCATATGAGCGGAGTGCATCATAACTGAGATGACTACAGCTATTGCTGCAAATATTGTAAACGCTGTGCGATTCATGAACTGCGTTGAGGTGGCTACCGGGATGTCTTGCTCCACCCATCTTTACAGTCCGCGGCAAACAAGGTGCTCGAGCAGCCAACAGTGAACTATTCAAGAAGTCGTGTGCCTCAGTCGGACACTTCGTCATTCAAATGTGACTGCCGGCAGCTTTGGTCGATAACAAGAAATACTTGTACCTCCCCAACAAAAGTTAATCTAACGAATGGGAGCCAAATAGGAATCTACCTATGAGATATTAGAGCTAGAAGATGCTAAGGCATCTTCTTGGGAACCACGATAGTATTAGCATGTATGGCTCTAAACTTGAAAATTGTAGCAAAAAAAATGCCAAGATCCACGTTGTAGTAAAATTGCGTAAACCTCTGCAGATTGCAGCAACTGTTTTCTGTAAAGACACACATTACTCGGTGTCCACATTATATCCAATAACTTTTGAGATTATGGAAAACTAGCTGAAAAAATTGTTTTTGGATGATACTCGGATATTAGTGGAGTTAAACCTGTATATAAGTGAGAACTACGTAAACGCTTGATCTTGAAAAGATGAACAATCAGACTGAAATAACGATTCGTGCCTTCGTGCCCATATTTCATCCGCGTCATAAGCGAAAATCGCCTTTTGTGATGGCAAAGGTTTAGGGTACGTCCATACCAAGCTAACCACGCTTGACAAAGAAGAAACAAAAGACTTTGAGCAAAGGCTAAGGGTGGTCTTACCCATATTGCTTCGTATCAGGAGCCGGGAAAAATAAGACAGGCTCGAGAAATATTTTGTAGAGCTCAGTTCATTGCAACATTCATTACCGCGAGAGCTTGTACGAGGAGCAGGCACAAAATAAGAACGGCGTTTCTAGGCACCTCGAGATATGTTAAGCACAGTTCCGTTCGTTGCAACATTCATTACTGCGAGAGATTGTATGAGAAGCAGGCACAGAATAAGAACGGCGTTTCTAGGCACCTCGAGATATGTTAAGCACAGTTCCGTTCGTTGCAACATTCATTACTGCGAGAGATTGTATGAGAAGCAGGCACAGAATAAGAACGGCGTTTCTAGGCACCTCGAGATATGTTAAGCACAGTTCCGTTCGTTGCAACATTCATTACTGCGAGAGACTGTATGAGAAGCAGGCACAGAATAAGAAAGGCGTTTCTAGGCACCTCGAGAGATATTTAGCACACCTCAGTTCGTTCCAGCATTCCAGCATTCGAGAGCAGGTCGTACAGGTTCTCCTGTACGGTATATTGATCTGCACAGCACCTAGCCGCTTAGTGCGACTTTATCTGTGCAGTATATGTGTTCTAATTTGTTCAAGCTTTTGTGTCTGTGTGCACGGTTTCTTCCTGCATACCTAAGTTTGGATGCAGGAAGGGGGCAGGAATAGGTGTTGGGGAGAGTATGTGTTAGAAGATGGGAGAGGCGTTACCGTTACCCAAGGCGTCCTTAGGAAGGCGGTAACTTTTCCTTCGACGGGGTGCTCTGTGGTCGTATTGACCTAGTGCCCGTACCAGTTGGTTGGTGTGGGAACTCAGTTTGGTGTGCATGGTTCGAGATCGCTCCCTCACCAAGTCCATGATGTAGGGTAGTCCGGAGTGGTTGTGAAGGATGGCGTTATGTTGCAGTTTAAGAGTAACCACATATTTTAAATGTCACAGTATATTAATTTTGTCCATTTCTGAATGGAACTACATACGCCATTAAATTTAATGCAAGAAGATTGACAGGAACACTTGAAGTTGCCATGTCGACTGGCTGGGATTATGTCCGTCTTTGATACTAGACGCCTCATTTTCTTTTTTGTTCATGTTGTTAGTGTACTCACATGATAGGTCTATTTTATAAGAGGCGTTTCCGGAATTTATTGCGTTGCTATGTATTCTCTAGTAAAACGTTTGTAAAATGAGCTGGAAACTCAGAATTCGCTCTTAGTTAACGAGTCGCATGTTTTTTAGGTGTACTTCAGCAAGGAGCAGGTTCTGTCCCGTAAATCTCCGTTTCTCTAAATTTTGCGCATTCGTCCAAGAACATGAAACAATAAGTTTTAGTAAGCGCAAAACAGTACTAAAGTGCTCATGTCGTTTGATGGGTGGCCTACCTTCCAAAACATAAGCGGTGGCTAATTCACCTGGTATATGGTGTTGCTGTTGTTCTTGTTGCAGCTCTGGTTCACCGTTCTTTGCCTTTAATTGTGTGTAATATATTCGGTGCGTGTGTGGGTGTGTGTGCGCGCGCGCATGTGTGTGTGTGTAAAATATTTATTTTATTGTTACTTTTAATGCAAAGCTTGTTATGTTTTATGCATGTTTCTCCAGATTTTGCAGCTTAGCCAAAAGGAAGGATCATATTGCACCTGTGAAACAATGAAATTGTGAAAGACATAAACATACTCTGCATATCATTGCTCTGCTTTTAGGTCTTGTAGTTCTGAAGTCTTGAAACAATATGCAATTTTAAAAATTCTTACGCCAATGAATGCATTAACCATTTCTTGCAAGGAAAATATATTGCTCCTTAATTATTTGCCACATAAATTTACTTCTTACAAGGTGGATGCTTGTTGAACATGTTTCAGAACTTAAACAAGGATGCATAGCAGACTGCAGTACACAAAATATTTCTCCTGTGCTTCAGAAATCGTTTGCAAATAATCTTAACTGCTTTATGATAGCGGAAGTACTAGAGCTGTTTTTACAACTTTGATTTCCCTCTGTTCATGTCTGTGTTTCTGACTTTCACGGTTTGTTTGAAATGTGCATCTGGAATTTCTTGTATTTGCTTATAAATTTTACATTTGAGCTTTAATTGAATGGTAATCAGGGGCGTAGCGAAAGAGAAGAATTGTGAGGTTAAATTCTCTCTCACTCTCTCTCCGAAAATAAATTAATTTTTGTTTGTTTAATTGCAAACTCCTCAAACCTGCCATAGATACAATTATATGTATAAGGACCATCATTTTTACATTAATACCAGGACGTGGACGCTAGAGTCATTAAACACTTATCAGTGGAATCTTGAGGCACTACTGACGAGTTGCAATTATGCATCCATTTTAAATGCCATAAACCTGTGATCAAGAAATCTTGAATTCATGTTATAGCTTATTTGGTGTACACTGGCAATAGCAGATTAGCAAGAGCATTAGCAGATCCCTCATGCAAAAACACAGCCTGAAATTCCTGTGACTGAAGCGCTTCGCCCAATACGCCAGCTGCTAATTTTAACTGTAAACCCTCAAAAACAAATGCACAATCTTCCATATCAGCTAAATGGAAGTAATTCTTCTACTAATTACCTTGACTGAGCTGCTGCTTACTAGCTTGTTGCGCCGTGTGTAAGGATTACCGCTTTTAATATGGCGAGGGTATGAGACGATGATCCATGCACTTATTGAAATTTCACGCTATACCTTTATTTAATAGCGCCTCTGAAGCAGAAAGGAAATTTGGATCGCGTCCTCAGTACTGCGAGAGCCTGTAAAACTTTGCTGTTAAAACTGAAAAGTGATTTTTGGTGTGGTCTCTTTAAACTACTTTCCCTTCCACCACAGGAATTTCAGGGTGGGTTTCGGTATCAGGAGTCTGGAACTTCTTGTAAGATGCATTACAAGCCTAATTTAGAAAATTGAGGCCTAGCAGTTCAGGGTTCACACTTTTGGGGCTTCGAAATGTGCAAATTTCATGTCTATTTGGAAGCCATTTTCAAAAGTGCACAGATTCTGCAAAAATAAAAATTAATTATCAGAAAAAGCAGTTAGCCCATAGAGAACTACATAAAAAGTGATCGCAAAAACTGGAAACTGAAGCCAAGACTTTAATACAGGTGTTAACGCCGGCGACACAGCCGCAGTTTCCTGTTCATTTGTTTTTCTGACAAAAGACTCCAAATCTTTCAACTAACAATGAGTATAACATTTTGAGTGCGCACAACGATTTGAAACATGGTGTTGGTTATAGTAATTTGACTTGTTACAGCTTAAACTGGATCAATCATACTAACACTAATAATATACACTAACTGCCTTCTCTCCTCTCCGCGAAAGAATTCTTTCTACGCCCCTGATTGTTTTGTTTCTACTTTGTATCCTTTTTTTTATTGAAGATTTGCATGACGATTAGGCTGTTTTATTTCTATGTGTTTTGTTTCAGAAACGTGGGGTACCCGATACTACTGCTGTAATGAAGATGGCTGCAATTCTAGTGCAACACTTTCTCTCTCACTCACCGCATGGATATCATCCATTGCCTTGCTCACACTTCGACAAATAGCATCCTTCTAATGATTAATGATTCAGCAACTCACACATTTGCTATTTCCTATTTTTTCTGCAAGAAAGCGATTGCAAACTAAAAATTTTATCCGATATAAATATTTATCTCCAAAATACAAATATCACGGTAGCACAACGTTTCGCTCTGGTGCCTATTTTATAACAATGAAGTAAATAAAACATTTTAAACAGCCTATAAATAAAGATCCAAAATAATTTGGTATCTGTCTTACTTAAATGCAATGAACTAAATGTAAAATTAATGCATCACCATTCAAAATGCGATTTGTCGGCACATACGAATAGCTTTCTGTTTAAATGTCGGTCAGAACCATTGTGGACAACTTATTCCACAAAAGGTAACAACAGCTCTTGTTTATGATGAAATAAATACTTGTTCAAGTTCCTGTCAAAATTTAAGCGACTTCAGTATTTCTGTATTTTAGTTTGCTCTTATAAATTGGATGGAAAATGTACATTTTTCAATTAGACTGGCGCTCATACGTTGATAATCTTTGGTGCCTGCAGATGGGATTCAGGAAACCCGAGCAAACATTTTGATGAACGTTTCTTTTTCAGCTATAATCAAAATGCACAGAATTTATTGAAAGTAACCATTCGTTGTAAAAACGTTCAATAATTTGAGGATACAATATCAGATGTAATCAGAATCTGTTCCACATTACGGTCCACGTGAGGTGTTATCGTTAGGAAGACCGGTTTTAAAATACTTCTCAGTGACAGTGGCTGAGTGTCACTTATAACATTACTTTTCATCTTGCATGTTAACTAATTCATTTTGTAACTGTGGTTACTAATTCACACGGCGTTAAAGGGTCATTCATAATCAGGTTGTAACACAACGATGTAAAACTCAATTAAAATTAGCGAGACAGGACTTCATTCGTAAGGAAAGAAAGAAATGTGAGTATGAACAATAACAGTCAACAAACATCACACACTGTGCATGGTATGTGCAAACACCAAATGAAATTGAACTGGTTACCGTACAGTAATTCTCTGAAAAACCAACATGCCTATACCGACTTAGTGCTAATATTAGATTTAAGATGGAATCCTTATAGATTTGGGATTTCTGTTATACATAAATCAAAGATACGATTGATTATAGCTAATTAAGCTCCTACATAAAATTCACTTACACTGCATTTGAGAAGGAGTAAGAAAATGGTCATGAGGCAATTTGTGAAGCAGTTTCTATTGATTATGGCCGATTTGGGTTTCAATGAAGTGGTGACCTTATCGTCCCCCAGGCTAAATTTAGCCTGGAACCCATGCTAAAAGCTCAATGACCTCTTAGTATTGGAGGTAATAGACACCGCCTTGGGGACTCCAGTTAATGAAAAGATCTAAGCAGTGCTTAGTGATACGAGGTTTCCCCAAAGCTCAGTGATAGTATGGGGAATGAAAAAGAGCAATATAAACTTTCCATTTTGAAATAGTTGTTTTGTACAAATGTGATTTTGCTGTAGCAATACCGCAACAGGGTATATCACACTATGGTGATAATTTTATGGGTACCAAACGCGAGAAAAATCATTCCAAATATAAAAACTTCGAGTGGTGTTTGCGTAGAATATTTCACGAAATAACTAATAATTCATTTATTTAATACTACTTAATATCAATAGTGATTTACTTACAATAAGATACATACAGTTTAATTAATGTTTATTTTGGCCTACAACTAATCCAGTAGGCTGTGAGAACAATAATGATTTTAGCGTTTAATCCAGGGAAGTGAATTAGATGTATGGTGAATATAAATAAACGAAATTGCATTATTGGGCTATTCATTGAAGGTAGATCTGCTACCTTTAAAATTAGAGTTGTCTGACCTGACCCCTTTAATTAAAATATTAATATGTTCACTGAATATTCGTCAAATGTACTCGTCATTTTAATGGCATGCTAATTGTTTTTATTGCGCATGGATATTTCAGATGTTCAGAAATGTAAGGAAAGGAGGAGATGATATAACCAAAGCGATAATACCACAATCATATCCTGAATGATTGGAATGGTCGCAGAAAACACATCACACTCTACAGTGTGCAATACCCTCTAGAGTGCACGTTGATAATTAGGTCCTAACTTTACGAGCTATTATAAGTATTATTTTATCCGAAAGACAATTTGCGTTGTCTAACTCTTCCTATTGTTTCTAGTACTCGTAGTTCCTTCTTTATTGCAAACATTGATTGGAACATTTTTAAATAAGTTTGCCAATTTGTTACCACTCGTATTGCTTTAGTTAGTAGCTACTTGTATTTCGGTTACCACTATAGTCAAACAGATTTCACGTAGAAAGTGAGTAATTTTCAATTCACTATAAAATAAAAACAAAAACTAACGCTGCTGGAATCAGCGACTACCGTTAACTTAACTGAAACTTTAATTACGAGTACAATCTTTTGACCACTGTTATTACATGCTCTCATAAGACTCGATTTTGTTAGCACGCGCTGTGAAATCTTTGGTATTCTGCAGGTTCACAAAGTGGAGTGAAAAAAGAGTATGGGACCTAGTTTATGTCAAAAACGTACATTCTAGTTTCAACAAATGGCACGACTTGAATGGTGAGAGCTGCCACCGTGATACAAAAATACTAAATGAAAATAAATGAAAAAATCAGCATTGGGATGTAGGGCATCCATCCTAATGGACATTTGTAAGAAGAAACAAACTTGTAAAAAAATCTTAATTTAATATCAAGCTTAGTTTAATATAGCACATGGAAGTATTTCTGTGACGATACATTTATGTGCTGTTAACAATATAATACACATAAGGCAAGAGAGATGTCACAAATAAAAGGATGGTGTCTAAAAACGGGACATTTTCTTATGTTAGTTTTATCTTTAAGTGTCATTAGCGAACTATTTATATATGCTGCCTTCTCTTGACCGCTGACCATCAGTTTAGGACCTACCTAAACAAGCGGTTTGCAAGAGGGTAAAAGCAAACCATACCTTTTTCTATTGTTTTGAAGTAAACTTGTTGAAATATTAGTGTATTTTGTAACTGTAACAAGATATCTTGCTGTATCTGTTTTCGTCAGTTAATTCTTGGTTGATGTCATATAAGTATTGCTTGTATAACTTCTAGCTGCTGCAGCAGAAAGCTCCATAGGTTGCAGAATTACTGAATTCAAGGAAGAGGTGCTATAAGATAATATTACATATATGGAAAATGACGAGCTCTTCATAAAGTTAATTCCAGCACTGCATTTGAATATTCGTATAAATTTAGTATGGCTCAGATCTTTCTGACTTTAAAGATAAAATTCTATATTCACAAGAAAGAATTTAAAGTTATCAAATCAGCAATAAAGTTAATGTTTCAGGGACCTAAAGTACAATAACAAGCAGCTAAAAATAAGATTTTAGGCACCTATATTATACTTCCATTTACACAGACGATGTGATTCCACTAATTAAAACTACGCATTATTAAATATATTTACAATAATTATACCAAGCGAGTCAACTACCCCTTATTTTCCAGTTTTATGCAATTCGCATTTTATACTCTAATATGAAAACATCAGTCTCTATAGTAGGTGTCAGCCATGGATGTGTTTGTCTTCGGTTAACTTCGTAGTTACTAGGTAGCTCAATTGGAACGATCCCACAATGCGTAAGTAACCCATGTGCTGTAAAGATGGTTCGAATTTCCTGCGTATATTAGTTTTTTTTTTTTTTTTTTTTTTTTTTTTTTTTTTTTTTTTTTTTTTTTCTTCTGCGTAAGATTTGCAAGTAACGTTAGTTGTACAATTATTATGTGTAAAGCTGTTATCATTTGAATTCGAAATTCTTTTATTTCTACTTTATGGTACTGTTACATAGGAGGACATCTCTCCCGGTATATAATTTGAGTTGTTTGCACTTGGCTGTTGCTTCTCCGTAGATCAAAGTCATATCAACACACTTGTCTGTCAAATACATGGTGAAGGAATGGCACAAAATATCGTGCTACAGCATACACGTGGAGAATGGCATTCACAATAACACAATACATCATGCCAGTTCAATGCGCAGAAGTCATTATACCTATTCTATTACAAAATTCAGACAACGAAAAACGTTTTAAATTACATCCTAATCCCTCAGAGACTTTAAAATTAGATTTTTGTGAATCCGGTTTCCCACTTTTGATGAACAGAAAAAAAAAATCGTACATTGTCGGGACGCGAACCATATGCCGGGGGTTAGCGCATACAACACGGGCATGATTCTATTCAGCTATTTCAAGGCTTGACTGAAAGCACATTTCGTGTTCCAACCCTAGAGGCAGTAATCCAGCTACTATGCTATCGCCACATCGCGACTTTTCGAGCAGAATTTAGCCCTTTAAGACAGTTTTAAACCTGTGCTGGACGTTTTAATATTATTACTTAAATGGCAAAAGTTATTATGCATGCTATTTGAGCTGTACGACACGTAGTTTACGCCAAAATTTAAATAAGCCGTTATTTAATAATTTGTGCCTTTTGACTGTACACATGAATGTGTGACTGTCATTTTTTTTGCAGCCAATCCACCATTTTCTTTTTACGTGATGTTGTTAATGTACTCATATGATAGGTCCGTTTTTTCAAAGGCGTTTACTGAATTGCGTTTCTATGCATAATGCAATAAAAAGTTTGTAAAATGGGTTGGAAACCCGGAACTCGCTCTGTCCCTTAAACCGCTGTTCCTCTAAATGTTGCGCATTCATCTGTCTAAGAACTTCAAGAAATACGTTTAAGTAAGCGCAAAACTGGACTAAGGCTCACATGGCGTTTGATGGGTGGCCCAGCTTCCAAAAAAATAAGGGGCGGCTGACCCAACTGGTGTAAAATAAATAGGTATTCAGGATAGTATCTGTTTTAATTATTGTTATTACTATGAACCTTTCATGGGTATCACTAAGTGCTGTTACTAATACGTTAGTAACAGAAAAAGTGGTGTAATTAAAAAATGCAGATGGAAAATTTTGTCATACTCATCGGCTCTAATATACTTATTACTTATACTTACTACCCTCAATTTTCTTCTAATATCGCACTAGCATTACCAAAATTAAAATGTAGTTTTCTCAATGTTTCTGTTGCCGTTTTTCTTATCCTTATCTTATAATTGGAATAGCACTACACAACCGACATTTTACCTTACCTGCTGATATGCCCAACAAAAACAGTAGCTTTACAAGTTCACTTCTGTAGCCAATTTTATAAGGGTCTTTAAACACATCCGCTTTCATTTACAAAAATCAATGTCACAGCTAAATATAATAACTATAATTAATAATCATAATAGCAGTCTTAGTAAATTAATTCCTTCCTCTAAAATTATAAAATTGTTTACATAAGGCAATTAGGTGCCGTAAAACAAGCGTATTCAATAAATGTTTGTAATATTTAACAACTAGCAGTTTAGACTTATAAAAGAGTAGACATTTAACCAAAAATCGGAAGCCTAACAATAATCAATTATATAACGAAGTTTCATTAACCTTAGAAATTATTTAATAGATGTAAAATATTAATGCAGTCTGGAAACAAAAATAAATAGCTTATTTTACACTACACTTAAATGAAAAGCAGGCAATAAAACCAAAGCCTGAGGAGTTTGTCTTACTAGGTTCCAAATATCCTATTACTAAAAGTGATATGCAACAAATGTGGAGTCTTTCTGCTGCACGTTACATTCTTGTTGTTTATGTTAGGTTAATTATTTGCTGTGAATGAAAGGAACTGTTCATATTCTAATATTTAAAATCTTTCAAACGAAGATGGTAATTTCTAATATCTAGCGTTCTAAGGAAACCGCGGGTGTAACTTTATCCTGCTTTTTATTATTAAACATAAATATTCCGCACCTATACATATATAAAATATACAATATTATGCATAAATACAGAATGCAAGTAATGTTAGGGTCTATGAGACAATTATGTGTATGATTATGTAAATGTTAATGTATTTATATGCTTGTTGTTAAGTACTAATATGGTAAGTAGAATTTGAAATATTACGTTATATAATTTGATATGGGTCTTTTTCCTATACCTACGCAGTCTGGTTACTGGAAAGGAAAGAGAAGATTTTATTACTGTTGGGTAATGCTAGTCGACATTTTGCATCATGTTAAATGAATATGGAGAAAACTAAATTAGAGTGAGTAAACTGTTCTACGTGGTTAGTAAAAGGTAGTGATAAAATATGTAAATATGAGTGAGTAATTGGTATTCATCTAAGTAGCCAGCATTACCTTTAAAAGTAATTAGGGTGAAAATCCAATGTGATTTTTCAATCGTGTGGAAACTTATGGTAAACTCAGCCTATCATTTTCTGTAAAACGCGGAGTTGAGGTAACTAATATTGCGAGCTTCAATTTCAGGAAAATCTGAGTTGATTTTAATTTTAATTGTTTATCCAGAGGCAGTAAACTGAAACCAAGAGTATACTGTCCAGTGAATATGGAGGATTTATTTGAGCTCACATAGCCAATTCTCATAGCTACTAAGAAATTGTAGACTATATCGCATTAAATGTTGTTCAAATGAATTATGCTTTACCTGAAATTCTGCTCAAAAGATTTCACCGCTGACCTTTGATACTTAAGAATATGTATGTACACCGTTTTTAAAGCAGAAGAAGGAAACCTTTAACCATCTGATGTTGAGAAAGACGAAGAAGGAAGTAGAATATGAAGATTATTCGTAAAATCATTCAAAGAATTGCTCTATTTTGGTCACCTAAAGCATAAATTACCTACTATATTTACTATTTAAGTGAGTTTCTACTCTCATAAACATTTTACATGCTCACAATGACTTGCCTCCACATTCTGTCCAAGAACAATGCTTTTAGCAAAAGGAATATCTTCTCTTGATGTGGCATTGTGTTTTACCTGAAAATGCCAACCTGACAGGCAATGAGGATTATAATGGTTAAAATTACAGTAAAAGATATTAAAACACTACCCATATTCACACCCATATCGGCTTTCAATTAGTCCACTACCTCCAATGTACAAACGTGCTTTGAGCGCTCCATTTCTCAGTTTCACAGGAAATACATGGCTGACAGTCACCACTCGCATGGAAACTTTCACAGCATTTGGCCAGAAATTACTTAGAGGTGAGCTGGTTATCATGTTAGCCTAATTTATCATCCATATTAAATATATTTCACTACCCTTTTCAAAACCCACATAGATGGCTGATGAGCATTTTAAATGTAATTGGTTACATAGTAATACAGATAAACGTACTAAGCTTTCTTATCATGTATTATATTTGACAATAATAATAGTATGGCGTTGAGATGATGTTCTGGTACAATTAAGAACGAATTTACATTGAGTATCATTTGCGCCAACTGATGCTCATGAGTTGCCTGAAGGAGGCAGTAGATGTCTGGTTCTAATGAACGTGCTACAGCAGAACGATAAATATCAACAAGCATTGTCCAACAGAACCTGTGGGAACACCGTCAGATTTGTCTTCTGCGATATAGAAAAATGGGTTCTCTCACTGCTAAATTATATTAAATTAAAATAGTATAGGTCAGTTTAGGGTCTCTCGAGGGGAAAAATAATTCTATAGGAATTAAAAGAAAACAGTTTTCGCCAAGTACCAGATAGCCAACAAATATATTTGCACGGCAAATTGAGTTAATTTTACATGCAATTCTTATGATAAATAATGTGCATAATATAAGGAAGAAAAACAACTGCATTAGAGCTTCCTGCAGTAAAGAGGCTTTCTTTTATTTTTTCTGTAATTAAAGTCATATTAGAGAATAAGAGCACATTTTATTCTAAGCTTAGCGGCTAAAATATTGTCATTTGTACAATGATGCAAGTGCAGAGAGTTTAAAATGTATCAGTGGGATACATAAAAGATTAATAACATATTCTAAATGAAAAATGAGTATCTGTAGATACATTAGTTGGCCATACCTTTTAGGAATAGAAAACATTATTTTAGTAATTTTTTATTTTAGAAATAATGAACATTTTCTAGATATTCTTCTCATTCAAAGTTCACCCAAATCCTGTAACACGTCTTCCCCCCTCAGGAGTTACTAGACGTACATAACCTCTATTTTATTTCTTTGTCTAGCGATAGGTGGGGCTATTGTAAGAAAGATGACCAGCAGGAAGTCAAAATGTTATATTGTAAATCCCACTTAATGTTAAGTGTATCTTCGTAATTGTATGAACGGTTTTTGCTGCACAAATCTTATCGTAACACGAACATCGCCATAGGAACTGAAAAGCTAATATCTACAAACTTCTCTTAAAAATTCAGCGATAGTGAATAGAACCCACAGTTCTGCTCGCGTTTTCATGTAGAGTGGATAGACACCTAGTTTGCTTTCCTCATTCCCCCTCTTCTCCCCTTTCCCCATCTAATTCCTACCCTCCCCCTCTCCGATGCATTTTAAAGCAAACCAAGGTTTTTTTTTTTTTTTTTTTTTTTTTTTTTTTTTTTTTTTTTTTTTAAATAAAAATCAAACTCCAAACATTGGCAAAGGTTGTGAAAACTGGACAATTGCTAGCCGACTTAAGACTGAATATATGCCAAGGGTTTGGTATTTTATATTAATGATAAAACTCGTTTATTTAACACTAGTGAGAAAAAAATAGCGGTTTATTTATTCCTCTTTATGCTTTTGCTGATCATAAACCATCAGAGCCTCTCAGGGTGCATTGCATGGTGCAAGGTGCAAAATACGGCCATGAAAAGTTAATCTGGGTGCAAACATCCACTTTCTGCTGACACTTGTCTCGCTCGCTTTGCACTTTCCCTTTTCCACACATTCGCCGCTGTTTCTTCTTCACTGCGCAATGTTTACGTGTGGTGTGCAGTGTTAAATTGGTTAATTTGGCTTTTTATGACCAAGTCTAGTCTCTGTTTTAATTATCTAGGCAGCACTGTTACAAACCTCATTTTCGACAAAGAATGCTCTTCTGCAAGATGTAGCAATCTCTTTTACTATTTCTGTATAGCGTCCCCTATGTTCTGATTTCACCATACGTTCCTGTGTGTACTTTGTTACAGTTCTTTGAACGGATGATTTTCTTGCACATGTTATTATTGGACTGCAGTTGAGACATTTGGCTCTATTGTCCATTTTTTAAATGGACTTTCGGCATTCTTTACTTCCTTTGGAGCAGTTTGTTCCATTTTGAGTAGTTGTATTGCACGTTTCTATTTCACTGACAAGCAAGCCGTCTATCAGCATGTTTTCTTGCTTCTTCACTGCAGTGCGCGACTTGAACCGAGCTTAACCGAATCGCCACGATGCACGGTGCAAGGAACCTCTGCAACTTGGATTGCACCCTGTGCGATTTTAAGCTATGAGTGCGCTATACACTACAACTGGCTAATGAGCATAATAAAACGACAGTACTAATATTGGGACAAATAGTTAAATATTTATCATCCAATTTGTAAATATCTCTTAGAGAAAGTACGCTTACAAACCCAATACCAAGGTGTTTGGAATATTTGACTTCGTTGCTCATATAACCAAATTATAGGAAAAATCATTAAGACACTTTGCTACACATTTCTTAAAGGTATTATATTCGTACATCTGCGATAACACTCGTTTTTTTTTAATATGCTTAACAAATAACGCACAAAATACGCACATAGGCACATATATATTTGTGGTAAAGATTAAACGCCATTTTGGCTTATAGTACTTACACATGTTAACATCGGTTATTTATTTAAAGTCAAAACGTACCAGAAATTATCGGATGTATGCTTAGTTTGTATCAATTTTATTCTTTATTTGAGGACCCCAGACCATAACGTCTTCCTTTTGAGAGAAGAAAACCAAACTGTGTTATTTACATGCACAGTAAGCAGCCTTTCAGTTCCTAACAGCGTATTTTAAAGATGTATCTGATAAAGTATGGTACATGTTTATGAATGATATTTGTTATCAATAATTTAGGATAGTTTTATACTATGAATAAGGACATTCTAAAGGCAAGGACCGTCCTAGGTAAATGACATTCCTCTGGTCATCTTGGTGGTCATCTTAACATCCTGTGTACGAAACATTTACGTGGATTATTTACATTCCAGCACACTGTTTAGTTGTTCAATTCTTTATTCTATTGTTAATGGTACCGAGTATTCACGTACATGTTTCCGTTGAAGAGCGGCCTCCGAGGTGGGGCAAAGTCGCAAAATGATAAGCAGTCAGCATTGAACTTCAAGCAACTTTTAGATTCACTACCCAGTGTATATCACCGTTTGACTTTTTAATCATCATTTAATTATTACAAATGAATAAAACATGCAAATCATTACACTGATATAGTTGAAAATTAAGATTATATATACATGTATAAATTGTATAATCGTTCGAAAATGTGAAATAAATCAGACATTTCATTCGCCATACCTTATGGTGTCTTGATTTTTTATATGTGCTTTTCCAAATACTCCTCCAAAAAAAAAGTGTTTATTCTGAGCAAATATAACCTTATGACCACATAATCCTTTAAATATGGGAGTAACTCATGGAAATTAAAATGCATAGGGGAACCGGGGCAAGATGGGATGTGTGGTATGTCTTGAAGGTTGGTGCAAATCGTTTTATTAATCCACTAACAAACACCTTTGTTTTGACTCAGGTTGCCTTCATTTGTTTGAGCTTAATTGTTAGTTATTTAAACAGCAATTATTTCAAAGTGTTCCAAAATACTTTGGTCAACTTTTGAATTCTCTAATCCTCTTATTTGTTGGAAATTATTATCTTATAACAGTTTTTATGGCAAGAAATACAGTCGTTGACAGATGCTTAAAAATGTAATTTAGACTAGTAGACGTCACTGACTGGCTATTCATTTTTCCCCACATGCAGCGGGATGTTAAAACGAGCGCCACATATTTAATAATTGGCAAAACATGATATTTTCGCTCCCCCGTATTTGTTATGCATTATGAGGAAAAACCTAGTTAGTACACTCCTTTTACTACCAATAAGTAATTTAAGATAAGGAACTAATATTTTTGTTGTTCATAGTAACAATGCTAATAGCTTTAGCTAACATTATGCACCCCATCTTGGCCCATGCACCCCATCTTCAGGTGGCAAGCGTAGGGCTGATGATGGTTATAAACATGTAAACACTACAGCTTAAGGAACTTATGTATACAAAACTTCTCAGCGATTACAATATATGGTAACTAAAATGGTGATGTATAAGTTTTACTACGAGGGACACTCAAAAATGGTTTACAACAGTAGTTCTTATATCTCATTTATTAATAAAAATTGTTCAATATACATGTGATGTCCCAATATACTCCCCACCAACGTCCACATACTGCTGCCACCTTCATTGGAACTTCATTATTGCGTCACGGAGCTATTGTTTGGGAGTACTACGCAGCCACCAGTGGACCAGCTGCTCGCACTTCCTTATTGTTGCCGAAATGTTACCTTGCCTTTCATGTTAATCTAACAAAGGCTTTCTTCTCGGAAATAAGGTAATGATTCGTGACCAGTTTCTCCAAAAAAAAAAAAAAAAAACCTGGATCCTCATTGAATCACTCTGCTCTTCTTCTGGGCTTGTGTCAAGTCCCATGGAACAGAATATACACACACCTTTTTCATACCTTTTTCATATCTTTTTTTTTTTTTTGCCTCTTACTTCCATAAAAAGTATGCAGTCCATCTTTGTCCGCCATATTCATCTTCCTTCTTATCCATGACTTTCTCTACTTAACAACAAACATGCGCTGTTCTTTCACTATACTCTCTCTTCACAACTACCATCTAATATCTGCCACGTATACTAACATCAGTTCATCGTCCTGTTAGATAACGTGCCCGTAGATGAAACGGTATTTTTAATCGACTGTAAATCATTATCGAATGTCCTTCGTACTTCTGGAGGCTGAAGAACGCTAACACTGTAGTTATAAAATTATTACGTACACACTATAATATGTCCTTTGGGAGACTCGTAATTCTATTAGACTAAATCATGATTAGTCCCTGTTTGGGAAAAAGTGGCTTTCTCATCATATAAATAAGCACCTTAGAAACGGAAACATTCTACTAAGAAAACATTGCACCGATAACTTGACCTCTGTGACGTAATACAATATCTGTTTGACAGGATATTATAATATGAAAACTGAGGTTGATTCCACTCTGCAGAAAGGTGCCACAACAAGAACAGGTGTCAGTACCCTTCTACGGATATGACAGCTACATTTGCACAGATTTATCTAATGTATTACCATATTACACAGCCTACAAGTCAATAATTTTCCGCTGCAGATTTTGATCTTCAACGCAGTGCACAGAGTGAGAGTGAGCGGAGAGGAAGAGAGAGAGAGAGAGAGAGAGATTATTCGACTGAATAACAATCTTCACCTGTGATTTTCTTCTTTAATTCGTCAGGTGAACTACAATATTTAAAGCCATCTTTAAGTGTATCAATATAAAGATTGTCCAAGGGAAAGGAAAACATCAGCATTCATCGTGAAGAAGAAATTCAGGAATCAATCTTCAGTGAGAAACTTCATATTTATGCCCATACTTGTAGCATTCTTGGAGTAAACATTGTAGCACAATGATGTGTAACGAATATAAAACCTTAATTTTAGCTAAACACATCTTTTCTGTTGATATATGACAGTAAGCACATGCATACTGGCATTCACGCTGTTCAAAGTCTTATGAATATCTTGATTTGTTGTGCGGTGGTGCTTACAATTCCAACTTCGATTAAAGTGGCTGTCATCTTTTTGATCCACCTAAAGATGCCATATGTGCGTGCATCTCGGACAAAAAGAGAAAGAAAAAAGAAAGAAAGAAAAAAAGAAAGAAAGCTTCAGTCACCTTCTTACCTCCTCTACTCCGTACTAACGGTAACTAGAGGCAATATTTTGTTTCACCTCGATCGAAATACACCGACAATACATGTTTTGAGGTAATATGAACAGCAAAAAGCGTTTTCAGAAGCATCTCTATCTGTATGAGTGTATGTGTGTGTGTGTGTGTGTGTTTGTGTGTGTGTGTGTGTGTGTGTGTGTGTGTGTGTGTGTGTGTGTATGTTTCTAATTTTAGGAATTTCATAAACATCAAAACTGGTTTTTAAGTAGAGCATCTTCCAAATATGTGACATCTAAATTTTCGAGAAAATATCCCACTGCAAAACAGTATTTACATAAACAATTTTCAAAGATTTTAATTTTTTTTCAAAAATGGCTCAAATAGTTTTGATAAAAAAGTACATTCTTCTCCTTCTTCTTTATCTGATTACCCTCACTCTATGGAGGACTGACAGTCCCTAGGAATTACAAGCCTGTAGCCAGGTTCAGATGCCTGTTGGAGAGCAGACGAACTTATGGACTGGACAGACTGAAGACTGGGAAGCGGGCGATCAGGTCAACAGCAGATATGAGAGTGAGGAAGAGGATGATATGAAATGCAAGCGAAATGGATAAACGGAAATGTGAGGATGGAGTAGTTGGTGGAATGAGTGGCGGGGAAAACCAGAGAACCGGAGAAAACCCGCCCAGACGCCGCTTGGTCCACAACGAATACCACATGTGAGTCCCTGGATTCGAACCAAGGTCGCATTGGCGACAGGCAAACGGTCTGACCGCACCCTAGTATGCACCTAAGTAATTTAAATGCCAAATAAAATGCATGTCTTGAATCCTCTGGTTATAGAGCGTAAAATGTGTGCTTTTCCATGCCCCATAGATATTGGGCATTGAAATATCGTGTACACGTTTTGTACGGATCTCTAATATTCATCGCATGCAATGACCACATCGTTATCATTTTGGTTGTGTTATAAATAAAAATATGTTATGTCATTGGCTTTCCTACGTCTTGACAGAACCAGAATTGCGATTATCTTAGATTAAGGAAAATGTCATTTCTTTGAAGCTACAGAATGTGCAACAATGTTTCTCAATTACATAACGTTATTCCTCGACAGGAAATATTTTACAGATTTATGTCCCATGGGGATCGAAAAAACATTTGAGGTTTAGGACACTTATTAAACTGTTTATGGACAGCTAAAGAAGCAATTACCGAAACTAAAAAACTAAAAAATAAACAAACACCAGGAATAGACAGCACTTCCAAAGGAGTAGGCATAGGTTATATGAAGAAATCACTATATTAATAAAATAAGTGTTTGACCTATCTAGAATTAAAAATAGTGGGAAACAAGTTTAATTGCAAGCTTTAAAAACAAGCAGGGGTGTCTCGCAACTGCAGCCTCCCTTGGAAACTAATGTAGTGCCCAGTCAATATTAATGTTAGACTATTGTTTTAATTTTGATGTAAAGAGAAAGTTTTATTTAGCACAAATTAATACGGTTATCCGCAACAAATACTATAACTCGTATCTTTTACAGCTTTTGAAAAAAAAATAATGAATTAATATTGTTTGGTTGCAAACTTCCAACATGAACTCATACTGAAAAAAGTCTGCCGATGCCTTTGAGAAAGAGTTACCAGAAAACTATAGAGAAATGCATTTTTCAGTTCACCCCTGCAGGTACTAGCAACAATAAATCACGGTGAACGTAATGAAATCAGTTTTAATATGTGAAGAACAGCATGTCTCCAGTTAGAATGTTCGCACAATGTTGCGATCTTTATTATTATGCAAATAGAAAAATCCTTTGAATATAGTGAACCAGCCCTTGATGCTTTATTGACTTCAAAACATATTCAATAATTTGCAATTTATTGTCATTGTATAAGATTTTAAAGGGAAAACATGTACTAAACAGGCGATGTTGTTAATTAGAGACATATATACACATAATTTTACAACTAAACAATCAGGTCAATACCGAAAATAACTGAAGAGCGAAGAGCGGACAACAAACTATTCCCTAACCCTATTACTCAACATTCTTATGGGCAAGGGCTTCAGGGAGGTAAGACGGAAGTATGGTTAGCGAGTCAGAAATGAACAGATGAATATGATTTGCTATGCGGATGATACTGTATTGGTCTCGGATAGTGAGGATAACTTATAAAGATTACCAACTTTTCTAAATTTGTAGGTACTTGCTTGGACATTCCATCGCTAATAAAATCAAGCTAATGACATTTGCAGGGAATCCGATAGAAGCAAATTACGAATTGAAAATGATATAATACAACAGGTAATGGTCGTGGATGTATATTTCCTGGCAAGAAGTATCCGAGATGTTTGTTTTATTTTTACTGTCGAAAAGTCAAACTTCTGTCGCAAGCATATTATTTCATAAATACAATGTCTTCATATTCTACCACATAAGCTTTGCAAATCCTTTTTAGCATTTTAGTAACTTATAAATTGAAATTATGTGCATCTTTTATAACCTACGGTACTTTATAGTTGTACAATAACAATCAAATTTGAGTAAGTAGTTTCTAATTTACCCTACATACTTCCCTACATATATTCCCACACATCCCCTGCCACATACACAGGCATACGCACAATTTGTATCTTATAATATTAATATATATTTTTTGTTGTAGATATAAAAAGATGCGGAAGGCTTGGGCGATAGTCCTGTCTTTAAAAAAAAGGATCACTGTTTAATAGCTCTGAAATTCCACACCTCTCTTAACCACAAGAGGAAAATGCAGCATAATGCAGCTCCTAAGTTTCAATTCATTAAACAATACATGGCTAGAACAATTTATGCAGCCTTCGTTGTGAATACCATCGAATATAAATAGTTGCTGTACTCCGCAGGTATATAATGCATTTAAAATAAAAACCGGTTACATTTTAGTCCAAGAAATGTACCAATGCATAAATAGTCAGGATTAGAGCTTGAATTATATTTTATCATACACTTTTATGCTTATTTTTTGTGCCCGAATAAAATAAAAATGCTCACGAGCTGCACAAGTTTAAACGTTGCACATGAATTTTGTTCCACATTTGGTCATATTTATTGCTACATATAGCTATATTGCTATAATATTATGTATTCGACACTATGCTACTTCGCTTCACATATTTTAACATTATTTCACAATTATTGTATATTTCTCGTTGTCTTTTGCACTATTAAAATATTAACATCATAATTAACTTATTTATTCAATAATATAGCAAGAAAGAAAAAATAGCTTAACTGTTTTATAATTGCCCGACTTATACAGTGTGAATACCATGCACTTCAAAGCAGAACTGCTTGAGTTTGAAGCGGATAACAATGGTTTTAAACCTTTTAATTTCCTGTTCTCAAAACACACCCCAAATTATAGCAGTCAGATGTGTTTAAGTTAACCGTGACACTGTGTCGTCCTCTTTGTTAAGGCCTAAAACATGGATTTCTGTTGATGCACAACAAATGGTAAAACATCTTCTGTCAAACTTGTGGGTATATGATGTACAACGAAATTTAAACTTGAATATTTACGAGCCAAGCTGCATATTGTGAATAAACAACTAGTTTCTTCAAAGAAACCGATACTATTCACACTGTTTCAGGGGTAGAATGCGTCATCCAGTAATGAATTTTACACTGGAATGAACTTCAGAAGAGAGGATTCTATTGCTGTACGCATATGCGCTGCATATATCTTGAAAGTGGGGATATAGTTTAATGTATTTTATTCAAACTTATTGATATTGGAAATTAACTATTCCTTCCCGCAATCTGTGTGTAGGAAAGTTTGGAAAGGGTAGAATGAGACAGAAAAATTCAATGCCTTAGCCGGTATTTGAACCACTCAGTGGTTAGAGCAACCAGACGAAGACCGGAAGATCCCTGCATAAAATTCCTGCGTTGAAATGCACTTTTTCAGTCTTATTCTGTTTTTTACTGCATATTATTTGTACAGCTCATGCATTGCAAGAGTTCATAAATAGATATTTTTGGAAGTAAAGACACTGATGTTAGCAATATAAGCAATGAAATGTTCTTATTGTGTACAATGTTACAAGCAGCAGCTATGTAATGTATTTCTTCCTCCAGTGTTACAATGTGGGCAACTTGGATTTAAACTGTTATTTTCTACAGTAAACACTTCGAAGCAATGGAGTCAGTGATGTAGAACTTTACTTCTTGTCCTGCAATGTTTATAAGTAAATTCTTGTCAGCATTCAACAGGTCTAAAGTGATCAGTTCAGTTTTGGACTTTATAAGGCACTTCAGCTGTCTTCTCGTCAAGAAACTAGAAACTTTAGAAGCTGTGGAAATAAGAAATTATGGAATTCAGAAGTTCACTGTTATACTAGATGAAGTAGGAGACAGTTTTAAATGAACTATAATCTATGTTCAATAACAACCGTGGATAAATAAATCTTACATGTTCTCGCTTATTTCACGGCGAAGTTGTGTGCCTCTTGAGGATATTATTCCCAGAATAATATACACGTTCAACTTGTCTGCTGTTCCATTTATGTTTTGTATTTAACACCTAAAGACGTATCAGTGGCTTTTGTCTTTGGAACTATTGCTCTCCGGCAATGATGCTCAGTCTTTAATCTTTAGGTTTGGTATGTTTGCTTTGAATTTCTCTTCTTAGAACATTAAAATTACACGTACCATCATTCTCGCACTCATACTTCCAGAACTTAGGTAGATTCTTGGCTAAAGAAAATTCTCATCTTTCAGTCGGGAATCAAATACAAGCTCTTTGGGTTCATCATAAGGTGCTTTTAGTAAAGTTGTTTCTTTTATTCCGAGGCCTCAAAATGTATTAATAGCAAAATAGCAATACTGAATTACTGTACTATAGTTGAGAAAGTAATGGGGGAGTTTAATTTCTAATCTTTTTCCTTTCTTCCTTTCATGAAGGTATCAATTTGTACGTTTGCAACTTGGCACTTAGTTATTTTTAATAACCAATCATTCAAACCTAATTATAAAGCTGGAAAGGGTGTGGAAATTATGCTACAGCATAGGTGTGTACACGTAGGTTGCACCGACCCTTGTGGGCACCATCCGCACATCTACCTTAGGTCTTCCACTGCTTTAAAACAGAATAAATGAAATACCAAAGGATCAACTTTAAAAAAGACAGCAACTTTTAATTAGCAATGGCACTCTTAGTGTGTTGGTCTGTACTGCAGACAGCAGGGACATTATTGATGGTGGTCCACAACATTGTTTACATAACAGTGCATTCGCTGAGGAAAGCCAAACACTTGAATTTTGGTTGCTCCAAATGCACTAACATCGATGAGAGAGACAGCATGGATATTGTTGCTCGCTTCGTTTTAGAATTTGTACGCTTTGTTGTAAAAGAATTTAAAATCACAAAGCATATGGATTCTTGAGCGAATTGTGCAATATTAACACTGGTCAGCTTTGAACTCCACCGGACCTAAGGCAGGTGAGTGTTTAGTTTTTTATTATGCCACATTACATTTGTTATTCTGTTTCTTTCCTTTAGTTTCCATTCTTTCTCTGTCACTGTAAATGAGACAGTATGAAGTGAGTTTTAAATAAACAACTAGATCTCAAGTCATCAAAACAAAAACGTCACATAAAGGTTACACAAAGAGAGCCGTGTCGGTTGCTTTTGTAAATAATAATGTAGAGGTGTGAATACTTGTATGTTCTGTAGTGGAAATGAGAATTGCAATGTTATTATCTGTACCTCTTAGCTAAAGAAGGGAAGAACTACATTTAATCCAATGGCAACATCGCTGGAAAGACGTGATTAGAGATTCCCTAAATAGACTGTTAGCAAAGTGTGTGCGCGCCACCGATAGGGGAAGACAGAAAGAGAGAATACCCAGCTTCTTCGCATGGAATACAATCCCGTTGGTTCCGTTTAATTATCACTTGCACGTAAAATAAACATGTTTCAATAAACGAATTGAAAGAGGTTCCTAAGAAACTGGTTGGTCATTTCAGGACCGTAGCGTCCTGCTTCTCTTTCATTGGGCTAATCCACTGCCACCAAGTAGTCACTATAAATCCACTTTATCACAGAAAGCATATGTGGCTAATATTCCAGAGCCATGACAGGAATGCAATTCGTAAGTAAGCAATGATTTTCAGACATTTCTTAGCCTTAAACAGCACATCAAAATTAAATTAGTTTGATATTCTAACATGCATTAACCAATGACATTCTAGGAATGTTTTAAGCGAATATATTGCAATTAATTTTTGACAAAAACATTATACTAGAAAGTGTACTAAACTACAATAATTATATTATCATTTATCTCTCTCTCTCACTCACTCTGATTTGATATCTACAAACTGCTATTCAACAAATGTTTCGAAGCTTAAGTGATCTCCACGTAGGTAATAACCAACGGTTTCACGTAGAGTTCCCAACAGTTAATAGATTAATAAAAATACTTAGTTTACAAGATTAACAACTTACTTTAATTTAATAACAATACGAATTAACATTTGTAATCCCTCCTGTGCTGTAGTTTTATACATTTAACCCTCCGCCAGGCGCAATACCTACTGTTACGTGTTCGGGCGCAATATATCTGAGAGATACCACGTACATATCTGCCTCTGTGCTGTCTGAAATTCCTCCTAAATGTGAAATATTTGTATTTTATTGTGTTTTAATTATTTTATTTTTATATACCAAATTTTATTTTCAAAATATTACAATACATCATACTGCATTTCAAAAACATGAGTTATGTAAGTTGCAGAAAATAAACTAATACTGCGAGTGTACAAAATGTGAAAGGGTAATCATTCTTATATTTGAACATAAAGTTAACAATAAACATCATCAGTTTTTATGAAATTATAAACATTATTACAATTAATCAGTTATTTGAACTAAATAATTGTATGTGCGTGTGTCTGTAATATACTTGAGAGTTTTCACTGCAAATTCTCAGCACACTTCTTGCAAACCTGTCCGCCATGCTCTAAACAATAGTACATTTCACATTTCTTGCAGCAATATCTTGAAAGTCGCTTCTTTTTGAGTCTACAAGGCAAGTCTTGCAAACTTTGTGCTTATTTTCAGCAGAAGGACCCGAAGAATCTTCATCACGGACTTCTGTCGCAGCTTCGCAACCTGTGTCACTTTCATAATCAACAAAATCTTCATTATTATCTTCATTTTCATCCCAGAGTATTGTCAGGGCTTTCTGTAGGTCGTTAGGTTTACACAGATTGAACACTTTTTGCTTCTTAGACATTATGGGACGTAAAAACGTGACCAGCAGAAAAAAAGACCACAGAAACAATGAGGTACGTGAGCGGGTGCAATGTATCTCACAGATACTTTTGCTTGATAATCGAACGAAACAACAAGCAGCTGACCAATAATGAACCAGGAAGTGCTACAGTGTGTTTTAGGAAGCTACAATGACTTGCATTAATTTCGCATAAACAGTTGCGTCATATTGTTTAAAAAAGCGGGAGAGGTATCTCTCAGATATATTGGGCCCGACGGAGGGTTACACAATTTAATAATTTTTACATGCTTCAATGCTCTAGACAAACCTGGCATGAACCTTAACCTTCATCTTTTTATTTTCTCTACTGCGTATAGTAAGTAGGGACAGCATTGTTCGACCCAAAATGTTGACGTAGAGATTTTACTGGAAATATGTGTTTTGAGGCCCCCTGAATCGAAAAACAGCAGTTTTAGAAAAAGAGGTCGGTTTGTGCGTCTGTGTCGGTGCCTGTATGTGTGTGTGTGTTTGTGTGTGTGTGTGTGTGTGTGTGCGCGCGCGCGCGCGCGTCTGTCTGTGAACAGTGTAACTCAAAACTAAAAGTCGATTTAAAAATTTGGTATTTAAATTTGAGGATGCGACACAAAGATTTTGAGGAACTTCCTTCACTCTAAACTACCCTTTACCAGGAAAATGTTTCGACATTTTTTATTTTCTCAAAGATGGCTCTAATGATTTAGAGATATTTTTATGGCAAATGAAATGTATATTTTGAATTTTATCACTAGCCCAAGTAGTCATGTTTAATCTTGATGAGTTTTGCGTAACTGGTAAACCGTAAGACATACCAAATCTTACTGTACAAGCAGGTGGATCTCGTTAAAACACAAAATCTATGTCCAAATGCATTTTTTGTGGAGTGAACCATTTTGGAGATATTCATTTGTGTGAGCTTTGCAGTAGTTAAACTTCTCTCAAATGTGAGGTCTTATTAGTTTTTATCTATTTAGCCGTGCTCAGAGAACGGAACTTTAAAGCTTTAAAAGATTTGACTATCGCTCAAAACCTACTCTATTTCCATGGTCCCCTTTCATCTATAAGAAAATCGGCAGTAAGATAACTTCTACAAATGTTTATCTCAACTAACATGACAAAGAAAGAGGAATAAGAGCTTGTAAGCACAGTCAGTACAACGGTAGAGAAAGTTATGTGAGTGCAACAAATCAGATTTTTTGCTTGTAGTATGTTTCTTGGTGAAAAGAGTACTTATGTTTAAGCAGAGAGTTGGGACCACAATTAAAACAACTGTCGGTTTTAACTGCAAGGTTCAGATAAATTGAAGCTAAAATCCCTTACCCATAACTCGGTATGATTCAAGGAAGCATCCCCGTTTTAGGACATGTTTTAATGTAGTTGGCGGAGCATCCTATACTCTCAGCTCCTCGCCACGTTGAAACCGTTACTCTGAACCTCTGTCCCACAGCGGGCCTGACAATCCAGTAAGTAAGACTATCCAATCGAGCTAATTAGTACAGGTATAAAAGGGTAAAGGGTATAGCGCACTGCGACCTCCTCATACACCTCTTGCAGTGAGGAAACTGCAAGATGCCACAGGTTCGCAGGCAGACGGGCCACAGAACACCGCCGAAGTCCCTAGCTAGTGCTAAACCCAAATTAAAGTGAGCGACTGCTGAAGATTCAACCTGGGACCTCCTGAATGCGAGTCGCACACTTTGCCGCGGTGCCATCTCATTCGGTAGTACACTTGTTATTTCCATAATATTTTCCTCCTTTGAATTGTTCATGATGTTGCCCTTTCTTTGAAATGTCAACTTGATATTGTAGCAAAAATGACCAAAGTCAATTCCGGTTACTTTTCTATCACTTTATTATGTTCTAATATTTTACCACAAATACACAGTTTTCTTCTCGTCGTTAACACAGGGTACAATCTTTCGAGCTATCACAACTCACAACTGCTCTACTCATAACCTTGTTCAGTGCTTTCAGTATCCTTCTTCACTTCCTCTGTCTCTATACCCTATTATGACGTTACATTCACTCCGGTCACTCGTTGAATCTTCTTACGACGTACCAGCACGACGACACACACACACACACACTGTCTCACACTCACTACCATATTGACCGACTCGTGTCCGTAATCCAGCTCTAAAAAATCACTGTCCTGCTGTTATCTGGCACCCTTATACTGGCATCCTTATACTGGCACCCTTATATACTGGAGATGACGTCACGCGGAACTTTATCGAGTTACACACACACACACACACACACACACACACACACACACACACACACATACACACACACACACACACACCGATAATACCGCAGTTAGAGGACTCGCAAACATTCTCGATACCCCCTCTGTTTCTGCCGCCTCGATTGATGACTGTCACGCGCACATAGCAGTCGCGCGAGGTAGCCCGGCCCTGAAAGTCTTTGCCCGCTCACCGGCATTTCATGTGGTGTGAAGTAGTTTGGAGAAGTCCCTCCATTATTGTGTGCCAAGCCCGACGTCACAATATAATCAATCCTGACGTCAATGGGCACAGAGCAAATGATAACAGCATTTACAGTCCAAACATTGTCCATATGTAACATAACCTAGTAAGTGAAACTGCAACATAATCATCCTACACAAAACGTTAACCTATTTGTTTCTTTCACTGTTTTAAACACTTCCATTAATCATATACAAAATTCACTGTTAATGTTTTGGTTATAGCGTTCTTGTATTTCATCGCTACTGTCGCAGGCATTTCAGGAATTTCAGCATGAAGAGCCTGATATTTCCCTTATTAATATAAATCAATGTCTCCTTAGTGGACATTTAAGCTGAGGCTATTTCCGGATAAGATTTGACTGCAAGATATTTAGAGAGCTAGAAATCTATGCACTCTAATTTCCAAAGATAGTGTTTTACCTGGGAGAGCAAGCCGATTTCAGTAGTTCACTTTCTATGACATTCATTTCGTTATTTTATTTCAACGCCTGATAAAAAGTATTTCAGTTGGCATATCTGATAAATTGGCATAGAAGGTAAACTTTTATGTGAATATTTATATCTAGAACGTTCTTCTTCATTCTGAATGTTATATACATATACTACGTACATAGATTCCTGCTTATATATTCTATACAATAAACGTTTCCAATAAATGGAGTACTTAAAATCAAACTAGATATTTCTCTCACCAAAGTGGCTCGGGTTTGGTCTCAGGTAACCACATCTGGTGGACAAAGCGGCGATGGGGGGTTTCCCCGGGGTTCTATGGTTTCCCCCACTATCTCATTCCGCCGGTGTTCCATCTTCGTTCCATGGATCATCAGTGTCATCGCCTGCGGTGCCGTATAGTAAAAGTGGGCGTTAGACACTACAAAAACTAGATATTCCCTAATCCAATGAAAAGAAACGTGAAGTGTAAAACGAAAAAAGTGGTATGCGTGTATGTAAGGTAATCTGGTAACTCATAATTTAAATGCCGTACGAATGAAATTGGGTTGTAAAGCAGATTTTTACTTCATTTTCTAGATGGATAAAATATGTTTATTACAGTGCCTAAATATCAAAATGCATGTTCGAACTATAAAAAAAAAATTTCACCTTTTTATTGGGAGCGCCAAACGGATTTCAAAACTTAAAACTCAAAATCTGACAGCTTTATCCTGACACAGTTGTCAAACTTAATTTATTTCAAACCTTTACATGGAAATTTCAGAAAATTATTTGGTACAACAAAGTAGACAATTATTACTCCACAGAAAATCCATGTAAAAAAATCATTATACTCAGATGGCCACGATTCTGCAACTGAGAAAACAGGTGCATCAATAGTGGGATCTGCTTATGATGATACAACATGTGAACAATACTTATGTAAAAGCTCTGATGTTTTACACTCACATGACTTTATCTACTCTTGTACCCTCTATTCTTATTCTTACTCCTCTATCTTCTTAATGTTAGAGGAGACAAACATTAGTAGAAATTATCTTTTTGATAATTTTCTTGTTGGTGCAGAAACATGGAAATACAGTAGGCTTTGACAGTCAAATCTTTTAAAGCTGGTCGCTATATGAAAGCTTTGAAATTGCGTTCTCTTCATAGAGTCAAGGGATAAAAAATAAATAACACCTTCCATTTAAGAAAAGTATTGCAAAACTCACACAAACAAAGAATATATCCGAAATGGTTCACTCTACACAAAATAGACTTGGTCGTAAATTGCGTGTTTTAACGAGATCTACATTTTTATAGTGAGATTTGATCTCTCGCTCTCTCTCTCTCTCTCTCTCTCTCTCTCTCTCTCTCTCTCTCTCTCTCTCTCTCACGGTTTACCAGTTGTGCAAAAGTCATCAAGAGTAAACAGGACTTCATGGGCTATAGCGAGAAGATTTAAAATATGCATTTCATTTGCCATAAAAATGTCTTAAACATATGGAGTTTTAATCAAAATCGTTAGAGCCATTTATCAGAAATTTTAGAAAAATTTTCCTTGTAAACAGTAGTTTAGGGCGGAGAAATTTTCTTCAAGATCTTCGAAATAAAATCACAATTTGCAACTAATAACCAATAGGTCAGGAAGGTCGGCCACCGGGATTGAACCAGCCACCTTCCGAATGCGGGCCACAGACATTATCCCTGAACTATCTCGCTCGGTATAGCAAGCAAAGAACGTACGCTGAAGTCACTCAGAAAGAAAACAATGTCAATAAAAGAAACACTCAGGAACAAAATACACTATTATCAGTTTTACAATTACTGATCCAGACTCCAACACAGACAATTCCTATTTTATTAAAATGGTAAGTCCGCTACAGCTAGACGAAAAATTTGCACTTAGTTGCAAAGGAATAAATGGTAAATACCATGAATTCCTCTATTTTCTCAACGCACGTGAAATAGACATTTATAGACAAAATTAGCATCTCACGTACACTTAAAATGCCTGTCTACTGCAAATACAGAGCAGAGTACCCAAATAGTAATAGGAAAGGAAGTTCAGCAGGTTTTATTAAAACAGGCTTACTCTACGACGAGCTGCTCACGTTAAACGAACCTGGATATCAAACAGAAATAAGACATATTGACTTAATCAGAAACTTCAGTTTCTGATCTTTTTATTCAGCGCCTGCAAACAACCAAAACAAATAACAAACAACAAAATAACCAACGCTGACTTCTGGGCACTTCCATGGAAGGGGAACCGCGTTTTTAATTGGAGTTGATTTAAATAACATGACGCCAGTCACAGCGCATAACAAAGGAAGGTCGGGGCCAAGCTGTCTCACAGTACATACCAGCTGCGGCGCGTATCAGTGGCGCTCAAGGATAAGCTGCTCCACACCACTCACGTGAGCAATCATGTGATAACAATGAGTGCGGCACATCAAAAGGGTCTTCGAGATTATTCGATAAACGTCCCTCGAAATTCGAGAAAGGTTCGTTTTACGTTATCCGCGCTATATAAGGAGGCGAGGCGACGAGAGCACTCAATTTTTAGTAGTAGAGTTTCTGGTTAGTTACTGCAAACATGAGTCATCACAACAGACAGTTTTTAGTTTTAGTGTGTGTATTTGTGTGTGTGTGTGTGTGTGTGTGTGTGTGTGTGTGTGTGTGTGTGTGTGTGTGTGTGTGTGTGTGTGTGAGTGTGTGAGCTGTGTGAACGCCACGTCGTGAAGCGAGAAAGCGAAGTAGTTAATGATCGTCGAGTGATTGTATCGTCAGAGTCAGCTTTTCGAGAGATAGAGAATGTGAAGAAAGACAGAAAGGAGTGAGTCTAGGTTACGATAAGAAAACAGCTGTGACTTGTAATAATACCAAGGACTGTGGACTGTGTTTAACGTCAGTAAAGGAGAACTGTGTTGCTGTGCATTCAGTTTTGGAAGAAAATAAAGTGAAAAGAACGTAACTGGCCTGGACTTTCGTCTTTTTTTCATAAAAGCATCCCGTGCGATACAGAACTTGCAAATAAACATGCAAAGGTTTAACTCCATTGGTCTAAGAAATCAAACTTGAACTTCAAGGAGCTGCAGCTTGTGATTTCACCACCAACAATCACGATCCGAGATGATTTTTTCTACTGGGTTATATCTTCAAGATACGAAGCTTCATTATGAAGGTAAGTAGATTTGTTTTTCTATGACAAGTGTTACGTATCACACGTTAA